>CM076583.1:33142170-33499247 GCA_034641835.2 Pinus albicaulis
CTTTATTTTTTTGAAGTGAAAAAAAAAGCGGTAAACTAAAAAATGACCGACAAATGATTCTTAGAAATCTAATTTCATAGAAATTTATTTAATTAGTAAAACTTATTCATTATTTCATTATTTTTGCAAAAACATCAAGGGAGGGATTTGCACGAGAGACATACTTGGAGAAGGAGAGCACTGTGGAGTAGCAAAATACTTTTGAATAGCAGCACTATTCAGAGAATTAGAATTTGAAACATCTCGTGATTCACACAAAAATCCTGTAGTATAGTAAAAATGTTAAATTTTACTATAATAATTGTTTTTTTTATAGTTTTTGTTAGATTTAATACATGCATAGTAAAAAAAAAAAAAATATTGTGCATTTTACTAATAAAATCATTTCCAATCTCTATTCCTATTTAGATTTAATTTAAAAAACAAAAAACAAAACAAAACAAATCCCTTCTTACGTTAAACCCTTGTTTCTTCTTGTTTATGTGACTGTAAAAATCCACAATTAGGGATTTTCATTTTAGATTTATAGGGTTTGTATTAATATATGTATGTGTTTTACATCTAACCCACAGGGCCGCTTGCAGAGTCTGATCCTAATCATTGTCAGCCCTTGCACGATTTTTTTTAAAACAGATTTTGTTAATTGGTGTGCCCTGTTTAATATCAAGCACATTTGCGCACTTTTAGTATAACGCGCCAAGCACATATTGACAAATCATTGTTTGATAAAAACGGTTTTCCATTCATTTATGTTTATGTTAATCAGTTCTCACGAATTAATATAACGCATTAGGTCTCCTATTGACAAAGAGCACCATATAGTGTTGCTACTGTAGCGGCAGTGCGTTTATAATAACATATTGCATCATTATCATTTAAATTATTTTCCCATTTTTTATGCTTTAGTGGCGAAAGGCACACTAGTGCGGTTAAAAATATAAACGCACTGGGCGTTTAATTTAGATAGGTGCACCAGTTTCTTGATTTTTTTTTTACCTGAAAAGTATGTGAATTATTTATTAAATATATTAATGAATGGTATAGGTTTTATATTGATTAAAAAAAATGGCTGACAAGGGTTCAAGTAACAAAAATACTGATAGCACATCCAGAAAAAATAATAATAATAATAATAATAAAATTAAATTTAAAATTTAAAAAATAAAAAAATAAAATATATAAAAAAGGGGCAAGTTCTTTGTAAATTCTTTACAAAAATTATTATGTTAGAACTATATGTAAGTTTAACTAATATGTATTTTTAGTGTGTGTCATGCAGAGCCACAAAATGACGAACCTCGATAAGGTTATTTCTGATCTAAGACCAGAAGAAAGGTGAATGAAAAAATACTATCAATCCAATATGAGTTTCTTTTTTGAATTTTCATTAATAATATACTTGAAAATATTAGATAACATGTTTCAAATAATCTATTAATTCAGATATGTTTAATGTTCTACAGGGACCAACCACGAAGGAAAGGAATGTTGTTCTAAGAAAAAGAAAAAAAAATAGGACATGCAAATGAAAATTTATTTCTCCTTAGCTCATCTGGAGTGATGTTGGAGGTTAACGAAAGGGGGGAAACTTTTACAAAAAATTGAGGGATCTAGTGGAAATAATGTATAGATGTTCTTACCACTTACAATGCAAAAATCAATCCAGTGATTCCAAGAACCAAATTTTATTTAAACTACAGGAATAGTTTCCAGAGAATTGGTCAATGAGACATGTCAGAGTTTTAATAACAAAAACGTACAAAAAAAAAGAATTGAAAAAGTAATATTCATTTAGATGTTTTTCTATAATTATATGTATATATTACTACAAAGCGATCATTTATAAATATCACTTTTGTTATATTTAGTTTTCATATATCAATATAATAATTAAATAGTTTATTGTCATGTTACTTTAGGAATATTATGAAAATCTCAAAGGATGAACAAGCTAATATCATAAATATGCCAGTAGAAATGTCCAAAAAGGTGTACAAGGAGATGGTCAAAGAAATAGACATAATTGCATCGCACGAGGATCCATCTCAACAACAATGTGCTTTAAATGTAATATGTAATCATTGAATTTTTCGACGACAAGGAAGAAAAGGGTCGATATCTATGTTTGTGAGTAATTGTTACTTCCTTATAACAACTTAACTAGATTTCATTTATGTATATTTTAAGTTGTTTTACAGCAATCATCATTGAATGTCTTCAAACAGGTGCGAACATACAAAGAATAACCATCAGAATAATTGATTGACATTGGGTTAAACATGGGTTGTCAGTATATGTTGGCATATTATAAATTAATTGTAGAAATTGTAAGTATCTATCTTGTTTTACTTAGCTTCGTTTATAGTTAATAGAACAAAAAATTCTTTTATATTAAATCTATGATTTGTTATGGGGTATAAAACTTGTAGGAAACAAAGTATGGAACTGCGCCAACAAAAGAATTGTTGAAAGAAGGCATGAAATTTGGTTTTGAAAGAATGTGTATAGTTCACGAGTCAATTCTTGTTATGGTAAATTTCTTTTTTATTAAAATTGATGTATATTATTTAATATTGTAATTTTCATTATTCTCACTCTTATCACCTAAAAAAAATGAAACATCATGTGACAAAGTCATATAGGTTCATGTGTCAAAGGTAGGGTTGTAGGATTCATTTTTTATATACTTGGTCAAGGAAAATTTTTAATTTTTCTTATTTAAGCTTACCCTAAGGTCTAAACCCACTCACTTTTAAATCTCTTCCTGTCACATCACTCATAATTTACTGACATCTTTCAATTCCCAAGGTTTTTGTACTGAAATGGTGGTTTTAGGCAAGAAACCACAGTTTCGTAGTGAAATACACTGAGAAAATACACTTTTCGCTACGAAACCGCTGATACTTTCGTAGCGAAAACCTTTGGATTTACACTAAACACGCCACAAAAGTGTGGTTTCCTATCTGTCTTGTCAAATTAGCTGTCATGTGTCAGAAACTCGTTGGGAAAGGGTAAGTTAGATACCATTCGAGTCATTGAGGGATAAGATCAAGGTACATGGTCAGGTCTGAAGTCTTCATCACCATTTTAGGCATATATGAGTCATCATTGTGTTATGAGTGGACATCAAACTTCAAAATATTTCCTAATTCAGTCATTTCTCATTTTTCATTTCTTCTTCGTGTGATATCTAGCTCTAGAGAGCTATTACATTGAGCCAAAGTTGTGGTTGGTGTTTTCAAAGGTTTACAAATATCATTGATCAAGCGAGGCTGAAAACTATCAAGCAAGGCTGAGAACTATCAAGTGAGGCTGAGAAGGTATTAAAGAAACCATGGCAGAAAAAGGAAGAACAAATAAGGGTGGCCAATGTCTAAGATATGAACCAACAGATATGAATCTGATCAATGAAGACCCAACAATTGTAGAATTCTTCAAAAGAACATGATGCTTACAGTTTTGTGAAATATTACAAGGCTGCCATGTACAAGCTTCCAAAGAATTTTCTTTAAACTTCATTGGAACAGCTACCAAGGTGGGAATGCTTAATCTTTCCATTACACCAGAGGTCATTGTAGCAGCAACAGGGATTCCAAAGGGACAAGAGAAGTGGTTCAAAGGGTTCAAGTTCAACATGGAGCAGTGAAAAGAGTTTATGAAGCCATAAAACAGTGAAATGGACCTTACTAATGCTATTCCAAGAAGCTGCATGAAGGATAACTACTCAAAGTTTCTGCTTATCATCCAGAAATATTTTACTTGTGAAGGGAGATACCATAAAGTTTACTCTTATCATTTCAAGCTTCTCCTACACTTTACTGGTAAGATGTCTCTTGATCTGCCTTTCTATTTACATAGAAGTTTATCAAAAATGGAAGACAAGGTCCAAGCAAAATCTGAAGGGAGTGAGACTTCATTGTTTCATCATGGTTTAATTAAACTGCTCGTTCTAGATGAGCTCCAAAGGCTAGGCAGAGACTGGTCTTCATTTTTGTTTGTTAGTGGTTTTGAGTTGGATGCTCTTACTCCTACAAGAACTCCTAAACCTAGGAGAATCCCATCACCCTTAGTAGCAGAACAAAGTGAACCATTGGTGGCAGAACCAAGTGAAACAACAAGAGTAGAACCAAGTGAACCAATCATGATGAAAACATACCAATTGCAGAGTTTTGATACACCCAATTTCCCACCTGCAAAATAGAAATAAAAAGTGGTCAAACCTGCAAAACAAAAACAAGTTGTGAGTAAACAATGAACCAAAAGGATGACAAGGAGTAAAACAGTGGCCTTAGAAGACAAAGCAGTGGTTGTATAAGATAGAGCAGCAGCTAACGGAAACCTAGAAGACATATTACATGCCATTGACATATAATCGACTCCCATAGTCCAAGCTGAGGATATAGAGGAAGGTGGACAGAAACTAAAGAAAGCCAAATCTGCAAAGAAACTAGAATTTGAAGGAGAAGCTGCAGGTTTTATGTTCCAAGCAAGAAAGCCCATGACAAGGCATGCTAGAAAGCTATTAGAGAGAAGTAAAGAGGTTCATCCACCTATTGAAAAAGTCCAGCCACCACAAGACATCATTGATCTTTCATCACCTGTAGAGAAAGATACAGTTATCAAATCAAAGAAAGGAAAAGAGAAAGTAATGGAAAAAACAGAGTTTGAACTCCTTGAAGAACAGTTGAATTTGGTCAACCATGAGATTGTTGTTATGAAGAAAGAAGCTAGAAAACACAATGTCTAGAAGGTTCAGTTTGAAAATATGAAAGAGATTTGGGAAGAGCAGGTTAACAGTGTTTCCAAGACCTTAAATAATACACAACAGTTTATCAAATGGACCATGCCATTGAGGAAGGAGGTGAAACATGTCAAGAAAATGAACTTGTGTTTGAAATATACTAACAGGAAATTGAAGGATCAAGTTACATACCTCCAGGATCAGCTTGAACTGATTCATGAGGAGTTGGAGAAAAAAGGCCTTAAAATGACACTAGGTGAGGAGCCAATTGCTCAACTCATCATCAATGAGGAAGAAACTCCTCAAGAAACATAGTGTGAGCTGGTTTATGATTTTGAAGGCTAATGGCATGTTAGAAACAATTTTTTTTCACTTAGAAGGTATATTTTTGAAGCTACACAAAATTATGGAATTTTCACTGTTTTCAGTAGTTTCGTAGCATTCCTGAGCTTGAAGAATAGGAAAACGCTATGAAACTACTGTAGCTTTCCTTTTTATTTTTTAATCATTTTTGGGAGTTTACAAGAGGTGAAAATGGTATGGAGGATGTATTAAGGTATAATGAACATCATGTAGGAGGAAAGAACCAGAAATATTGATGGCAAAAGGCATTTTTGTAACGCTATGAAACTGTCATACTTTCGTAGCGTACTATTTTGAAGCTATATGAGTAGGTTTTTGTGCACTGTTGGAAATTTGGGTAATTTCAAAGGTTTAAGGGATCTTTCCATGTGTCATCCAAGACTTAAAGACCAAGTGATGAAGCCAACGCATCAGCCAAACTCCTCATTGAAGATAAAGACCAGTGTTCCTAAAAAACAGGGTTTGTTTCCAATTTAGAGGAGGTCAATTAAGATGTCATGTAGTGATGAGTCCAATCACACCCTATTCGAACATGTGAGGGAATATTTGTCAAAGATGTAATTTTTTTTATGAGATAAGGTTGTTAATGTAATAATGAACAGTTAGAGTCCTATTAGGAAAAGGACTATCAAGTAGGATAGTTGTCATTTTATCATTAAATAGATGTTTTATTATTATGCAAGGTGTCAGTAGGGTAAATTCAATGAATCTAGCCACGAGGTAGATCATCTCATCATGTAACAAGTCTATTAAAGGGAAAAGGGTCGAATTTGTAAAGGGTTGGAGACTTTTTGGCAAAACTGCAACTTTATGTAATTGACTGTTTTCAGTAATACAGAGACTTGTTTCTTGACCGACCTGAGATTCTGATTGAGTTTTTAGTGCCTATATTATCTATATCTTTTATGTGTACCATTTGTAGTGGCTTTCATCTTTAATACTCAGAATTCATTCATGTAGTGCTCTGACTTCCTTTATAGATGAATTGATTGTGTTATTTCATATTTCATGTGTGTGTACTTCTGCTAAAAACTCTTACCTGCCTCAGCTTCCATGTCAAGTGAACTATCTATTGAATTATTTATTTGTTGACTCCATAAGCCCAATGTTTGCATATTGATGTTCTTTTCAACCTAAACTTATCGAAAACAAGTTATTTTCCAAGTAGAGTTAGCCATCTAAATCTATCTTTATCAAATATCGTTAACCCTTTGAGAGAGCTCTCTCAGAATGAAGAGGCTAAGCTTCAGTCACAAGTTGGTTTGAAACAGTTACATAAAGTTGTCTGGTTAGCAGCGAATCGGGTGCAATTTTGTGATAACACTCACCAATGTAGATACACTAATTACACTTTATTTTTATGTTTGTAGATGGAACTTGAAGAATAAGAAAACAATCAACACAATGAACAAAACATTCCTCCAAATAACCCAAGTCATGGAAGTATGACAGCAGTTCCAGTAAAGAATGATAATCAATATGTTTGGATATCAAAGAAAAAGGTTGTATTTTTTGAAATATTTGTCTGTGAAATCAGACATTTTTTTAATGTAATGGACATAGTGTCCCAATTAAAATAAAAAGGGTTACCAATAATTGTCCCATTTTGTATGACAAAGAGTCTCTTATTCGTATATATAATAAAATACATTTTAATTTATTCTATTGCATTCTCCATTGTCACTATGAAGTGTTACACCACTGATTAAATATTATAATGAAGAGATGTGAAATCTGATGATATAAAAAATTCATCCAAACATCACATTCAAATGCACTAATAAAAATTTAATTGATATGAATATCGTTATAAGATATGATTCTAATTTTAATGAATAATGAATTTTAAAAAATAAAAATAATTGCATTGTCACAAGTCGATGTTTCTAAAAAATAGAAACTGAACACCGGTGCATGTGTATGATATTTCACACCAGTGCGTTGATACGACCTATGAGCACTGCACCAAATACCAATATCAATTAGAACATCTAGTGTGTGTCACCAACATATACGCACTGGGCGGATAAGTGTTGCATGCACCGATATGGTTTTCCTTTAACGCTCTGATGCCTTTTTACACCTTAATGACCTGGGGCATGTACACAACCCATACGCACCAGGAAAATAGAAGGTGCATGCACCGGTGCATTCATATTTTTAACGCATCGGTATTGTTTGCATTAAATGCCTCGGTTCTTTACAACTATAATATGAATAACACCAGTGCATGCACCTTCTATCGGCTCGGTGGGTATTTGTTGGTGACACGCATCGGGACGTTGCGTATGTAAACGCCCTTAGGCATCATAAATTTTTTTGCCATCCCTATGCTTGGTATGTTAACAACACTTATGCATACCTTTTAAAACGCACAGGTGTGTTCACACATGAAGCATGCACCAATAAGAAAAAATTTGTAAAAACCTCTAGCCGCCCAGTTTTTTTTAGTTGTGTTGAAGTTCCGTTAGCAGCTCCATCAAAACCTCTATTACTAAAAATGAATGTTGTAGAAAATGGTTTTTTGCCAATTTTGTCCAATTTTATAACACTAAAAGCCTCCTTTATAACCTCTACTAGGTGGTATTTTCCTTGTAGTGTCAACATCCCACTACCCACTGAAACCTGCAGTAACCCTCTCATCTAAGGGCTCATGTTATATTGTGCCTCAGACTAATAATGATATTCCATAAATAGGATACCAACTCATGATATCCCTACAATCCAAAGCATGGACACTGGTGTAAGGAACAATTCCACTATGTTGATGTTGGTCCACGCTCAACTCATGCTAATTTTTCTAGAAAATCGAAAATATTTGTCTAAGAGATCATATCCCTCTCTTTATAATGGGAAAAAAGTGGATAACCTGTGCTGCAAGCCATTTCTATGTACTCCTAAAGAGATTTGTTTCTTGGAAATATTGTAGCTCTGTTGGTTTCCACTGCACCTCATCAATGGGTAGGCTCAAATATGGATGCACCACCATCTCCAAAAGATCCTCCCTCATTTGACTGGAATCTCCATGCTCTCCCAATCTACCAGTCTCCTGCTAAGTTATTATATTTATCTCTAGCACCTCTTGACGACAAGGATCTGAAAGTACTACAACCCTGTTGGTTGTTTGTGCATATGTCTTCTCCTCATCAATAGTTGGTTCAAAATATGGTTGTTCATCCTCCTCTATCATGGGCTCAACATGAACCTCCAACTGGCTCTCTACAAAATTTTCTTCATCCATGCTATGCATATCATCCCCCACAACTGACTCATGCTCCACCATATGTTGCTCATGTTGAATCATCACTAGTGACTTATTACCCTAAATGTATCCCAAAGGGTCCACTGACTTCTCACTATACACATTGGAATATAAATATGGCCTACTATCAACAAATCCATATGATTTATCGTTCTCCTCATAGGCATCCTTATATGAACCCATGGAATCATCCAAAGAAGAATCATCATCCTATAAATAAAAAATAATCTCTTCCTTCTCTACCCATGTCATCTCCTCGGTGTCACTCAAGCATGATTAGTCTGCTCCCGAAGGTTCCTTTCAAATGAAGCAAAGAATCTTTCTCCTTAACCCATTCTTGTTGCATGGTTGGTCCCCACCAATCCTCCACAACTCCTCCTGAGTTAATCGTCTCCTAAAAATACCAATGTTATACTTAACCAACCTTTCGACTAGTTCATAAGCAGTAGGTGAGACTAATTGTTCTCTCCTCCAAATGGCCAACAATATATACTGCAATCTCCTTGAAAAGGCATCATGGCCTCCCATACATGAGGACAAAATGGATTGCATGTGCTTTATGATTGTGTGAATATGATGTTTCCTAATGTTGAAGAAGCATTGGAACATTTTTAGGATTAAGTCATCACACTCTAGCTCAAACATGAGGTCATAAGATCTAACCAAGGCCATGACTTATAGGATCTCTAGCCTCTTCCCAAAGGTAGGACCTTCACTGTTATCCAAATACTGAAAGGTCTCCACTATTAGTTTGAATACTCACATCATAATGTCATCATTGTAAGGAGGTGTAGGTGTGGTTAGCATCATGATACTACTACGACAAGAGTCAACTATAAGTTTGACTCCTACACAAGGGTGCTCCAAATATTTGGGTTGCACTAAGGCAAGGATGGTTGGTTTTAGAGCCCAAATCAAGCTCTTCCCATCTAATTTATGCACCTTATAAATGAGTGAAGAAAGTTCTTCTAGTTTGAGAAGGGATTTTACTAAAAACCCCAGGAATCTCAAATTTTCCCCAAGTGTGTAGATTTTGTATCCTAACTCATTCTCTTTTTGTGGGTGTTCTTGTTGTACCAAAGTAATTATCTCCTTAGAAATGGATTTGTTGAAATTTGTTGCTATTTTATTAAGGGAATTTAGGAAGGTTTGATCCATGTTTAAGTCTAATGATGTCAAGTATATCAAGAAAGGATTTTACTTAAAAACTCCCAACAACTTATAACAATACACAACCAACCTTTTCTCACCAATATCAACCTTAGAAACAACATTCAAAATCACACTTGGCTTAATGTGGCTTTTCCATCAATACGCATTACCAAACATACAAGGTGTAACACCCTCCTCCCACATTTATCCAAGCTAATTGGTCCACTTGGGTAAACATGTAATGAGAGGCTATTATTATGTGATTCAAATCTCCATGTACAGTTAAGGGATTGGAACCAACATAATGAAACTAAATTGACCTTCCACACATGCTACATAACCTTCAGGAGCCAACCAACCCTTCCAGGTGGCCAACCCCTAATAAAACTTGACATTTCACTAATTTGGAGCCTTAGCCACTCCCATGAAAAGCCATGCATGCGACTAGGGCCTTCCAGTCACTCCCACAGTAAGGAATTCCAGCGACTGTGGACTATTTTAGGAAATTTTATGCCAGCGACCCTAGAGTCTGAGCCACTTTTTAAGGCCCAAGTCTCAGGCCACTGCCCAAAACTCCATGAAACCTTTATAAAATGGAACAATGCTACTAATGTAATCATTGATACAAGTACTTAATGAACCCCATTAGCCATGAAAATAATTTCATCAAACATGTGACAAATATGTAATATACAAGTCATAACAACATATCTGAGCATAGGGGTCTCATACTTATCTGTAATTCATAAAGAAGCATTGTTTCCATATCACAATAGTTTCATTATCATCTATTATGAAATATATTCATTGTACATTCATTTTCTAATCAAAACATGATGAAATCCATACATCAATTATGTCATAAAACATACTCATGAACAGCATATAACCAACAAAAATAACAAGGATATAACAACCATAAATGTTGAGATTCAACAAGATGATGAGCCTAGTGAAAATTAAGCACCTTCACTAGGTGGGGACCGCATGCTATTTTTAGGTGTATGTCTATTTTTAGAATGGTGAGCATATTCTAAAATTAGCAGGATGTTGATTCTAGATGGTTGAGAAAATTCTATCTTTGGATGAATTTATATTTTTAGAAGATGGGCGAAGTCAATTTATAGATCGCTAATCTAAAAATAGAATGCATGTCGATTATTATTAGCCCTTAATAATAATTAGACAATAAATAGTAACTTATTCTCTTAGAGCACTTTATTTCAGTGAACAGATGTGGCACATCAATGGGCTGAAGGAATTACATAATTCCTAGGGTGGTTGGTGACTCATACATGGAGGACTTCATTATAACTGATAGTGGCAATTTGTAATAGAGTTGGAAGAGTAGATATGTGAGTTTTTATTCAGTTTAACTCAATTAAGTGAGTTAAACTTAGTTTTGCTAGTTGTAACTAAAGATACACTAGTGAAATATGAGTGAATTAATTATTTAATTAATTAACTAGTGTCTTACTTGCAACTAAATAAATACAACAGTTAACTACTTTCATGTCAGATCCAGTGGAGACCCAGTGGAGAGATAGGTGAAAGGGTGAGATGGACTATCAGTTGTGACTATAGTGATGCATTCAATGCATCTACACAGACATTTGAGATGCCAATGAGGATTGCATAGTAAAAGAAAGGCAAGATTGAATTCATTCAGGGATCTTCTTCAGTAGGGATTGTGCAGTGGAGGTAGGTTGTCAGGAGGCAACAAATTGGTGCATAGATATGAAAATTTATGCATGACAGTGTGTGATAATTGTATATTGTACTGAGAGATCTATGAGCTAAGATTTGTATGAGCTTGTTACATATTCCATTTATATACATAATATATGATAGTTGGGGTTTCTAGCTTTAAGCTTTCCCGGTAAAACATCTTGTTATGTGCCATTTATTTCGCTTCATATGTGTTTTGAAATTGCCGATTTAATTTCTGCAAAGAATTAAATGGAAGGATTTTGTATTTAACATAAGATTAAATTTTTAGATTAGGAGAATCCAAAAATACATTATTGTGTTTATAAATTTCTACATGGTATCGGGGTAGTGTTTATCACTAGAGATTGCAATATTGAAGCGGTGTTCAGTTTTGTGCTGGTGGACAATTCGAATTTGCTGCAAGAATTTCTTGGTGCAACAATTGAGTAAACATTGAAATGGATTTCAATGGGTTGTGGTTGGAGTATGCACTCGAGGGCATCTCGAACTACATAGCTTGGAAGGATAGGATGGAGGCAGTGCTTGAAGATAATGGCTTGAAGGAGTTCATCGATAGGCTGTTCCTAAGCCCTCTTCGACGAATGCTGCATTACTTGACGCCTGGAAAAAGAAAGTAGCGAAGACAAGAAGAATCCTGTTGGAAGGTATGAAAGACCATATTGTGTCAATCCTTCATGGGGAATCCACTCCATTTTCAATGTGGAAGGCTTTGACAGATCTTTTCCAAAGCAGCAGCGACCATAGGAAGTTGGCGCTAAAAGATAAAATCAGAAATATCAAAATGGAGAAGGACGACAGTATTCCAAAGTATCTCAAGAAGATTGTCCAATGTAGGGATGATTTGGGGAGTGTGGGAATTATAGTTTTTAATGATAACTTGGTGAACTTGGATCTCCTTGGACTTCTGAAGAGTTGGCACAGTTATCAAGACTCTGTCAATGGGCGGGAGAAACTTCTGGATTGGGAGCGACTTTGGTCAGATCTAGTGCAGGAGGAGATAAGGCAAAGTACCAGGGATGGCTCTTCATAAAAACATGATGATTAAGAGGATTTTTATTTGGATTCCAAAGCAAGGAAAGGGAAGGGGAAGAAATCCCATCTAAAATCCAAGGCTAAAGGCAAGAAGATGGATTTTTCCAAGGTGAAGTGTTTTCACTGTCACGAACATGGGCATATTGCCACTAACTGCACACAGAAAAAGAAGAACAAGAAGGTTGTTGGAGCTGCATCTAGTGAGGCCCGTGCCTCGCAATTTGAACTTGATTTCTCTTTGATCGCATGCTTGGTTTCAATCGCAATGGGATTGGTGTGGTATCTTGATAGCGGTGCTTCCTTCCACATGACGAGAGACAACGAGTTGTTTAGTGACTTGGAGGAGAAAGATCTCCAAATGCATATAGAGATGGGTGACGATGGTAGATACAGTGCAACTGAAATTGGTACCATTACCTTTGAGAGGGAGTCAGGTAAACCATTTCTATTGAAAGATGTTATGCATGTTCCAGGTCTAAAGAAGAACTTGGTCTCAGTTGCGATGTTGGAGGACAGAGGTTATGACATTGTTTTCAGCAATGGAAAATCCTTCCTGTGACATAAAAAAAATGGGTCATACCAAGAGGATATGGATTCGAGTTAAGAATCTCTACAAGCTATAGGTAAATGGTTGCATTTCAATGGTGGGCAAAGAAGAAGAAGTGGTGAGCCAGGATGAGGGTGAATTATGGCACAAGAGATTGGGCCATCTTCACCATGGCGCCCTCAATATTTTGCAGCAGATTTATACTGGAATTCCCAAGGGTACACTTGCGTAGTTAGATCAGTGCAAGGGATGTACTATGGGTAATTTTGTGAATACCACCTTTCATGAAAAGGAGAATCGTGCTTCGGTGATCCTAGAGAGAATTTACACAGACATGTGTGGATCATTCTTGGTTGCTTCAACAGCAAAACACAGGTATTATGTTATTTTTTTTATGACTATTCTCGTAGATGCTGGATATTCTTCATGTAGAAGAAGGATAAAAAATTCTCAAATTTCTGTGAGTTTAAAGCATTGGTGGAGAAGGATTCGAGGATGCAAGTGAAGGCTCTGCGGAGTGATAATGGTGGTGAATATATCTCGAACGAATTCAAATACTTTTGTAGCAAAGAAGGAATTCGAAGAGAACTCATAGCACCTCATAACCCACAGCAGAATGGGGTCACGAAGAGGAAGAACAAAACAATCGTGGGTGTTTCACGAGCTATGCTGCATGACCAGGGCCTACCAATGCACTTGTGGGTGGAAGCATGCAACACTATGGTCTATGTCCAAAAACATTGTCCTTATAGAGTAATTGGCATGAGTACACCTGAAGAAGCTTTTACTGGTAAGAAGCCAGATGTTTCTCATTTAAATATTTTTGGCTCATCTGTTTATGTTCATGTGACCAAGAACACTAAGAATAAGTTGGAGCCAACTGTAGAGGTTGGGATATTTTTGGGGTACACAGAAACACCCCATAATTATCATGTGTATTTTCCAAACATTCGGATGATTTTGGTGCGACGGGATATAAAATTTGATGAGGAGAAAGCCATGAAGTTTTCACTTGAGATGGAGCTACACTTGCATGCAAAGGAGGAACTGCTTGTTCCCAAAGATGAGCCTCAAGATGTGGATCAGCCATAGGAGGAGGATCATGGAGTGGAAGAGTCCACTCATGCAGAGCCAAACATAAGAACTGGCAAAAGGCGTACCATAGAAGCTGAGAGGCTGAAGTTTGATGCGGCAGAGAATGTAGGAGTCCCTACATCACAGCGTAGATAGAGACAGTCACCTGACCGATATACTAGATACATGGCTCTCATGAGCTAGTGTATCATGACAGAGCCATATTCCTTTGAGGAAGTAGTGCAGAAGCCCACATGGGTAGATGCCATGGTGGAGGAGTATGACTCCATTATCAGAAACAATGCTTGAGAATTTTTTCCAAGGCTGGTTGGTAAATCAGTTGTAGGTTCAAGATGGATCTACAAGGTAAAGAAAGTTGTTGATGGGAGTGTTGAGAAGTATAAGGCAAGATTTGTTGCCCAGAGCTTCTCACAGATCGAGGGGATTGATTATGAAGAAACATTTGCACCTGTCATACGGCTTCCATAAGGACCATCCTTACTCTCTCAGCGTAGATGGGTTGGCACATTCATCAAATGGATGTGAAGATTGTGTTCCTTAATGGGATAATTGAGGAAGAAGTGTACATTGAGAAGCTTGAAGGATTCAAGATCTTCAACAATGAGTCACATGTGTGCACAATCAAAAGAGTGTTGTATGGGCTGAAGCAAGCACCTCGTGCTTGGTACACTCGGATCAACAGCTATTTCACTCGACTCAGCTTCACCAAGAGTGAGGCGGATGCAAACCTATACCAGATTATGGTGGAGAGTAAGCTTTAAATCATTGTACTTTATGTTGATGATTTAATACTGATTGGTGATGAGCAGTTGATACACTCATGCAAGGAGGACCTTGCAAATGAGTTTGAGATGAAGGATATGGGTCTCCTTCATTATTTCCTTATATTGGAAATATGGCAGCAAGAAGGTGAACTATTTGTGTCTCAAGGCAAGTATGCTCAAGAGATACTCAGTAAGTTTCACATGGAGGACTGCAAACCCATGAATACTCCTCTTCCAAGAAACTGGAGGAAAGAGGATGCTACATCGGCAAAGGTAGTGGATGCTACTGTCTATCGACAGTTGGTGGGTTCACTCATGTATTTAGTTAATACAAGACTAGACATATGCTATGCAGTGAACCAACTTAGTCAAGTGATGGTTAAGCCTACCAAACTCTTTTGGAAGGCGGGCAAGCATGTCCTGAGATATCTCAAGGGCACATCTAAGTATGGCTTATGGTACAGACAGACGGACGAGGTGAAGTTGCATGGCTTCATAGATGCAGATTGGGAAAGTAGCCCAATGGACAGAAAGAGCACATCAGGAGGGGTTTTCAATATCGGATCTACAATTTTTTCTTGGTACAGCAGGAAACAGATATTTCGTGTACTCAGTTTAGTGGAAGCAGAATACATGGCAGCAATTCAAGTTGCATGTGAGGCTATCTGGATGAGGAAGATCCTGGTCGATTTGTTTGGTTCTCATTTAGATCCTACAATGATTCATTATGATAATCAGAGTTGCATTAAAATCTTGATTAATCATGTGTTTCATGATAGATATAACCATATAGATATCTGGTACCATCATATCAAATATTGTGTGCAACGGAAGATCATGTTGCTTCAGTACATTCCTACGGAAGATCAGGATGCAAATATTCTAACGAAGGCGCTCACCGGGAGAAAATTCGAATACCATAGAGACAGGATCGGGGTGAAGGATAATCCCTATCTTGTTGAGAGGGTGTTGAGATTCAAAAAGATGTTAAGCCTAGTGAAAATTAAGCACCTTCACTAGGTGGGTCCCGTAGGCTATTTTTAGGTGTATGTCTATTTTTAGAATGGTGAGCATATTCTAAAATTAGTAGGATTCTGATTCTAGATGGTTGAGAAAATTCTATCTTTGGATGAATTTCTATTTTTAGAAGATGGGCGAAGTCTATTTATAGATTTCTAATCTAAAAATAGAATGCATGTCGATTATTATTAGCCCTTAATAATAATCAGACAATAAATAGTAACTTATTCTCTTCGAGCACTTTATTTCAGTGATGGCAGTTGGCAAATGTGGGTAAATTTGAAGAATTATGCAATTTCAGTTGGTTGAGCAATATTTGCATGGAGACTTTATTACTAAACATTAGTGGCAAGTTGTAACAGAGTTGGAAGAGTAGTTATGGGAGCTTTTATTTAGTTTAAATCAGTTAAGTGAGTTAAATTCAGCTGTGCTAGTTGTAACTAAAGATACACTAGTGAAATATGAGTGAATTAATTATTTAATTAATTCACAAGTAGTGTCTTACTTGCAACTGAAGAAATACAGCAGTTAACTACTTGCATGTCAGATCCAGTGGAGACCCAGTGGAGAGATAGGTGAAAGGGTGAGATGGACTATCAGTTGTGACTATAGTGATGCATTCAATGCATCTACATAGACATTGGATATTCCAATGAGGATTAAGCAATCAAATTAATGCAAGATAGAATTCATTCAGGGATCTTTTTCAGCAGGGATTGCGCAGTGGAGGCAGGATGTTAGGAGGCAAGAAATTGGTGCATAGATATGAAAATTTCTGCATGACAGTGTGTGACGATTAAATATTGTACTGAGAGCTCTATGAGTTGAGCTTTGTAGGTATGATATTGTTACATGTTCCATTGATATACATAATATATGATAGTTGGGGTTTTAAGCTTTAAGCTTTCCCGGCAAAACATCTTGTTATGTGCAATTGATTTTGCTTCATATATGTTTTGAAATTGGCAATTTAATTTCCGCAAATAATTAAGTTTAAGAATTATGTATTTAACATAAGATTAAATTGTTAGATCAGGAGAATCTGGAAATACATTATTGTGTTTATAAATTTCTACAATAAAAACCACATATGAGCCGGTACATTTACACATAAATTACCAAGGAGAAGGAGCTCTTATTAATGAATGCAAAAGTGAATCAGGTATGGGACTTCCAAGAACCACCCGACCACAGATTGGGATGAACCAAATATTTCATTTAGCCAATCACCCCCATTCCATATTCCAAGCATGAATGTGGGACTCAAACCAAACCAATCCAGGTTTCCTTAGGATCTATCATAATCCCGACTAGATCGCTAGGCCCTAAACAAGCATGGATATTGTTATCACCAAAATGAGTCCTGATGGGCTGCTTCAATGGTCAACTTGGAGTAACTATTTCTAACCACTTGCAACTGGAAATTGGCCTTTCCAGTCTGAGAGGGCTCTCTCAAACCGATAAAGGATATTCAATGAATAAATTGAAAGGAGATGACTAACTCTAAATTGAATTGAATGTGTTTTTTTGTAGGTGAAATATGTAAACAAATAACTACCATTGGGCTTATGGAGTCAATATGAAGACGCAGTCACAAGCCAACTTATCTCTTGGAAGTTGAGGCAATTGTATTCTTATTAAACCTCACATGAAGGAAAAAACAACAAGCTATATGTATACAGGAATTTGGAGCATGTCACCATGAATTCCAAGTGATTATACATAAGCAAACTAATAAAAAATGACATTCACAACATACTAGGTGTATACAGGAAGTTGGAGCATGTAATCATGAATTCCAAGTGATTATATGACTAGAATACTGGAGACAAAGTAAAATACTGATAGAAAAAACATACATAATAATACATAGAAGAATCCTAGGTCTGAAATAGGCTGTTGCAACTGTACATTATTGATATTAAAAAATTACAGCAGTGGTAGTATCAAGTAATCATCTCCCAACCCCTCTTTCATTCATAGTTCTACCTATTAATAGGCTTTTGTCCATTACATAGAATATGCCTACATGGCAAGACCATCGAACTTTTGACTTTGACACCTCATCTTACCATAACCTAGATACCTTGAAAACTCATCTAACTATAACCACACACATGCCTTTACGTTATATGCCAAATATAGCAAGGAAATCACACATGCAAATCGATACATGCAAGTAACCTTGTTGTAGATGATTGATCCTGCTCTTCCTTGCTTGATCTTTGTTTGGTTTTTCCTTCTTTGTCATTCCTTTTCTTTCCTTGATCCAATGCTATAGTGATCCAATAATTCTCCAATTTTCCAATATTGAGAGAGAGAGAGCCCCTAAATTGAACTTCATCTTCCTCCTCACGTGAAACATGTGATCTTTTGCCTTCCCTTTCTCCTAATTTCCATTATTTTCATAAATACAATGCCAAAAATGCCATTTTTCCTTTCCAAAGCCTTTTCCAACTTCCTTAGCAATAATAAACCAAATGATCACCCACACTAGGATGTTTTTCCCAACATTCAGCTTGGAATATGTGTCCCATGACCATGGTTATTATTTTTTCTTTATGAAATTTATTTCATGGAATTTTTTACTAGGGTTGTCACACAAGGTTGGTAAACATATGACAAGACCCTCACTGTTCACAAAAAATCACATCATCAAACAAGTCATACATCCTTAATGCACCAAGATTCTTTTCAAACACTTGGAAAGTTAAGTAAGAAACACCATAAAGTACTTAGAGATAGAACCTAATTTATGCTCTAGCAAGGTGGTTCTTAGAGTATAATAGCTCCAGCAGTATAGAAATAGATATTCAAATTAGTGAGTGTAATCCATAGTATTCTCCCTCATATTTATGACAAGCTCAGTCAAAATTATTCTTGGCTTGACGAATGAATTACTGGTTATACTTGATATCATAGTTTTGTTTTGATAGCATGAAGGAAGCCAAATATGGTGTAGATGATACATTAAATTCTAGCCTTTCAATATAAGGATCTCCAAATAGATTAGCCAATTCGGCCCTAGACAGTCAAATCAATCAACCAAGGGATGAGATCTCATCCTACTACAATTCAATTATTCTCCTAAATATTGTACATAAACTTTCTAGTAAATTCCGCTAAGTACAAATTTCTTAGCTATGTCAATACATAGTTACACATCAACCACTATGTCATCAGAACACATCACATAGGTCACACACAACTACAAATATACAATGCATGGTAAATAATGTGTTAGTGTATCTCAGTCCTACCAGTCGCGAGAGATCAAATGTGCTCTTTCAAAGTTTTTTTTAGGGTCTCAGGTCAAATTTTTATGGTTTCAATAGGTTTTCAAATAAAAATTTGGTCACTGGTTAGTGTGTCTAGGTGTGTTACTACTCCTTTCAACCCATGTTTTGGTCACGCCATCACTCATTTTGAGGATTCATAACTGAAATGTCTTCATCACCACCTCAATCACATCACCATGGTTATCATTCTGCTCATCATTTCATATAGTGTCATCATTAGGTCTTAGGGTCAAAATCATAAAATTAGGTCATTTCACTATAAAATTCAGCATTAAAAGGAGTATTAATAGTGAAAAAATTTCAATAAAGGTTTCAAAAGGGTAATTGTAATTCTATAATGATGTAATATTAAAAAAAAGGTTCTAAGGCTACAGTTCACTATCAATGCAAATCAAAATGTGAAAGAACATAGTGGGGCCACTACACCATTAAGAAGAAAGATTGATTTCCAATCTAAAAACATCAAAAGAGAATTGCATTTGCTCATTCAAACTTCAAGAGACATCACTCCACAAGAAAGAAAATTTCCACCCTCATAGGATCAATTTTGTGCCTCGGGACACTACAAGGAAAAGACCCTCTAGTGGAGGTTATAAAGGAAGCTTTTAGTGTTATAAAATTGGCCAAAATTGTCAAAAAAGCATATGCTACCACATCTGTTTATGGTTACGGAGGTTTTGGCAGAGCTTTTAATGGAAATTCAACACAACTAAAAAAAATGGGCGGTTGGAGGTTATTATGGATGTTTTTTTCCTCGATGTGCTAATCAGGCTTTAACATACCAGCGAGTACCTGTAGAAGGTGCCCCGAGGTGGTCGAAGAATAATGCACCAAGCTGATAAGGTATAAAACAGCACCAGGCGTAGTGTTGGTGATACAACGCACGGGGCCATTCTAATTGGCCTTGGGATTTGATCGGAGCCCATAGGTCGTATCAAGGCGTCGGTGCGTAGACTTATAGAAACGCACTGGTGCACCCTTTCACACAAATGCATCAAGATTTATAATTGGTATCAGTATTCGTGTGGTGCAAATATTTCATACAAATACACCAATGTGTATAGACACTTAAATGCCCCGGTGCGCAGTATCACACAAATGCATTGAGATTTATAATTGGTATCGACATTCATGCGGTGCCTATAGGTCGTCCAAATGCACCAATGCATATAGACACAAAAACGCCCTGGTGCATCGTATCACACAAACGCACCGAGATTTATAATTGGTATCTGTATTCGTGTGGTGCTAATAGGTCGTAAAATGGCACTGGTGCATATATAGACATAAACGCACTGGAGCATCGTACTGCACAAACGCGATATTTTTAACCGGTTTTGGTATTTGTGCAGTGCCCATAGGTCGTAAAAACGCACCGGTGCACTAAAGAATACAAGCTCACCGGTATAATAATACACGCACCGGTTTTCATTTTGTATTTTTTAGAAACATCGACCTGTGACAGTGCAATTATTGTGATGGTTTTAAATTCATTATTCATCAAAAGTCGACACATCTTATAACAATTTTCATAGTAATTAAATTTTTATTAATGCATTTGAATGTGATGTTTGGATTAATTTGTTATATCATATCATAATTATTGTGGTTTTTTAAAATTCATTATTCGTCAAAAGTCGACACATATATATCTTATAACAATATTCATATGAATTGAATTTTTATTAGTGCATTTGAGAACGACAATGGAGAACGCAATAGCGACAATAGAGAATGCAATAGAATAAATTAAAACATTTATTATATTTATATATATATATATATATGAATAAGAAAATCTTTGTCATACAAAATGGGACAGTTATTGGTATCCCTTTATCTTTCAATTGGGACACTATGTCCATTACATTAAAGAAAATGTCTGATTTCACAGACATTTTTCAAAAAATACAACGCCTTGCTTTGATATCCAAACATAGTGATCATCATTCTTCGCTTGAATTGTTTTCACTGCTAGAGCTACTTCCATGACTTGGGTTATTTTCAGGAATGTTTTGTTCATGGCGTTGATTGTTTTCTTCTTCTTCACCTTCCATCCACAAACATAAAAATAAACTGTAATGAGTGTATATACATTGGTGAGAATAATGAAAATTTAAATATTAAATAATATGCATCAATGTAAATCGAAAATAAATGGCATACCAATGCAAAAATTGACTCATAAACTATACACATTCTTTCAAAACCATGTAACATGCCATCTTTCAAGATTTGATCTGTTGGTGCAGTGCCATACTTTGTTTCCTGCAAGTTTTATACCCCATAACAAATCATATATTTAATATAAAAGATTTATTTTTTCTATTAATTATAGACAGACCTAAGTAAAACAAAATCGATAGATGCTTACAAATTCCACAATTAAGTTCTGATATGCCAACATATACTCACAACCCATATTTAACCCAATTTCAATCAATTCCTCTGATGGTTCTTCTTTGTATGTTAGCACCTGTTTGAAGACATTCAATGGTGATTTTTGTAAAACAACTTAAAAAATACAAAAATGAGATCTAGTTAAGTTGTTATAAGGAAGTAACAATTACTCACAAACTTAGATATCAATCCTTTTCTTCCTTTTCGTCCTATTTTATGTGCTGAATGGGTTCCATTTTCTCTTCTTTTCTGTAAGAAAATACTTGAAAATTAATATTTAATGCTAAATTGTTTATTTATTGTACCTAATGATTGAAAACTTCAATGAATACATATTACATTTGAAGCACGTTGTTATTGAGATGGCTCCTCCCGCGATTCAATTTTGTCCATTTCTTTAACCATCTCCTTGTACACCTTTTTGGACATTCCTACAGGCATATTTCTGACATCAGCTCGTTCATCTTTTGATATTTCATAATCTTCCTGAAAATGTAACATGACAATAAACTATTTAATTTTTATATTGATATATGAAAAGTAAGTATAACAAAAGTGATATTTATAAATAGTTCTAGACAAACATCTAAAGGAATATTACTTTTTCATTCCTTATTTTTTGTTGTTGTATGTTTTTGCTATTAAAAGTCTGACATGTCTCATTGACCAATTCTCTAGAAACTCTTCCTGTAGTTTAGATAAAATTTGGTTCTTGGAATCATTGGATTGGTTTTTGTATTGTAAGTGGAAAGAACGTCTATACATTCGTTCCACTAGATCCCTCAAAATTTTGTACAAGTTTTTCCCCCTTTCGTTAACCTCTAGCACCACTCCAAATGAGCTAAGGAGCAATTCATTTTCATTTGCATGTTATATTTTTGTTCTTTTCTTAGAACAACATTCCTTTTCTGAGTGGTTGGTTCCTGTATAAAATTAAACAGATGTGAATTAATAGAATGTTTAACACATGTTATCTAATAATTTTAATTATATTATTAATGAAAACTAAAAAAATAAACTCATATTGGATCGATAGTATCTTTTCATTCACCTGGTTCATCCTTTTGCAATTTTTCCATCAAGCTTTTAGGCTCTTCTCGTCCTAGATCAGAAATAATCTTATCGAGCTTCATCATTTTGTGGCTCTGCATGATACATAGTAAACAATACATATTATTTAAACTTACATATAGTTCAAAAATAATATTTTTTGTAAAAAATTTACAAAGAACTTTCCTTTTTTTCTTTTCTTGATGTGTTATCAGTATTTTTGTTACTTGATCTCTTGTCAGTAATTTCTTTATCAATCTCAAACCTGTACCATATCATTCATTAATATATTTATAAATAAATTGTCAACTTTTCAAGTAAAAAAAAATATGAAGAAATAGGTGCGCCATTCATGGTGTACCCACCGACGCCGATGCGTCGCTGTCTTCCAAACACACCGCACACATAGTAAAATATACCGTACGGTGCTCTATGTCAACAACGAGCACCGGTGCATTACATGTCAATCTCTGAACCGGTTAACCATGATAAAATAATAAAAATCATCGAGTGTTAATTTTTGTAGCATAAACAGGTGCCATATTTTACATATAGCTTACCGACAAAAAAAAAAAAAAAAATTGTTTATTAATTTTTTATCACATTACTTATGTGGTGCGCTTAGAAAATACGGAGCACCGATGTGTTATTTATGCAAGGCGCACCGATAAAAAAAAGTTGTTTTTTTTTTTACATTCATGCAAGGGCCCACATGGATTGGGATCCGACTATGCTAATCGTCCCATCAGTTGGATGTCTTAGGTCTATATTTAGCAATACAAACCCTATAAATCTAAATTGAAAATCCCTAATTCTGAAATCACAGAAAGAGGGAGAAGAAAGGGAAGAAACAAAAAGAATGTAAGGTTTGTATTTTTTGAAAGTTTTTTTTTTTTTCGAAACAAAACGTTCACAGTGCGCCATAATGAAATAGCGCACTGGCTGCATATTTTACAAATGGCACATTTAAATAATTATTTTATCAGTACTTGTGTGGTGCGCTAGGATAATAGAGCGCATTGGTGCGCCCATTTACACAGGGCGCACCGACAAAAAATATATTTTTTTTTAATTTACGCAAGAGAGGACATGGATTGGGATCCAACTATGCAAGTCCTCCCGTGGGTTGGATGTCTTAGGCTTATATTTAGCAATACAAACCCTATAAATATAAATTTAAAAACCCTAATTCTGAAATCACAGAAAGACAGAGAAGAAAGCGCAGAAACAAAACAAAAAAAATTAGGGTTTGTTTCTAAAATGGTTTTTTTGTAAAACAACACGTTTGCGGTGCACCATAATGAAATAGGGCACCGGTGCCATATGTTAAATATGGCACACTGATAAAAAAAATTTATTTTATTTTTTTTATTTTTATTTTTTTTCACTGTACTTTCGCGGTGTGTTGGTATAACAGAGCGCACCGGTGCGCAATGTTACGCAAGGCGCACCGACGAAAAAAAATCTTTTTTTTTTTTAGATTGACGCAAGGTCCAACATGGATTGGGATCCGACTATGCAAGTCGTCCCATGGGTTGGATGTATTATGACTATACAAACCCTATAAATCTAAATTGAAAAGGCCTAATTCAGAAGCAAAAATAATCTAGGGTTTTATTTCTAAAAATGGATTTTTTTTTTTTATTTCTGAAAATTGCAGAAAAGGTAAAAAAAACTGCAGAAAAAAATTTAAAAAAAAAAATAAAAATTTAAAAATTAAAAATTAAAAAAAAAATCAAAAATAAAAAATAAAAAATAATAATAAAAAAAATTGATTTTGTTATTTTACTTCATAAAAAAAACTACAGCAAAAGTTAAAAAAAACAATAGACTTTGATTTTTTCTTTTACTGCATAAAAAAACTGCAAAAAAAGTACAAAAAAAATAAACTTTACTCACATCATTTGAAATTCTATGGTACAAGGTTTGAATCACCAAAGGTTTGGAATTATGATTGTCTGAATACTTGTTCGAACGTATTTCCCTGCTACACAGTGCTCTCGTGTTCTGTTTGCTCCAGGTATGTATCCTGCAAATCTCTGGCTGAAATGTTTTGCAAAAATAGTGAAATAATGAAAAGTGTTTAGGATTTAAAGAAATGTTTTATGAAATTAGATTTTCAAAAATATTTTGCCGCCCATTTTTCAATTTACCGCTTTTTTTTCACTTAAAGAAAATAGGGTTGCATTTTTTTTATTTGTTGTTATTCGTTTACTGGTGCATCCTTTAATCGAACCGCACCAGGGTGTCGGGTTATAAAACAGCACCGGTGCACAATAGCAAAAACACACCGGTGCAGTTATCTGTACATTATGCACCGAAATTACATTTAGGTTTGTGCACCAAAATTTATTGTTGTTTTTCTCAAATGCAGGGAGAAAATATCATATATTATATGGAATGGGAAATTCTTCAAAATCCAGCTCGTTCCATAATATTTCTCAAAGTCCATCATGGAGTTCTCCCTATCCATCTGGAGACATAATATTTACTTCAAATTTGTTTTATTTTTTCACTATCTAATTGAATTTATGTTTTTTATCCATGCAGTCAATCATGCACAACTTAGTTAAATTTATAATGTATACAAATTTGCAGGTTCATGTAGATTCAGCATCGAGTTCAGATGCTTAAAATATTCAAACTGCTCCAAAACATCAGAAGTTCTTATCAGGAGCTGCATACTGCAAGGCACATTTGGTAAATGAAAATGGACAGGTGCTTTACCCTGCCAATTGTAACAATATTGCATCTTCTAGCCACAATCCCGAGACAATGATGGTAATTATAATTATAATTGTTTGGTATATATATTGATTAATAATATGTAATTATTTCAACGTCAAACCAATTTATAATCATGTAATATTGTCAACGTGGTTACTAATTGATATCATATATTTTGTACTAATCATGTTTAAATTTTTTTTTTTAATTATTAGGATTCTAGTGATGATGAACGACCTACCTACCATCTTCCGTTGCACCCCACGAAAATGTCAAATCGAGAGAAGACTGAATTAAGAGAAAAAATCAGAGAGGAACGATACCAAGAATGGTTGAATCAACCACCGATTCAATTCTCGCTACGTCTAGATTCACCAATTAGGAATGACTACAGCAATAGTAGTTCTTCACAAGCTAGCAATGGAGGCAATAAAATAGAGGTTGGCATGGATGATTACTTAAGGGATACGACTGCCATGGAGAGAATGTTGTTAGATGCATTCCAAAATGATGATCAACTAGGGGATGATACTCATATCGCTGACACCTTTTTCGAAAGCCTTAAATTTGCTTCCACCACCCCTCTCTTTGGACCTGGAGGTTAATCAAAGTCTACCCAGTTGGGGACAATGATGTTACTGTACAACTTGAAAGCAAATTTTTGCTTGTCGAATGCATGTTTCTCTGGACTTTTGAGGTAATTTACCATAGAGTACTCCCCTTATATAAATTTTAAATATAATCAGTACAATGCAATGAACATTACAAATGGTAAATTTTATGAAAGTTAATAATTATATTGAAATTAATGTACATTTATTAATATATTTTTCCATGATCACAAACTATAGATTATTCAAATATAAGTTTCTTCTAAGTGATAATGTCTTGCCCAGTAGCTGCGAAGAGGCAAAGAAATTGTTGAAAATGTTGGGTGTTGAGTACATATCATATCATGCATGTCCAAATGATTGTATTATATATAAAGGAGAATATGCAGACAAAGAGATGTGTCTGAAATGTGGGCATGACAGGTATGATAAATCAAAAAATAAGGTTAAATCACGTACTGGTCCTCCTTTTAAGATATTGAGGCACATGCCTAAAATCCCAAGGATTCAAAGGCTCTTTCATTGCAAATAATTAGCTATGTTGCAGGGATGGCATGCCTCACACAGAAGTGAGTTGGGAGTTATGCGAATCCCAACTGATTAAATAGACATGAAGCATATAGAGGGTACATGGCCCAAAAAATTCAAGGATGAAGTATGAAGTCTACGACTCAGCATAGCCATGGATGGCGTCAACCCATATTCCCTCCAGAAAACCAACTATTTTGTTTAGCCTGTAGTAGTGATCAATAACAATATCCCCCCATGGTTTTCCGTGAAGAATGAACATCTTATGTTGGCTCTCATAGTCCCTAGTAGAAGACAAGTGAAGAATATGGATGTCTACTTACAACCACTGGTAGATGAATTGAAGGAATTATGGGATGGGATAAATGTATACGATGTATCAAGACCCATCGCAGCAGAGAGGATTTTTATGTTGTATGGCATATGTGCTTACACGACACATGATTATCCAGGCTTAGAATTTTTCTCTAGTAAATTACATGTTTAATTTATTGATTTGTTTATATATGTAACAATATTCTTTCACATATTAGTTATTTAATTCATTGTAATATTTGTTCTGATCTTCATGATATTCTTTAACGTGCCATGCATATTAATTAATGTATACAAATATAATCTCGCAGGTCTTGTAACAAAAGGGTATTTTGGATGTAAATTTTGTGGACCTTATCTGAAAGCTAGATGGTCCAAGTACCTACGAAAGCCAGTGTATTATTGCTCCATGGTATGCCTACCAGAAGAACACCCTTACAAAAGAGCAGCATCCACTTTCAATGGTAAACGAGAGAGAACCCAAAGGCCTCCAATAATGACACCAGCTGAATGGCTTATAGCATATAAGAGAGAGAAGGAGAAGGAGTTTTAGAAATGTTCGATTCAAATGGGGAGCCCATGTTCGATGATCAATATTTCTTCGACACCTATGTTGAGAAATTTCCCATTGGGATGAAAATGAAATCTATCTTTTATGACCTCCCATACTGGGAGCATCTTAAGATTGCCCACTTATTATATCCCATGCATATATTTAAAAATGTTTCATCTTCTTTATGGAGGCACATATCATCGAAACAAAGTGACACATTGGTTGTTAGGAAAGATCTTATTACTTCAAAAACTAAAAATAAACATTGACCAAGATGATTAGAAAGTACGGGATCAGAGGCAGGCGTTGGTCCCTCTAATTCATGGTTTTTCAAAGAAGGTGATGTCCCATGGATTTTAAAAAAAGATGATATATCTTTGGCAAAGGAAGTTATAATGGATGTGAGGGTGCCAACTTCATACGGGTCTTCACTACGGCACTGCTTCACCGTGGATGACCATTTTTCGGGGTTTAAATCGCATGACCATTTGAATATTCTAAGAGTACGTATAATGTCAAAAGCATGATTTTATTATTTGTTATATTAATAAATTTTATCCCCTGCGGGGATCATAAAACATAACCAATTTTGTATATTATTGCACGTGTTTATAACTTTGCAGTGTCATTATCCTTTGTTCATGCGTGGGTGTGTGAAACATGAATTTCCTCAAGACCTAGGACGTGCCATATCTAAATTATCTGCATTTGTATGTTGGATCACGTCAAAGGAGATTCATGTGGCTAGCATTCCATGGTGGCGTCAAGAGATAGTTGAGATTGTTTGTATGTTTGATAAGGAACTGCCGACGAGTTTCATGGACTTACAGGTTCATCTTCTAATCCACCTGGTAGATGAGGTTGAATTAATTGGGGTTGTTTCTTGTCGTTGGATGTTCTTCTTAGAGAGGTACATGAAGAAATTGAAAGGTTTTGTTCGACAAAGGACAAAACCCGAGGGGCCTATGGCAAAGGGGTACATATCGTATGAGTATTTCTATTATGCCAGTGAGTACATCAAGCAGATCGACAACAGACCAGGTGCGGTGATTTGGGACGATGAAATGGATGAAGACAAAAGAGAAGGAGAGTTGCTCCAAACAAGTGGAAAAAAACGCTTGATAAAGATTAAGCGACTTATAATTCTTCAAATTTACAAAAAGTGATTAATATTCATGTTGAAATTTGATATAATGTATATTTTGATCTCTAAGTACTATATAATGTTGGTCTGATTTCATCAGCAAATGCAGAAATTGAAGCAATCAATAAATTTGTTCTTTACAATTCTGAAGCGACACAACCGTGGGTCACATTGTACGAACAAAACAGGATGAAATGGGATAGTGACAGGAAAGAATTCAGATGGTTGACTGGTAGAAGTCTGCCTTATCCTGATCAATTAAAAGAAAATATTCCAAAAATATGCCCCAATAGTTGGGTTGCTAACCAAGTCAGAAAGAAATACGGTACCACTGGTCATTACCCGGGTGCTAAAGAGGATGCGCTAAACGTAGGGATTGGGTGCAACAACTCGGTAATAATATTTCTTATAATCTATATGTAAATTTGAAACTTATATTAAGACATCTACATTTCATATTTTAACTATTGGATTATTATTTATAAGACACATGACACTATGATTTTTTTAACTTTTTTATAATAGGTGCATTTGTTCTCATCTATGTGCGCATATGGACACCATTTTCGCACATAAAATACCGATGCTAGAAACATCACAGAAGATTATGGAGTGGAAGTTGAGCTCGATCAATCTAGTCGATCTAGCCATCGTGATCAAAACCTAGTACGAGGGACGTTAGGTTACGTCGGAAAAATACAAGAGATCATTGAAGTAGATGTTTCTTCTTTCCAATGTGTTATTTTTAGGTGCAAGTGGTGGGACACCTTTGATCGGAATAATGTAAAGGAAGATTGTGATAGTAGGCTGATATGTATCAACTCTAGAAAGATGTGGGATGAAGCTAAGGAGCCCTATTTTTTCCCTAAACGTAGCAACCAGGTGTCTTTTTACCCAAATGTGTTGGATAGGGATTGATGGTTCATATTGACACATGACCCTAGATCAAACCATATTTTTTATAACAATAGTGTTATCATGCCATGCAAGCTAGAAGATAATGAGGGTGATCATGAGAACCGAGAGTGATATGGTACATGTGTTATTTCATCAATATTTATACTTTTTAAGATGGGTTTTTCGAAATATTAATATAATATGTATTTTGAATTAATTGGTAATTTGCATTGTCTTAATGTTAAAATCAATAATTCACTTGATAATTTGCATTAATTATGTTGATCTCAAAAACAATGGCGTACTGTATAAATTTAAAAAAAAAAATTGTATCTAAGATCATAATATAATAATGATAATTCTAAAGTACATGAATTTATTTGCATTATTTTCTAAACTTTATTATGTTACAATAAATCATATTATTCTAGATTTATTATTTTACAAAATTTATATAAAATTTACAAATTTACAAATTTAAAAAAATTTATACATTCATTTCACATTAATAAAATTAAAATTTTACAAATATTTTACATACAATTAAAATTATAATTACAATTACAATTACAATTTTACAATTTCACGTACAATTACAATTGCAATTTTAGAATTTTACATATATACAATTACGATTTTACAAATTAAAAAATTACAAAAAACCATCATACAAACATTAAATTTGACTAAAAAACACATTCTGAAAAATCGCTAACTGCATCATCGTGATCATGATCATCTAAAAAAACACAATTAACATTATATATTAACATCATCACAACACAAACATCAAATATACATATCATGTCAAATAACTCATGCTATCACATACAGTACATCTATCTGCAAGCTGCACATTAAATGAACATATCTAACATGACCTAACAACATACACATCATGATGATCACCAACATGTAAATTAAGTACAACTGCAACATGAACATAAAATACATGGACCATATATATATATATATATATATATATATATATATAATGTTAAAAATATACAACTGTAATATAAATTTCATGGATCAACTAGTGGTAGTACAACATCAATATCAGTACTAGTGGCCGATGGTCCAACCTCATCTCCATGATCATGACTCCTGCTAGATGATGGTACGTTTCGCCTTGCAGACAGTGCATCACGTGCTACGGCTCGATCGTAACGTGAAACCATCCTCGTCAGTCACGTAAAATTTGTCGTAACTCCTACGACATGCCGCATCAAGCTATACATGTCACGCGGCATGCCTCTCCACATCCGTAATAGCCTATCATTGGCCTCTATGTCTCTGTAATGAGCGGGCCTGATTCCTGCCTCAACAATCAATGCAATGAGTTGGTCAGCCAACTCCATCCTGTATATAGCATCACCAAGTTGACTGTGCACCAATAGGAGCGGGTCTCTGATCTGCACCGACCTCCTGATGATCATCCTCGGCATCTGGCATGCCCTCATCATGATCATCAAGATCCACACCTGGATCAGGTGGTGGTGGTGGCATCTCCTCGCCATCAAAAGAGCCAATGTCTACAAAATATATACAAATACACAACAATAATTCAACAGTTTCATTACACAATTTAATAAAAACAAGTTAAAGAACATGTTAGAATAAATTTAAATAAAACAATAATATTACCTCTATCATCTGGCGACTCATCAGCTATGAAGAGGATGTTGGCACACCCTCGCCAATCCAACCCCGCATAAGGACAGGGGACCATAATGAAGGGATGCTCATCAACACTGACTAGCAACTCCAATGCATCATCTGATATCCTCGCTGGAAAAAGACTCTCCTCCCTCTTGGGCATCATTTGCCCCCACATGTACATACATGCCTCAATAACCGGCCTACGAGGCTGTCGAAGAAAACTAGGTCTCGTCTCTGGAAACCTCTCAAAAAATAAACAAAAAAGCTCTGAATCAAAAGGGAAGTTGACCCTCTCTTTTGCTTGAGCACGACATCTATCTAATATTGTACAGAATTGCCGCAAAAAAATGGCAAACCACCTGACAAGTCGTGGTTGTTGTAGTAAATAATCAACATAATATAAAAGCGAGCAACTAATGCATTGCCCGTCACTAGTGTTGTGAAAAATGGTCGAAATGATAAGTGAGAGACACTAGACCTCCTCACGACCAAATGCACCAATAAGTAACTGCCCTCCAGCGACCTGAAAATCTGCAGGAGATACTAAATGTGCTCCAATGTATCTCTGGGAGTAAACTAATTGACTCCCTGCCACACAGCCAACTAGAACCTCGGGGAACGAGGGAAAATCCACCCCTCTCCTCGATAGCCCTGTAATAAAATATACATCCTCCTCAGTGGGCGTGTACCACTGGTCGATACCAACCCGAAAAGCCTGTCGTTGGGCATTCCACCTTCAGATAAGATGTCTCAAAAACAAACTATGGGACTTTAGGGAAGTAGCCTCCTCATAGAACTTGAGGAGGACTACCTCCCTTAGGATCCCCTGTGTCGTTGTTGTAATAGGGCGAGGGTACACATCTCTCTCCCTCTCTCTTGCCGCCCACAAGCGAACCATGTTATATTGTTCCGTCCATTGTTGTTGTGGTTGCCCCTCTTCTCTCCTTTCACGTCTCTGAGTGATTGACATATTAAACACAATTTTTTTATTAAATGACACATGTATTTAGAAATATACGTATATAAATATTTTCTGAAAAATAAATAAAACAACATTCGGTGCGCCAAAAACACAGTCACGCACTAGTCCCGGTGCGTCTTTCAACAAAGCGCACCAGCAATGGTGCACCTAATGATATTCAGCGCACCAGGGGCGGTGCTCCAGAAAATGTTTTTAGCACACCGTTCACTACGTGCGACGTCAGGAGGGCGGTGCGCTGACTACACTATACGCCTCGAGGCTTATATCTAAGTCAGCGCACAACCCTCCTACCATCGCAAATAGTCTTCGGTGCGGTATTGTAAAAGGCCGCACCATTGACGCGGGCCAAATACAGTAAGCCGTGTGCTGACAAAAATAGTCATCCCGGGGCAGTTATTTCGGTCAACGCACCGTATCACCACTATTCAACTACGTCAACGGTGCGGCCAGGTAACCGACCGCACTGCTCTTTGAAAGGAAATTTAACATAACACGATGCGCCTTTGGTACCGCCCCGGAACCAGTGCAGATACCCTTAGCACTATTTTACCAGGTCGAATCGTTAACAATGTCGAATTGCGGTATGCGGTGCGCTGAAAACATTACACGCCCCGGGGCAGATAATTTCGTCAACGCACTGTGTTTCCGTGATACCACATTGTCAATGGTGCGGCCTGGTAAATGACCGCACCGCAGTTTGTAATTTTTTTTAAAATAACACGGTGCGTCTGGCGGTATTGCCCTGAAACCGGTACGGATAGCATTAGCACCAGTTGCAGGGCGGTCTATAAATTTACAGGCAGCACCACAAACTGGTGTGAGCGGAACGGCTCGAGCGCACCGTGCGACAAATTTTTTTATTTTTTAATGGTTAATTTTAAGGTTTTTTGAAATTCTAATCCGCTAAGAGGTTTAATTATGGAAAAACAAGAAAAATACCTGTACATTTACACTGTTATAGCCCAAATCCACCTTAGGCTGAAAGAAGGCGGGATTCAGGGTAACACCAAACCACGCTCAGCCTCGTAGCTAGCCCTACAAGGACAGGAGAGGGCTCTCTCCAGGTCAATCTCAACGAAAATATTCAAGATGGCTTGAGATGACTAAAACAACAACTGATCTTAGGCTAGATAAACAAATAGGAGGGTTTGATTTTGATTTTTAGGGGTTTTTGTTGGAAAAGGGGAAAAACAATTTTGGGCTTGGGGATGAGGCCAAATTCTTGCAGAGTTCAAGTTGGGGCAGGGTAGCCAATGAATTTGATGTCTTAGATTATATGAATGGATAGAAAATATTGTTGAGGAGCTGAAGAGGGAAAGAGAGTGCAAGGATCCTCTTCAAACTAACGAAAAACATATAAAGCTAAACAAAAGTTTAAGGCAGAGCACTAGCAAATCAATGAATTCTACCTCAATTACTCATTTGTTTAATTCAGAAGCATAGAGAATGGAAATGGCATACATATAACATTAATGAAACTTACAATAGCATGAGAAGAACATCATCAAAACTTAGAAGCCATAAGGATCCCAACAAGTACTGCAAAACTCTAGTCTTTCCTTTGCCAAAATCTTAAATGAATGTACAATGAGGTGCCAAACTTTTCCCAAGTATCCAACCATGAAGATGTCTTAGAAAATACAATATATAGACCATACTAACCCCATCCCATGCCTCTATGGTTCGAGCTCATCCTTCTAGGATCTATTTCAACCAATTCTAAACATGGAGCTGAAATCTAGGCAACCAAACAACTTGCCTCTATATGCTAGGAAACTGATCCATTCACTCAATTTTCACTTTCTAGTGAATGAATCCTCTAGAACAAGTAAAAACATGCCAAATTTACATCATAATTACAAAATTACATCAATATAGATTAAAAATTACATCCAAAAGTGAAACTAGTCAAACTGGCCGAATTTCTGAGCTGAAAAGTGAAAATTGGGCAAAATTCCTCTATGCGCCGCGCCCAAAAACTCAATGCGCCGCGCCACTTTGAGCCTATTTGTGGGGCACTTCCTGAAGTCCAAATTGAGCTCATGATAGCTCGTTGGAAAGCCCTGGAAGTCTGCTATCCAACCCAAGTGGAATTTTTCAATTTGGATGTCATTTGCCCCTCCAAAACTGCAATCTCCCAAGACTAGTTCCTGCTGGTGCAAAAGGTGGCAGAAAAGGCCATTTTTGGAGCGTTTTAGACCTTTAAGACCACCCAGAACTTGATGAAATCTCTCGGCCATTCCTGAGCATGCATAAATTTTCATAAAAAATCCAAAAATGTAAATTTTTCCTCCAGAAGATCTCTCAAACGTAAGCGCGCGACGGGTGGCACGACGCGTTGGGCAGAAAAACCTATTTTGCAACCAAAATTTCAAAAATGACAAAATTTACTCCAAATTTGCTGAAACTTGGAGTGAAGGACCCTCATCAAGTACTATGCTCAGTCAAGGAAGCGTCCGCCAAGATTTGGAATCTAACATGCCTTTTTCGCCTCCTCGATGCCTTCTTGGTGCATGCAGTTCAGTAGTGAAAACACTGTCTCGATCCTATGAGCTATCTGTGTCCGTCTCCATGATGTTTGAAAGTCTATGTCAAGTGAATGTTTGACCTGTATGAGATGGAAAACAACAATTTGGTGTATTTGCCTCCGATTTCCAAATGTGTACCAAGTAGGAAGGGACTGTGGTAAAAATGGAGCAGTGGGAATGAAGGAGTTTTGTCAAGTGCATTTAGAATGTGAGGACAACCACTTAATATGTTTGAGATATGGGATTTGGGGATTTTTGTAAATGACACGGGAGATGGTAAGGTTTAGGGATAGGATAATGAGATTTTAGGAATAAGTGATATGAGAGGAAGAGTGATAGGGGACAGTAGGGTTTATGGATTTTACAAATGAGATGGGGGGAATAGGAAAAATGATAGGAAGTGAAGTAGCTTAGGGATAGGAGATGGACTTGGAAGTGAATAACCTTGGGAGATAACAGGATGGTGAGGAGATAATGGGATAATAAAAATGGGATATGTGGCACAAACCATTTTAAAACACCAACTCAAAACCCAAGGGAGTAGTTTTAAGCAAGGTAATAGGGTTTGAAATTTGACATTACAAATTCTTATATCTCATTTCAAACTACACCAAACATTTTTTAATAGCAATGACAAAGGCATCCACACTTACTCGGAGCGAGGAATTCGAGTTAATTTGAACTTTTGATGAAGCAGTGGTAAAAAATTTTCTTGGAGGCTCTGTGCGCCGCGCCCCAGCCCAACACGCCGTACAGGCTGGATGCGCCGTGCCAGTGTTAATTTACACTGGGAAAAATTGTTCTATGTGTCGCGCACCTTCAGTGTGCCACGCTCCTACACAATGCGCCGCGCCATAAATAGTGAATTTTGCAAGAGGATTTTGGAGGCCTTATCGGTGTCCAAATTGGGCGCATGATAGCTCGTTGGAAATATCTTTGAGTCTACTTTCCAACCCAAGTCGACTTTTTCAATTTGGAGTTCATCTACCCTGTAAAAAATCAAATCTCCCAATACTGGTCAAAATGAGCGGAATGAGGCTTCCTCAAGGCAGAGTGCTGTTGCAGTCAACTTTTGAAGGTCTTCCTCAACTCCAAATTGAGCTCATGATAGTTAATTGGAAATATATTTGTGTCTAGTTATCATTTGACTCATCAAGAAAGTCATTTGGCCAACCAAGCTAGGAGAAAGCTTGATTTTCCCAAGGTCACTTCAGAGGTGCATCAATTCTCCCAAGGCGATTGTATTTTTGACATTTCTCTAAAACCATGATACCTGTGTAAAACGTGAAGGAGGTTTTTCTTCTTTGGCATGTTGTGGACAAAAACCTCTCTCAGTTTTCCAAAATTCATCTTTTATTGCTCTGAAACATCATTTGAGTGAAACCTATCCCGATGTGTGGAACAAGGGATTTGTCAAAATGAAGCGAAATGAAGGGGATAAGGGGCTTCTAAATTCTTGAGAAAATTTTTGGAAGTAGGGAGGGATGTTAGGAAGTAGGGGAAAGTGGAATTTTAGAGATTGAGTGAGGGGAAGGGGTCCAAAAGGGCAAAACACAGGCCTAGCCTAGAAAATTGCCAAGTTGTAGCAAGAAACTAGGGTTTGTGCAAAAATGAGGAATTTGGGGAATCTCAGTTATGGGAAGTGTTTAATAAGGTATATTAAGGATAGGGGAAGGTTTATGAACATCAAGATACAAGTTTTCTTGATTATTTGACCATCTAAGAGAAATTACCTTCAAAACCCTAGGAGAGGGAAATGAAACTTACCTAGGCACAACTGAAGCATGAACAAGGTGTAAAATGACCCTTTGGAACTTGACATGATGATGAAAACCCTATGAATGATGGTACACTCAGCTGAATGGTGACATGGACTGACATTTGGACAACTTTGAAAAGAGTGAAAACAAACCCTAGACCTAATACCTAGTGACCAAATTTTACTTGAAGACTCACTGAAATGCAAAAATTTGACCTTGACACCTTAAAATCACCTTGTAAGAGCATGTTTGATCACTGGAGGAAGGCTGCAAATACTGACACTAACATTGGCTCCAATGGGAATGGTAGCTCCTTGGAGGTGCCAAGAACTACAGATCTTTGGAAAGAAGACAGTGCCTTCATCCATTGGGCAATGGAGTCAAAACTCAAGCTGAAATGCATGACTGAAAACTGATGACTTGACGACACAAACTAAATCTCACGCAACTAAAAACTGACTTGATACTTAAACACAACCGACAAACTGGAAAATATGCTCAATATGAAGCTTATTCAATACAACCTACTCTAGTTGTTCCATTCATCACCTGATCAAGTGAAATGAAACAACCAATGCAACCAAGTAAGTATTCCAGCTGTTGTTTGAATTCTCCGCAAGTGCTCGCTTATGAACAACAAGAGAGAACTACTGAAAGGCAACTCCCATGAAAACTTGTGAACAGATCCATTGAATACTATGGATTCTCTATCCGCCTCCAAAAACACTGCATAAGGATCTTGAAATTCATGCTGCATAAGGATCTCAAAATGCACACTAGGACTTAGCTCATCCAATGGATTACTTCTCTTCTCCTCATACCATGAATGCAAAATTTTATCTGAGCTTTGTGACGAGACTCCTGCTAAAAATGACAAAGAAACTGGCTGCCGGATCAAGTCTATATCAGCACACGTTTCAACCTTACATAAAGTCGATGGAGAAAGACTTTGACTGCAAACATCATCCAACACATCAGCAATAGGATCATCAAAAACTTGAGAAGACTGATGTGATGTATCCATTGAAACTGTCTGACATCCTACTAGTTGTTCATCTTTTTCCTTAGAGATATTATGAAGATTTTTCTTTATAAACTGAAATTCTTCGAAACAAAAGGGTATAGAATCCTCTTGCATCATTAAATCATGTATTTCAGCTTCCACGACTTCATCTGTAATAAGACCTTCAATTTCATTTGATGGCTGCAAATCTGATGCTACATGCTGCTCATTTAAAGATTTACTATGCAATTTACCCTTCAAAAACTGAAATGATTCAAAACAAAATGGTACGGAGTCACCTTGTATCATTTGATCATATGTACCAACTTCCATGTCCTCATCTGCAAATTGACAATCAATGGCTTTCGAGGGCTGAAAATCTGAATATGAGGAGTCTTGAAAAAGGTTTTCATTGTGCTCAAGATGGTCCAAATCAAGACTTGCCGACAATTGATTTCTGATTGTATGAAAGTTGTCTCTGATGAACTGAAACGAATCAAAACAAAAAGGCAAAGATCCTTCACTTAATTCAAAATTTACTGCACTTTCCTCATCATTGTCATAGCTGATATGCATCGGTTGATCACTGTACTCAAGCTGCTGAAAGTGAACTTCCTCCTCGCACAAACTAGCTACTAATTTGTTTGCAAGATTAGTTTCTGTTTGGAGAACATAATCATCATCATACTGATCAAACTGAGGCAAATCATCAGTATAAAACACATCATCAAGCATACATGTCATATCAACAGCTCTCTCTTCTTCAAGATGATCTATAAATCAATCACTATGACAACTGGGATAAGAAACAAAATGTTTTGGATCAGCAACTTGTTCTTCTTCAATCAACAAGCCATGGGTTTGAACATTATACTCATTCCTTGTGGTGTTATTTTGCATCATCTCTTCTACTGCACTTACCAACATGTCAAGCTTTACCTCTAGAGATGTCGATTTCTCCGGATGTATGTTTCTCATCTCTTCTTCCTTCAACCTTTCCCTTCAGATCAACAAATGAGACTCTACATTCACTGCACTATTATGCATCTCGTGAAGTGTTGCAAGATTCCTTTCTCTCAGCTGAAACTCCATTTCTGGATCAAAGGCACCTGGGTAGTGCAAAAGAGCAGATCTAGGAGAAGGTCTTATATCAGCTGGCATCGAAAAATATACTTGGTTAAATCTAGCAGAAAATTGTTGTACTGTCTCCCCTGGCAGTCTTTTCAGCTGGTTATACTCTTCTATAATAAGGAAAGGATTCTGTCCGATCACCCACCTGTCGAGGAAAACTTCGACGAACTACTGGAAATCTGAGATGCTCGCATCAGGCAAAGCTTTGAACCAACTCTTCACTTTGCCTTGCAAAGAAAGAGCAAAAAGCCTAATACTAACATCTTCGTCATCAACTTCAAAAAGATCTAGGAAAGTCTCAACATTCTGCACATGTTTCTCAGCGTTGACATTGTTACATTCACTGTCAAATCTTGGTAGATATAGGTCATAATTTTTAGGGAAAGCATGAAGAACAGAAGGTAAAGCAAGAGGTTTATACCTATCTGGGACTACAAATGGTGTAGGAGTATATACAAGAGCTACGGGATCAGTTTTGTTCTCTTTAAGCTCATCACTCTGAAGGGAGTCATCATAAGATGTGGGAAAAGTAAGGAGGCCGGGATCAAAGGGAAACTCAGTATTTACACTTTTTTAATAAGTCGAGTGAAGATTTTGATCACCTTTATCATACAACAAATTCTGAAAAACTTTCAGGATAGTTTCAAGAACGGCGAAGAAGTAATTTACAAGAAAGTAGACTAGATCCTGAATACCATTCCATTTTGGATACCTGAACTTTGTGTGAGATCCTTCCATTTTCTAAGAGAAAGAGTTAGTCCTCCAGTGGAATCTGTACATTGAGTTGGAGTCACCAGGTAAATGATTTCAGCCTTCTTATGTCTGATCGTTGTCCACCATCAACCATCAGATCTGAACTTGATACATGTACTGGGGCAAGACAATCCACAAGTCAAGTGTCATGTTCACAAGCTAGACCGGAGATTGACTGAAGCAGCGTTTATCTGCTTTCGCTAATGCAAAGCAAGAGCGTTTCGAAGGCTTCCTGGCATAACTTCAGGCTCCGTCTGTAGCTTATAAAACAATTAACACCAACAAGAAAACCATTTTCTCCCCAGTACGGTCGCCACTATGTTATAGCCCAAATCCACCTTAGGCTGAAAGAAGGCGGGATTCAGGGTAACACCAAACCACGCTCAGCCTCGTAGCTAGCCCTACGAGGACAGGAGAGGGCTCTCTCCGGGTCAATCTCAACGAAAATATTAAAGATGGCTTGAGATGACTAAAACAAAAACTGATCTTAGGCTAGATAAACAAATAGGAGGGTTTGATTTTGATTTTTAGGGGTTTTTGTTGGAAAAAGGGAAAAACAATTTTGGGCTTGGGGATGAGGCCAAATTCTTGCAGAGTTCAAGTTGGGGCAGGGTAGCCAATGAATTTGATGTCTTAGATTCAATGAATGGATAGAAAAGACTGCTGAGGAGCTGAAGAGGGTAATAGAGTGCAAGGATCCTCTTCAAACTGACGAAAAACATATAAAACTAAACAAAAGTTTAAGGCAGAGCACCAGCAAATCAATGAATTCTACCTCAATTACTCATTTGTTTAATTCAGAAGCATAGAGAAGGGAAATGGAATATATATAACATTAATGAAACTTACAATAACATGAGAAGAACATCATCAAAACTCAGAAGCCACAAGGATCCCAACAAGTGCTGCAAAACTCTGGTCTTTCCTTTGCCAAAATCTGAAATGAATGTACAATGAGGTGCCAAACTTTTCCCAAGTATCCAACCATGAAGATGTCTTAGAAAATACAATATATAGACCATCCTAACCCCATCCCATGCCTCTATGGGTCGAGCTCATCCTTCTAGGAGCTGTTTCAACCAATTCTAAACATGGAGCTGAAATCTAGGCAGCCAAACAACTTGCCTCTATATGCTAGGAAACTGATCCATTCACTCAATTTTCACTTTTTAGTGAATGAATCCTCTAGAAAAAGTAAAAACATGCCAAATTTACATCATATTTACAAAATTACATCAATATAGATTAAAAATTACATTCAAAAGTGAAACTAGTCAAACTGGCCGAATTTCTGAGCTGAAAAGTGAAAATTGGGCAAAATTCCTCTATGCGCCGCGCCCAAAAACTCAATGCACCGTGCCACTTTGAGCCTATTTTTTGGGCACTTCCTGAAGTCCAAATTGAGCGCATGATAGCTTGTTGGAAAGCCCTAGATTTCTTCTATCCAACCCAAGTGGAATGTTTCAATTTGGATGTCATTTTCCCCTCCAAAACTGCAATATCCCAAGACTGGTTCCTGCTGGTGCAAAAGGTGGCAGAAAGGCCATTTTTGGAGCGTTTTTGACCTTTAAGACCACCCAGAACTTGATGAAATCTCTTGGCCATTCCTGAGCATGCACAAATTTTCATAACAAATCCAAAAATGTAAAGTTTTCCTCCAGAAGATCTCTCAAACGTAAGCGCGCGTCGGGTGGCGCGACGCGTTGGGCAGAAAAACCTGTTTTGCAACCAAAATTTCAAAAATGACAAAATTTACTCCAAATTTGCTGAAACTTGGAGTGAAGGACCCTCATCAAGTACTATGCTCAGTCAAGGAAGCATCCTCCAAGATTTGGAATCTAACATGCCTTTTTTGCCTCCTCGATGCCTTCTTGGTGCATGCAGTTCAGTAGTGAAAACACTGTCTCGGTCCTATGAGCTATCTGTGTCCATCTCCATGATGTTTGAAAGTCTATGTCAAGTGAATGTTTGACCTGTATGAGATGGAAAACAACAATTTGGTGTATTTGCCTCCGATTTCCAAATGTGTACCAAGTAGGAAGGGACTGTGGTAAAAATGGAGCAGTGGGAATGAAGGATTTTTGTCAAGTGCATTTAGAATGTGAGGACAACCACTTAATATGTTTGAGATATGGGATTTGGGGATTTTTGTAAATGACACGGGAGATGGTAAGGTTTAGGGATAGGATAATGAGATTTTAGGAATAATTGATATGAGAGGAAGAGTGATAGGGGACAGTAGGGTTTAGGGATTTTACAAATGAGATGGGGGGAATAGGAAAAATGATAGGAAGTGAAGTAGCTTAGGGATAGGAGGTGGACTTGGAAGTGAATAACCTTGGGAGATAACAGGATGGTGAGGAGATAATGGGATAATAAAAATGGGATATGTGGCACAAACCATTTTAAAACACCAACTCAAAACCCAAAGGAGTAGTTTTAAGTAAGGTAATAGGGTTTGCAATTTGACATTACAAATTCTTATATCTCATTTCAAACTACACCAAACATTTTTTAATAGCAATGGCAAAGGCATCCACACTTACTCGGAGCGAGGAATTCGAGTTAATTTGAACTTTTGATGAAGCAGTGGTAAGAAATTTGCTTGGAGGCTCTGTGCACCGCGCCCCAGCCCAACGTGCCGCGCAGGCTGGATGCGCCGCGCCAATGTTAATTTACACTGGGAAAAATTGTTCAATGCGTCGCGCACCTTCAGTGCGTCACGCTCCTACCCAATGCGTCGCGCCATAAATAGTGCATTTTTCAGGAGGCTTTTGGAGGCCTTCCCAGTGTCCAAATTGGACGCATGATAGCTCGTTGGAAATATATTTGAGTCTAATTTCCAACCCAAGTCTAATTTTTCAATTTGGAGTTCATCTACCCTTTAAAAAATCAAATCTCCCAAGACTGGTCAAAATGAGCAAAATGAGGCTGCCTCAAGGCAGAGTGATGTTGCAGTCAACTTTTGAAGGTCTTCCTCAACTCCAAATTGAGCTCATGATAGTTCATTGGAAAGATATTTTTTTCTAGTTATCATTTGACTCATCAAGCAAGTCATTTGGCCAACCAAGCTAGAAGAAATCTTGATTTTCCCAAGGTCACTTCAGAGGTGCATCAATTCTCCCAAGGCGATTGTATTTTTGACATTTCTCTAAAACCATGATACCTGTGTAAAAATTGAAGGAATTTTTTCTTCTTTGGCATGTTGTGGACAAAAAACTCTCTCAGTTTTCCAAAATTCATCTTTTATTGCTCTGAAACATCATTTGAGTGAAACCTATCCCGATGTGTGGAACAAGGGATTTGTCGAAATGAAGCGAAATGAAGGGGATAAGGGGCTTCTAAATTCTTGAGAAAATTTTTGGAAGTAGGGAGAGATGTTAAGAAGCAAGGAAAAGTGGAATTTCAGAGATTGAGTGAGGGGAAGGGGTCCAAAAGGGAAAAACACATGCCTAGCCTAGGAAATTGCCAAGTTGTAGCAAGAAACTAGGGTTTGTGCAAAAATGAGGAATTTGGGGAATCTCAGTGATGGGAAGTGTTTAATAAGGTATATTAAGGATAGGGGAAGGTGTATGAACATCAGGATACAAGTTTGGCTGATGATTTGACCATCCAAGAGAAATTACCTTCAAAACCCTAGGAGAGGGAAATGAACCTTACCAAGGCACAACTAAAGCATGAACAAGGTGTAAAATGACCCATTGGAACTTGAAATGATGATGAAAACCCTCTGATTGATAGTACATTCAGCTGAATGGTGACATGGACCGACATTTGAACAACTTTGACAGGAGTAAAATCAAACCCTAGACCTAATACCTAGTGACCAAATTTTACTTGAAGACTCACTGAAATGACAAAATTTGACCTTGACATCTTAAAATCACTTTGTAAGAGCATGTTTGATCACTGGAGGAAGGCTGCAAAGACTGACACTAACATACCCGTCGAGGAGGCATATTGGCTAGAGAATTTGCAAAAGAAAATTTGTCCACTGCTTTATAAAATTCAAGCTGGAGATTGGTGGCAATGCACAGCAACAGTGTGTGCAATAAGTGCAATGGGAGAATGGATGTCAGGGCGGCTTAAACAAGGATAACTTGCACCGGTGCTTGAGAGCTCTGTAGCACTGAAAAAAGTGAAAAATGTGGTTTTTTGGCCATAATTGTTTTTTTATTTAACCCTGTTCTGGTGCGCGAGGTTTTTACCGGCGTACTGGTGCACTTACTATATGCCGCCCCGGCCGTCTTCTGTTTTCGTGCATTTTTCTAAAGCACCGGGGTGGCGTCTCTGTAATGCACCGGTGCTCTATAGTAATATGACGCACCGGGCACAGTGTCTGGTGAGCCAATGATTTGTGCGGTTTTTTGGCCGCAATTTTTTTTTTTATTTAACCCTTTTCTGGTTCGCGACGTTTATGGGGATCCCGATGCGTTTTCGTCATTCTGCCCACCCGGGAAATTTTTGTTTCGTGAGCGTTTTATGAGGCACTAGGGCTGATGAGTTAACATGCACCGGTGTTGTTCCATAATTAAAGGCACTAGTGTTGCGTGTACGGAGCGCACGGTTTCCGGTGTGCCAATCTTTTGTGCGTTTTTTTTGCCGTAATTTTTTTTATTTAACCATCTGCCGGTGCGCGGGGTTTATGGGAGCCCTAGTGCGGTTGATTTATTCCACATAGGGCGGTATCTATTTTCATGAACATTTTCGGAAGCATCGGTGTGGTAGAGATGTAAGGAACCGGTGATGTACAGGAATATGACGCACCAAGCAGGTGTGTTAGGAGCGCACGGTTCCCATTGTGCCTATGTTTTGTGTGATATTTAGGCCATAATTTTTTATTTATTTAGCCTTGTCCCATTGCGTGGGGACGTCAGGGCGTCCCGGTGCGTTGGTGACCCAGTGCGTTTAAGGGCGACTCGGGCGGTTTCAGTTTTCGTGCGTTTTTTATGATGCGTTGGTGCGCACGTTATGTAAAGTACCGGTGCTCTACAAAAATACAATGCACCGGGAGGGTGTGTACGGAGAACATGGTGTCCGGTGTGCCAATATTTTAACCACACTGGTGCTTTCTCATGTTGAACGTACCGGTGCGTCTTACGGTGATAAGAGAACCGGACGAAATACATTCGCAAAAACCTCCGCCCGCCAACCTTCTCTAGGAACCTCCACTAGAAACAGATGTCTGGGGTATTTTGATAAGGGGTTCCTCAAAAAAATATACTAGAGGTTCTTTTCCTTGTAGTGGGAAGTGCCATCTCCCTCCTTCTCTGTGCTTTTCACTCGCAGTGTCGCATTTTTGCCAGAGGTGTTGCACTTTTTACAGATTCAATTCCTTGATTTCAGGGGTTTTCGTCAACAACCAAGGGTTCAAACACATCTTCTACAAGGAATTAAACCTCCTTGACACCTCCTCTCATCAATTTGTCCACTAAAATCAGTAAAAACTCAGTGAATTACCTCTCTCAACATTTGTGTTGTGTTTTTCAATTTCTTGGCCAATTTGTTGCATAGATGTCGTAAGACCCTAATTTTAAAGCTCATGTGCCTTCCCCCACCTTCCATATACTACCCTTGACACTTCCCCTCACTCCTATCCCTCATTTTCACTATTTTCCCAAAAACCCTAGCCTAGACTACACTTTCCTAGGCTAGGATTTTGTTTTCCCTTTTTTGACCCCTTCCCCTCACTCATTCCCTAAAATTTAACTTCTCCATACTTCCTAACATCTATCCCTACCCCTCTAAATTTCCCAAGTATTTAGGATACCCCTAACCCCTTCATCTCTCTTCATACCTAAAACCTTCCCAAATCCCTTGTTTTTCCCTACATTAAACCCTAATTCCCCTTCCCATTGAGGTAGGGTTTGTTATGGATTATAAAACCATTGATCAGAAGATGAAAAGGGGAGGTGAGATCAGCAGGTATAATCCCACTATAGCAAATGAGATCATGTCTTCACCCTTCCTTAATAAATCATTTCAGGATGTTTGTTTTCTTGCCTTTTGCCAAAAGGTTGAGAAACTTGGTTTTCATGACAAACTTACCAGCACTTTTACCACCAGTTTGAGGAGAGATAAGGTGATTATTGCAGGGGTTGCGTTCACTCTTTTAGAAAATGATATTTCCATAGCTACATCGATTCCAAACAATGGATAAACTTGGTTCAAGAGTAGATACTTTGATATTGAAAGCTACAAAATGTATCTGAAACATCCATACAAAGCAACTCCAACACACATATTTCCATTCAGATAGTTGTTGAAAAAGTATGCCCCTCTCATGAAATTGATCATGAAATATTTTACATGTGAGGGAAGGTACTCGAGGTTATATCAGTATCATGTGAGACAGTTGATGCATTCCACCGATGTAAAAGATCTCAACTTGCCTCATTACCTTTACAGAAGCATGGTAAAAATGGCATAGAAGGTACATATATTAGGAGAAGATCATCATGCTAGTATTTTTTACCATGGCTTGGTGAAAATCCTAGTTTTCCATCAGCTCACACAGATCAATTTGTCTTTGGATGGTTTTATATATTCAACTTCTCTTATGCCTTCTCCAGCTCAGTCTAGCAGTCACTCTACACCTTTGACTTCATCATCACAAGAAGAGGTGGTGTCCACAAATAGACCTATCACAAGAGCTATTAGGGCAGAGGTGACTCAAACATATGTTAGAAGAAATAGGCTTATGTTTTCTCCAGACATTGTTGAAAGGGCCAAGCCTACATCAAGTGAGAAAGAAACATCATCACAAGATGAGTAACCAGTTCATCTAGAAACTAATATGGAAAATTTATAAATCCATGAGGAGGAAAAAATAGCAGAGTAGATCATCATGGAGAAGCAGGCTAAGATTAGAGAGCTCAAAGACATTTTTTCAAAGGCAAATTTCTTGGTATCATTCTTGCAACATGAGAACATGCAGCTAAAGGTAAATCAACTGCTCTTTTACAAGCCCAAAGCAGATTTGAGAAAGGATGATGCCAAAGGTAAGGCAGATGATGATGTGGATGATATAGAGGATAAATAATATTAGGTTAAAGCAAGGATACTAAGAACAAGAGGTCTCAAGAGGGCACTTGAGCAGCAAAAAGAACCATCTCCACCAAAAGGTCAAATGAATGTTGATGAACTCATTCTGGTAGAAATTGAGAAACACAAAGAATATTGGTTGGATAGAGTGAATTTCCACTTGGATAATCTTATCAAGAGGGAAAATAGGGATAAAAACCTACAAATACGCATGGCCATGCATTATTATACAAGGAACAAGGTCTCCCAAATCATAATCAAGCAAGTGAAAAAGAAGTTGACGCAAACCCTAATGAGGAAAAAAGAGAAGGATAAACTTGAATTGTTGGTTGAGGCCTCCCTCATATCTTGACACATCATCACCTAGCTTCATGGAGCAATTTTGGGTAAATTTTTAATAAATTTTGTGAAATTTTTGTTTTTGTGAATTTTGGCCTAAATTGGAAATATCAGTGCATCCAAAAGTGCAGTGCCTTGGCGCTACGCTTTTTCCTCAAACATATAAATTGAAAAAAATTTGCATTTATGGATAGATATTACCCTACATATGTCATCTATACATTTTTGGTACCTTTTCAACAAACAGGTTGAGATAAAATGCCCAAAAACATGCAAAAAAGTCATTTTTTGCCATTGTTTTGGACTAGGTGTTGTGCTTTTGGGAGTAAATTTGGGAGAATAAGTTTTTTCCTATATTGGAGAGTCAATTTTTATTTATTGAGGCTTATAATGACAACAATACATCCTTAGCTTTCCAATGGTTCCATCAGAGCTGGATTTGGAGCAGTGGAAGGCCCTCAAAAGCCTCCTCAAAGATTGGCGTTGCGATTTTGTCTGGTGGCACTGCGCTTTTTCCTGTTAGTCTAATTTTCAAGTTTTCTTCAGTCAATATTAGTTTTTATGATTTAATTCCTCTAGTTTCAATTTTAATTGATCTAATAGAAGGTAAATGGGCTTTTTAGAGACATTTTGATTTAATTTTGGACCTCATTGATGAGGAGCAGGTCAGTCAAAAAGTCTATATGGAGGGTTTGTTTTAACCTCCCTAGTCATTAGGTTTTTGTTGAGAAATTCATGTAAGTTTTTCCTACACTGAGGGATTGGACCCCTAAGAGGGGAATTTGTTTTTAGTATATATTTATGTGGCTTTAATTCAATCTAAAGGTTGGACTTTAGAGAGGGGAAGTATTGTAGCTTGTACTTCATCATTTTTACATAAAATCAAAGGACAGTTACAGCTATTATTCAGGAATTCTTGTGGTGTGAGTTTGTGATTATGTTTTCCTTATATTAAATATTAACATGAATGATAAATTAGTCTCCTTACCATATCTTTTCTCTTCAGTGATTTTCCTTAGAGGTTTTAAACATAATTCTTTTGATTAAGATTTTTTTTATTAGGAATCTCATGTTTGTGTATTTTATCTTCTTGAGAAATTAATTCATTGTATACATGCTCATTTTGATCTTCTTTCTAATTCAACCCTACACTACATCGACCAAATCTTAAGCTATCACAAAATCATGCCTACCCTGCCCCCTATATATCTCTTGCAACTGAAATCTTTGAGTTTTGACCTAGTTCCCTTATTTTCACTCCTGATCTAGAAAAAAAACCTAAATCTTAAAACCCTACATGAGTTGAACTATATAGCCTAAAATCCATTCTTGTACCAGTCAAACCATTGGCTGTGAGCTCCATAGAGAGAGCCCTCTCTGGTTTGTTAGGGCTAGCTGCCAAACTAAAATCTTGGTTTGAGGTTACCTCTGTCGATCTCCTTTCAGCCTTGGGACATTGTGGAGGCTAAAATTTATAGCACCATTACCGAGGAACGTAGTGACAGATCTTCCCTAGGTGTATTATTACATTTTCATCAAATTCTAGGCATGTGGGTGACAAGAACTAGTTTTCAAGAAGGTTAATTCAAGTTGCAGAGAGCCAAAGTGCAAGAAACAAGACAACATTGGCTCCTAAAAGGTATACACATTCAAATCATGATCCATATCCACCATCTTATGTTGAAGATCTAGAAAGACTCATAAGAAATTAGATACTTCAGCATTCTGAGTTTCAATCAAGTTCATCTACGTTGGTAAGGTCTACATCTCTTCCTTCAGAATAAGTTTCACTTGAAGATATTCCATTTGGTCTTAATTTTGAGTTTTATTTGTTTAAATCCAAATCTGAAATTGTATTTGATGCTTCAAAGTTTGAAACAATTTTCTCATCCATAGAATCAATTCATAAGTAGATTTTGATAAAAAAAATTGGTGTCAATTTGACAAACTTCAAAAACTAGAAAACCATCTTCAATATACCTCTTGGAAGGCTTATATGTTGGACATTAGGTTCAACGCTCCCCATTTTTTTCGTGACATGGACTAACCTTCTCTCGTGGATCCTAACTTTGGCGATTGTAGCGGAGAATAAAGCCTACAGGTTTTGGTCTAACGAAAATCGTGATCCCAACAAGTGGTATCAGAGCAACAAGTCTCAAGTTCGAAACTCACTCAGATCGCGTTGGGGGAGAGATTTTTGGACATTGGGTTCAACGCTCCCCCTGTTTATCATGACATGGACTAACTACCTCTCGTGGATCCTAACTCTAGCAATTGTAGTGAAGATTAAAGCCTGTGGGTTTTGGTCTAACAGAAATCGTGATCCCAACATTATATACAATATGAGCAAGAGCTCTTATCTATTGACCCTTTTTCAGCTTCATCTACTCACACTGCTGCTACATCCCCTCATATTGTTGTTTCCTCATCATCCACACTTCCTCTTACAAAACCACAACTTATACCAGCACTTCTTGTTGTGACTACAAGCTTACCTCCTGGAACAACTATGGCTAGACTTGCTCCTTTAGCTCTGCCGGGACAACTCACTGATTTACCTCAGAACTATGGACAAAGGCTACCTCCTTTTGATGGAACCATCGAGATTACAGCTAAGAAACATATTGACAAAATCACAGATTTCATAGATTTAGCAGAGGTAGGTAATGATGATGCGAAAATGATAATAATTTCTCAGAGTTCCTCGGGGGAAGTGAAAAAGTGGTTTCAAGCTTTGGCACCTCGTTCAGTGCCAGATTCACAGCAATTAACTGATCTTTTCCTTGCTAAGTGGGAGGAAAAGAAAAATCCTCTTCAGATATTAGTTGAATACAACTTATTGAAAAGATAGCCTAATGAATCAGTTCAAGACTATACTACTCATTTCAATAAGCTGTACAATTCCATTCCTACCAATATCAAACCTCCACCTGACTTGGCCTTGATGCACTATCTGGATGCCTTTGACCCCGATATGGCATATCAGCTTAGAGAGAGAAATCCCACCTCACTAAAGGAAATGAAAATAAATTCTATCAACATTGAAGCCAATCCGTTGATCAAGAAATAAAAAAGAAAAGTTGAAAAGAGAGTTACAATTAAGGAAGAGCCATCAACCTCATCTGAAGCAAAGTTGGATGCTTTGATCATAACTATGGAAAATATGGTAGATATGATGTCCATTTGTGAAAGACAGTTAGAAAATCAGGTCCATAATCCCAATTTTCGAGGACAACGACAACAACCTCAGTTCATAATTAAGAAGAGAGAGCAAAGAGCTTTGGATCAACAAGCACAACCACAAGTCTACACTCCATTACAGCAAAACTATGCCCAAGGATTTTAAGATGAAGATGACATTGTTGAAGAAAATCATTTCTTTGAAAAATATCATAGACCTATCTTCCTTATAGAGGATGATGAGTATACCGAGGAAACATATGTGCCAGATGACCAAGAATATGTACTTGCAAATGATGATGGGTTGGCAGTCCAATATGAAGACTATAAAAGGGGGTACTTGAATTCTCTCAGCTCAGTGCAGAGATGGCATAGTTTGAGAAACCAATATTTTCCTATTACTTCTACTCAAAAGAGGCCAACTCCGCAAAAATATACTCAGTCCAAACAAACTTCCCAAGCTATTCCAAATAAGGATAAGGAGCATGCTGCCACAAATCATAGCAAGAACAATGAGCCATCTACAAGTACATCAAAGAGAAACAAGGAAGGACAAAGAAAGGAGTCTTCAACAAAAGAGTAGCCTGAAAAGAGGGATACCATTTCCAAAGAGGTATAGAAACAATCTAACTTGTTTAGCTTAGAGAGTGAAATTTCTAAGTTAACATTTTGTATTCCCCTGACTGAGCTTGTAAATAATGATCAATATAAATTTCATGTTGCTAAGATGTTGAAAGTAGATCAAATGTCAGACATGGTCAATGTCAGTGATGACCATCCCAAACTCCTATTTGGCCCAGTCGTAGATGGAAATATTTAAGATAGTGAACTCCCTCCCTTTTATCTTAGTTTCAGGATTCATGAGTATATCCTCCATAATTCCATGTTGGATTATGGGGCCTCACACAATTTAATGCTTAAGGCCATCATGGATAAGTTGGGGCTGGACATAAACCGACTCTATCATGACCTCTATTCTTTTGATTCAAGTAGATTCAGATGCCTTGGTCTTATCAAGGACTTGGTGGTCTCTCTTGATCAAATTCCTTCCAAATATGTGTTGATGAATGTTGCAGTTGTTGACATACCTCCAAGGTAGGGCATACTTATTTCACGGTCTTGGGGAGAAAAATTAAGGTGTACTCTACAACTTGATTTTTCACATGCTACAATTCTGGTGTTTGGTCAACTTAGGAAGATATATCGGGCAGTTAAAATGAAATACATGATCACTAGCAAAGACAAACCAAAAAATCACCCCATTCACTCTGTACATACTGATTTAGAGTCTTTCATTTTTTGTAATGATCATATTACTGATGATTTAGAGATTCAAATTGTAGAAGTTTAAGAAAATTTAGAATTGTGAGATAGTGTCCAAGCAATCTTAAATTTCAAACAAATAAATAAAATTTTGATGGCTTGTGGCCAAGCTCTTTAGATAAAAGTTCATTAGATTCATAGAAAGGAAAAGAACAGGTTTAGACAGCGGGTCAAAAAGAAGAAATAGATCATTCCATAAAATTTTAGCTTCCTGATGATGAGGAGGGTCTTTGGACCATGGATTTCGATGGTGCTCTGAGAAAACATGGAGCTGGTATCAGAATATGGATCCATAGCCCTATACATCAGTCATATAAAGTACCACAGAATGTAATATTATGTTCTTATAAACTAGATTTTGATTGTTCGAACAATGAGGCTGAATATGAGGCCTTAATCACCGATATCAAAATTTTGAAAAGGCTAGGTGCAAAGAGAATTACAATATGTGGTGACTCTAAGTTGGTGATTAAAAAGGTAAAAGGGGAGTACTAGGCCAAACATCCCAGGATGAGAGCTTATCTTAATGTTGTTCTTGATATTCTTAAAACTTTACCAGAATATACATTTTCTATGACTCCTAGAAGTCAAAATTTTATAGTTGATTCTCTTGCCACAACAGTCAGCAACTTTAAGATTCCTATTCATGCTACTAAAAAATTTTAAATTCATGTGACGCGTCGCCTGGCTGTCCCTGACAATATGAGATACTGGCAAGTATTTTGGGATGATAAACAGATAAAAAAATGTTTTGCAAATGGAGGGGGAGTTCGATAATTCCCATATTGATGATGTGTATAATGAAGATGATCAGGTAATTGAAGCTACTGAAGTTGAGGTGTTGTAGCTAAAATAAAATAACATTCCACGAAGCCTTGTACCTTTGGAAAAAAATTTTGATCACGATGACGTCGCTAAAAAGCCGATAATTGTCCCCACAGAAGCAGGTGTTGAAGATGTAAACATTTGTACAGCTGATAGCCCCAATATCGTTAAGTTATCGAGTTCTTTATCCTCTGAGTGGTAAGGTAAATACACATCTCTTTTGAGTTATTTTTCTGATGTATTTTCTTTGGATTATTCATATTTAAAAGTGTACGATAAAAACATCATCCAGCACACTATCCCAATCAAGCTGAATCAAGTCGAATCAAAAGCCATTCCACCAGAAGCTAAGGAGAATCAATCCTAAACTATTTCCATCAATCGGAAAAGAGGTAAATATACTTTACAAATCTGGTATTATATTTCCTATTCGATTTTCAGATTGGATGTCCAACCTTGTGCCAATAAGGAAGAATACAAGGGAGATTCATCTTTGCATAGATTTTATAAATATGAACAAGGTGTCCTTGAAGGAAAATTATCCTCTCTCGAAGATGGACCACATCTTGCAGAGGTAGTTGGGGCTTTTATAATGTCACTCCTAGACGGATACTTAGGATACAATCAAATCTTGGTGCATGAAGATGACCAATATAAAACAACATTTCAACACCACGGGTTACTTTCATGTATGCCAAAATGCCATTTGGGCTAAAGAATGCAGGGGCTACATTTCAGCGGGCTATGGAAATTTCTTTCCCAAATGAAAAGGATGTATTTCTTGTGGTTTACCTTGATGATGTTATTTTATTCTCACATTTAGATGAAAATCACCTACATCACTTGATAATTATGTTTCAAAAATGCAGGAAGTCTGGCATTTCGTTGAATCATAAGAAAAGCCTATTTGCCATGGAAGAGGGAAAACTACTTGGTCACATCATCTCAAAATATGGCATCTGAATTGATCCCTCCAGGATCGAAGAAATTCAGCAATTGGACTTCCCTAGGAACAAAAAATAGATCCATTCATTCAACGGTGAGATAAATTTTTTTAGGAGATTCATCCCCAACCTTGTTGAACACCTTAGAGATATGAAAAACATGTTGAAGAAGGACAGTGAGGTAAGATGGTAAGAATATGTAAAGAAATCATTCAATTCAGTCAAATTTTCTTTAACATGTGCTCCCATATTCATCATCCCTGATTATTATAATATGGACTTCATTATATTTTCATTCACTTTCAAGCACTCTTTGGTTGTTGTCCTAATGCATAAAAAAGATTCGAAGACGGAGCAGCCAATTACCTTTTTCATTCAGACTAGACCATAAGAGATGTGGCGCTGAGATACAACATTATTGAAAAACAATCTTTGGCCTTGGTGAAGGCGTTGAAATACTTTCGGGTATATATCGTTCACTCTTAAATCATTGCTTATGTTTTGAATACAACGGTGAAAGATGTTTTGATGCAAACTGATCCCGAAGGTAGGTAAGAGAAATGGATTGCAGCCATGGTTGAATATGACCTGGAGATCAAGCCCACAAATTTGATCAAGGGACAGGGTTTGGAAAATTTGATGGCAGAATCTAATTTTCATGTGTTGGATATTAATTTGATTTCAACACTTTTCGAAGACGAGGTTGATGACTCATTGACACAGGTATCTTAGATTTTCATTTCATCCCCTTGGTATGTGGATATTATTTATGTACTTCAACATTTAAATACTTCGTCGGGTGTGTCAAAAAACAAGAGTAGATCACTGAAATTAAAGGCTTCAAAATATTGTATTTTAGACAGTTTTTTATATTGGAAAGACCTGGGAGGTGTCTTGTTGAATTGCCTTGATGAAAGCGAGGTGAAGGAGGTGATGAATGACTTTAACAAGGGTGATTGTGGTGGTCATTTATTCTAGAATACCACAGTGAATAAATTTTTGAGGGTTGGTTTTTATTGGCACACAATTTTTGCTGATGTATACAAGACCGTGATGAGTTGTCATGAATGTCAGATTTTTCAATGGAAGAGGAATTTTCTCCCACTGCCTTTGCAGCCTATTTCAATTCAAGCACCATTTCAGCAATGGGGTCTCAATTTCATAGGTGAGATCCATCCTTCATCTTCCGCCCCGAACAAGTGGATTTTGACAACCACAGATTATTTTACAAAGTGGATTGAGGCAATCCTGACCAGGCAAGCTACTGATTTTGTAATCATTTAATTCATGGAATATAATATCTTGTCTAGATTTAGTTTTCCGTAGAATATAATCATGGATAACATCGCTGCATTTAAGTCCAAAAATATGGTGGAATTTTGTGACAAGTACAATATCAAATCAGGTCATACAACTGCATACTATCTGTAAGGCAATGGATTGGCTAAATCTTCGAATAAGTATTTGTTCAATATTATCAAAAAGATGTTGGAAGTAAATAAACAAAATTGGCACAAGAAACTCATCAATGCTTTGTGGGCAGACAGAGTAAGTAATAAGAAGTCCATAGGCATGGCACCTTTTGAGTCAGTGTATGGAGTTGATAAATTCTTTCCTACTTTTCTTGTTGTTCCAGTCATGAAGATTTTTTAGGATGTTGGAAGCGAACCGAATGATGTTCAGCAATGGATAAACCAAATTATTCATTTGCAACAAACTAGGGAGAAATTTTTTCAGAACACTTCTAAGCTTCAAGAAAAAATCAAAAAATTGTATGACATGAAAACAAAAGCGGATGATTTCAGTATGGGAGATGTATTTCTTCATTGGGATGCTCGGAATGAAGAAAAAGGAAAGCACAAAAATTTCAAAAATTTATGGAAGGGACCGTACATAATTTCAACTTCAAGAGGGAAGAATGCATATTTGTTGGAGTAAATGGATGGACATGAAGACTATTTAGGAGGACCATTCAATGGTAGGCTCCTCAAGCATTACCTCTTTTGATCAAATTTCTGAATTTTCTCATCATCATTGTACATATAATTTTACTTTCATGTCGCAGTGTGAATGAGTTAATCATGGAAGCTTGAAGCCTAAGGTGAAGGCCATAAAGTTTCTTTGATTTGTTGCTGGTTTGTAATTTTAGTAAGTTTTGTTTCAGTCAAAATCAGTTCCATTTGTCACTCAGTTTTCAATATTGAGTTTGGTCTCTTGATTTTTTACTCCATTCCCAATGGATATGACTACTTGGTCTACGGTGTTCTTGACACCTCCTAAGGAGCTGTCATCCCAAGCTGGAGCCAATGTTAGTGTTTGTCAGTTCTTCCAGTCACCGATGATCAAATGTGCTCTTTCAAAGTATTTTTTAAGGTTTTAGGTCAAATTTTTATGGTTTCAATAGGTTTTCAAATAAAAATTTGGTCATTGGTTAGTGTGTCTACGTGTGTTACTACTCCTTTCAGTCCATGTTTTGGTCATGCCATCACTCATTTTGAGGAATCATCACTGAAATTTCTTCATCACCATCTCAGTCAAATCATCATGGTCATCATTCTACTCATCATTTCGTGTAGTTTCATCATTAGTTCTTAGGGAAAACTCATAAAATTAGGTCATTTCACCATTAAATTCGGCATTGAAAGGAGTAGTAATAGTGAAAATTTTTCAATAAAGGTTTAAAAAGTGTAATTTTACTTCTATCGTGATGTAATATGAATAAAAAGGTTCTAAGGTTGCAATTCACTATCAATGCAAATCAAAATGTGAAATAACATGGTGGGGCCACTACACCACTAAGAAGAAAGATTGATTTCCAAGCTATAAAAGACCAAAATAGAATCTCATTTTCTCATTCCAATTTCAAGAGACATCACTCCACCAAGAAATAACAATTCCACTCTCAGAGGATCAATTTCTTTCCTAGGGAAGTGCCATCTCCCTCCAGCGTTGCACTTTTTCCAGAGGTGTTGCACTTTTTACAAAGGAGAAAATTCTTCGATTTCATGGATTTTATTTAGAAACCAAGGGTTCAAACACATATTCTAAAAGTAAGTAGACCTCCTTGACACCTCCTCTCATCAATTTGTCCACTGAAATCAGTAAAAACTCAGTGAATTACCTCTCTCAACTTTTGTCCTCTATTTTTCAATTTCTTCACCAATTTGTTGCATAGTTATGATAAAACCCTAATTTTAAAGCTCATATACCCTCCCCCACCTTCCATATACTACCCTTGACACTTCTCCTCACTCATATCCCTCATTTTCACTATTTTCAAACAAACCATAGCCTAGACTACACTTTCCTAGGCTACGACTGTGTTTTCCCCTTTTGCATCCCTTCCTCTCACTCATTCCCTGAAATTTAACTTCTCCCTACTTCCTAACATATATCCCTAACCCCCTATATTTTCCCAATAATTTAGGCGACCCCTAACCCCTTCAACTCCCTTGATTCCTAAAAACTACCCAATTCCCTTATTTTTCCCTACACTAAACCCTAATTCCACTTCCCATTGAGCTACGTTTTGTTATGGATTCTAAAACCACTGAGAATAAGAGGCACAAGGGAGGTCAGATCAATAGGTATGAGCCCACTATAGCACATGAGATCATGTCTTCACCCTTCCTTCAGAAATAATTTCAGGATGTTGGTTTCCTTGCCTTTTGCTAAGAGGTTGAGGAACTTGGTTTTCATGACAAACTTATCAGCACTTTTACCACCAGTTTGACGAGAGATAAGGTAATTATTGTAGGGGTTGTGTTCAGTCTTTCAGTGGAGGCCATTTCCATAGCTACAGTGATTCCAAACAATGGAGAAACTTGGTTCAAGAGTAGAGACCTTGATATTGAAAGCTTCAAAATGTATTTGAAACATGCATACAAAGCAGCTCCAACACACATCTTTCCATTCAGACAGTTTTTGGACAAGTATGCCCTTCTCATGATATTGATCATGAAATATTTTACATGTGAGGGCAGGTACTCAAGGTTATATCAGTATCATGTGAGATTGTTGATGCATTTCACCAGTGTAAAATCTCTCGACTTGCCTCATTACCTTTACAGAAGCATGGTAAAAATGGTAGAGAAGGTACATAGATTAGGATAAGATCATCATGCTATTATTTTTTACCATGGCTTGGTGAAAATCAAGGTTTTCCATCAACTCACACAGATCAATTTGTCTTGGGATGGTTTTATATATTCAACTTCTCTTTTGTCTTCTCTAGCTCAGTCTAGCAGTCACTCTACACCTTTCACTTCACCAGCACAACAAGAGGTGGCTTCCACAAGTAGATATATCACAAGAACTCCTAGGGAAAATATTACTCAAACATATGTTAGAGGAAATAGGCTTGTGTTTTATCTAGACATTTTTGAAAGGGCCAAACCTACATCAGGTGAGAAAGAAACATCATCACAGCATGAGGCACCATTGCAGGATGAGGAACTAGTTCATCTTGACACTGATATGGAAGATTTAGAAATCCATGAGGAAAAAATAGTGGATCATATCATCATGGAGAAGGAGGCTGAGATTAGAGAGCTCAAAGACGGTTTGTCAAAGGAAAATTTCTTGGTCTCGTTCTTGCAACAAGAGAACATGCAACTAAAGGTAAATCAGTTGCTCTTAAACAAGCCCAAAGAAGATTTGAGAAAGGATGGTTCCAAAGGTAAGGTAGTTGTAGATGTGGATGATTTATAGGATCAAGAAGAGCAGGTTCAAGCAAGGATACCAAGAAAAAGAGGCCTCAAGAGGGCACTTGAGCAGCAAAAAGAACCATCTCCACCAAAAGGTCAAATGATTGTTGATGAACTCATTCTCGAAGAAATCGAGAATGACAAATAATATTGGCTAGATAAGGTGAATTTACACTTGGAGAAGCTACTAAAGAGGGAAAAAAATGATAAAAACCTAGAAAGACACATGGCCATGCATTATTATACAAGGAACAAGGTCTCCAAAATCAGAATCTTGCAAGTGAAAAAGATGTTGAAGCAAACCCTAATGAGGAAAAAGAGAAGGATAAAATTGACATGTTGGCTGAGGCCTACCTCATAGCTTTACACATCATCACCTATCTTCATGGAGAAATTTTGGGTAAATTTTGAAGAAATTTTGTGAAATTTTGGTTTTTGTGACTTTTTTCCTAAATTGGAAGTATTAGTTCAGCCAAAAGCACAGCGCCAAGTTTTCCTCAGACCTCTAAATGGAAAAAATTTTGAATTAATGGATAGATAGTACCCTACACATCTCAGCTATATAGTTTGGTGCCTTTTCAGAAACAATTTGGGATAAAATTCCCAAAACATGCAAAAAAGTCACTTTCTGCCACTGTTTTTGAATAGGTGTTGCGCTTTTGGGAGTAACTTTGGTAAAATGAGGTTTTCCCTGTCTTGGAGTGTCCATTTTGCTTGCTTTAGGTGTCTAATGAAAACTAGGCATCCTCATATTTCCATTGGTTCCCTCAGAGATGTATTTGGAGTAGTGGAAGGCCCTCAAAAGCCTCCTCAAAGATTGGCGTTGTGCTTTTGTCTGGTGACGCTGCGCTTTTGCCTGTTAGTCCAATTTTCAAGTTTTCTTCAGTCAATATTAGTTTTTATGATGTAATTCCTCTATTTTCAAGTTTAATTGATGTAATATGACGTAAATGGGCTTGGTAGAGTCATTTTGATGTAATTTTGGACCCCATTGATGAGGAGCAGGTCAGTCAAAGTCTATAAGGAGGGTTTTTTTTAACCTCCCTAGTCATTAGGTTTTTGTTGAGAAATTCATGTAAGTTGTTCCTCCACTGAGATATTTGACCCATGAGAGAGGGGAAGTTGTTTTTATTCTATTTTTATGTGGTTTTCATTCAATCTAAAGGTTGGACATTAGAGAGGGGAAGTCTTGTATCTTGTACTTCATCATTTTTACAGCAAATGAAAGGACAGTTGTAGCTATTATTTAGAAATTATTGTGTTGTGAGTTTTTTATTATGTTTTACTTCTGTTAAATATTTATATGAATGATAAATTAGTCTCCTTTCCATATGTTTTCTCTTCAGTGATTTTCCTAAGAGGTTTTAAATAGAATTCTTTTGATTAAGCTCTATTTTATTAGGAATCTCACGTTTGTGTATTTTTTCTTCTTGAGAAATGAATTCATGGTATACATGCTCATTTTGATCTTATTGCTCTTTGAACTCTACACTACATCAACAACTCTTAAACTATCACAAAATCATGCCTACCCTACTCCTTTATATCTCTTACAATTGAAACCTTTGATTTTTGACCCAGTTCCCTGATTTTCACTCCTGATCTAGAAAAAAACCCTAAATCTTCAAACACTGCATGAGTTGAAAAATCTAGCCTAAAATCCATTCTTGTACCAGTCAAACGCTTGGATGTGAGTTTCATAGAGAGAGCCCTCTCTGGTTTGGTAGGGCTATCTTCCAAACTAAAATCTTGGTTTTAGGTTACCTCTGTCAATCTCCTTTCAACCTTGGGACATTGCAGAGGATAACACAATGCATATAGGTATTTCAGTATATTTTTCTACAGGTATATGCATATTCACATACCCTCTGAGCCATCACTAGTAAAATTACTCTTTTGCATTGGTGGTCATACACATAAATAAGGAATGCATTCAGAAATCCATCGCTTTCGCTATGTTACAAGTTGCCACTTCTTCGTGCAATGTGGTCCAAATCCCTACGTTTGAACTTGAAACAACATGTTGATCACCTTTCAAATTTTGGGCCCAATTTAACTTTCCAATGACAGTTTGATTTTTTCGTACAAAAATTACAGTGACTTTGATCAATTATTTTTGAACGCACAAACACGGTTTTCACATGTTAATTTTTCTTAGGGCTATATTTTTTTTTTCTTTGATAATTTCATTTTAATATATCAATATTAAATTCATCCCACAACATCATAACATTATTTAGATTTACAACATTATTCAACATCATATGCAATTATATAGAAAGAACAACATCATCAACAATGAAATCGAACATAAAAGAATAATAGAAGAAAATAATTCACACATAGAAACACCAAGATTGGTCGAAGACCAAGGCAAAACCCACTATGGGGAAAACCCTTTCAAATTCTTCTTCTTATTAGATTTTCATTGAATGATTCAGAAAAAGATAGTACAATCATCCATATCTTCAATCATAAATCTATCCAGCAAAATAAATTAATCAGCATCCGTAAGAGAAACCCAACAAATCTAAAAACAAAAACACTACTTCAGATCCCCATAGTCAACTATCACTTCCTATGGTCTACTACCGAACACTACAGTCAACTGATGAAAACTTTGGTCAGCTGACAAACCAAACTCTAGGTCCCAATCGCATGGAGAGAGTATTGTGCATGCATTTTAAACCCTTCAACCAAATTCATAAGCATGTGTGCATGTGGTTGTGACCGAAAACTACATGTGTCATGCTTGCAATTGGAAACCAAAACCCTAGCACACGTGTGAGCTTCGAACCATGCAATCTTGGACCTTTGTGAGCGAACTTTCCACGAACCATGTCAGACTTGTGCGATCCAAAACCAAAGAAAGAAAAATAATGATCACAATTATGATGTACAAATGAGGTTGGGGTATCTTGTATTTATAGCCTTCTAAGGTTGTCCAATTTTCTTTAGGGCCAACCTGATCAAATATGCACATGTGGGATTTAATTCAAAAATACACTTTCCCTTGTCCAAATTGAGCACTTCAATAGACAAAATTGGTCCTCTCGAAAAGAGGTATCTTGTCACATGGTCGAAATTTATCACTGAGCTACAAAATTAACACTCCCTCTCATCTAGGTAGAAATTCCAATTGCATCATGTAATCATCGCAAGAATCATGTCATCAAAACATATCCAATATCAAGTATCTCATCATCAAATGTCATTTCCTTATCTCTTGACTATCTCTGCTCATATTTTGAACATTATTGAATCTAAAAGAAGAATAATTTGACATCAAAGGGTAGCATAAGATCCCACCCTCTATCACGTCGGAGAGCACATCTCAATCCGAAACAATATCAGGGAGCACATCTCAACCTGAAACTACATCGAAGAGCACATATCAACCCAGAATCACTGCCAGTGGGAAGCCCAATGCTACCACCTGGGAAACATCAAAGATTTTATTATCAAGGAACTCTTCTCAACTTGGATTCACATCAGGGAACCCTCCTCAACCTAGAATCTCATGGGGGAGCTAAACATCTTCAACCCCATATCAAGAAATAGGTTAAATAGGGGATCACATTTCAACCCATCAAAGGGTAGCATAAGATCCCACCCTCTATCACGTCAGAGAGCACATCTCAATCCGAAACATTATCAGGGAGCACATCTCAACCTGAAACTACATCGAGGAGCACATATCAACCCAAAATCACTGCCAGTGGGAAGCCCAATGCTACCACCTGGGAAACATCAAAGATTTTATTATCAAGGAACTCTTCTCAACTTGGATTCACATCAGGGAACCCTCCTCAACCTAGAATCTCATGGGGGACCTAAACATCTTCAACCCCATATCAAGAAATAGGTTAAATAGGGGAGCACATTTCAACCCATCCTATTTCCCATCGATCTTCTCAATAATGACCCTCAAAAATCATGTGGTATAACACATACATTATAATCATATTGGGTTGCAAACCCCCAAGTACTCTCTCAACCCATTAGCCAGATGGGGAGCAGTATTCCCAACAAGCCCAGATTTTGGATATGATGCCAACTGGGGTATACTCTACAAAGACCTATAAAAGGGAGAAACATCTCCAACCATATGGGTAACAGATAGGGGAGCAACATCTATGACCCTATTTTCCAGAGATCCCTCAACCCCAAGAGACTTCCATCTCAATTCCTGACCCTAGGAGCTCATACAAGGGGGCAAGAGTTAGATCAGTGTTCTCGACCATTCCTATTCGCTATAGATCAGAAACATATCATCATGCTTATATGTGGTATTTTCTTAATCATCATGTCACAATAGAATTAGTCTCTTGTTCATGAAGGACATCAAATCAAATATTATATTAGAAAAAAAAAAAAATATATATATATATATATATATATAGATATATAGATATCACAAAAAGGATACCTTATTCATCCTCCCTCTTGTTGGGTTGTATTAATCACTATTAAATGACTAAACAGTACACATAAATTATCAATCCACGGACGTGTTTTTATTCCAATGAAAGTTGCACTGTCGGTGCCGATACACTCGACCAGAAGCAATTACAATTAAAAGAAATCATTGCTGAAGTAAATGCTGGAAATAAATCACTCATGCATAAATAAATGATCTACAAGACTGGAATCACACTTCAATTAATCTGTTCTAGCGCACCACACAACAAGTATCCAACTGGTATCTCTAATATCATATGTGTAACAGCATACAAAGTATTGAAATTGAAGCCGATATATTCACAGTTGAACAGCAGCAACAACACTCTATTGATACATAAACCAAAATACAAACACATATACACAGCTACCTTAATCACTGCAATCCCTGCTAAGAAGGAGGGCCCTTCCTCCCTAGCAGGGCATAGGTAGATAAATAACTTAACAGAAACTAAATTGAATGACGCATTTAATAGCCACGATAATCTGTATTAATCTGAGCACAATTACAGAGCCAAAATAATGTTGTTCTCTACTAACCTTTCAACCTCTAGGGCCGTGAAATATACAGTGGTTACATCTCAGAAAATAAAGGGATAGATTAGTGATGAGAATATTATGATTCTCATGCTGATCGAAATAGAATAAATATATTTATCCACTTCTTAATAAAGTTATGACTAGACAATTATAGATTACAATCAAAACCGCCCTTAGGCTGTCATCCAAAAAATAAAATGCTAACAACTTCTACAGTTATCGCAATAAAACCATAGTTGTAGTGTAACAGCTAAAATACAGGTCAGCAACAAGTGTTGATGAGATCCAGTCAATGGTACAACTGTATCAGCAGTTCGCCAGCGGGTCTGTAACAACAGAGTGTAACAACAGTTTTCCAATGGGTCTGTAACAGCGAGGTATAACAGCATCGCTCGTTGTAACATCACACCCTTAAGTTCTCCTATGTACCTCGTGCTTGGGATCTTTGGTGCTACTAATGAAATTTGGAAAGAAAACACAAAGACCATGGATCTTCTCCAAACATTCATCCTCAATTAGTCATAAAAAGGCACGATATATCATAATAATTTATTAAATAGCAGAGTAATGAAAACAACGTGAAACAGCACAAGTTAGGATAGAAAGGTAGGAAAAAGAGGAAAATATAGTCCCATTGGTTATAGTTATGAGGCAAAATATGGAAAACATATGTAAGAAAAGTGTGCAAAACTGGCACCCAACATCTCCCCCCAACTGAAATACTTGCATGTACTCATGCAAACTCATCTCTCATGGAAATATCTCTGGTGCAGGTTGGGGAGATCATAAGCACCAGTTGTATCTTCGTCTGCAGACCTATACCCCTGATTTTCCATCAACTTTCGTACCCAAGAATCTGACTCATACTTAATTCATAATTACTCTGATAATCCTCAATTGGCATCCAGATCAAAGGAAACTTGAATATCAATCCAAGCCACAAATCACCAAGGGATTGTATCATGTGTGCATAAGTTGGAACATGTGTAATAGCCACCACAAAATTCTGGAATGAGAATGGGTCCCCCTTCAGTAGCTTAGCAATGCTGGCTTTCGTGCATTTCAAGCACCTAGTCAAGGCTCAGCTCTTCATCATTGAGAACCAATTGAGGCAGAAGTTCACAATTCTTCTTCTATAAGTGGTAGTTGGTTGTTTAATCCTAGGGGTACTCAACATTCTCCTCAATTCTTGCCTTAACTCGGCGGCCCATCCCGGTTCTGCCTGAACTCACAATGCCATCTTCTCCTCATTAGCCTCCATAGATTTGATAGCCAAATTCCATTCAATCTGATTTTTCATGAAGGACACAAAATCTCTCAACTGAATATCTCCCATATAGGAGAATACTGTCACAACCATCTGCATACTCACATGCTCACAAATTATATTGTGTAAGAATAACTCACATAGCAAGCTTTTCTCATCGAAATCGGAGGCACGAAACACATCCAAAAAATGTGCGAGTGGAAGAACATAAATAGGGTCTATCTTCCATAACGGATTTCATCTGGAACAGGAAGTAACGTTCCCATAGAAAAATAGGATAGGATGGAGAACGCCGCCTACAACCCAGGAGATTGAGGGCAAGATCATGAAGTTTTTTCTTGTCTATGGTAAGATCCCGAACCTACTGTTGTAACAGCAGCAGCTGTTCCTCCTGTTTCTTCAGAGCTTCCTTCTTCTTATAATTCTCCCATCCTTTCTTCAACTCTTCTTTCATCCATATTTCGTGTAAGATGTCTATTTCTCTCTGATGTTCTTTTAGTGAAATCGCCCCTTCCCGAAGGGAGATTTCTTCCTGTTTCCACTTTTGTAATTCGGAAATTAACAAGATTTTCTCATAACACCATCCCGAGATGGGACCTGGCATTCTTCTACATTCAATTTCCACATAAACAATGGGTGTAACATCCCCAGCTAAATGGGTTTGTACCACCTCTGTTGTTGGTTCTTGTGTAACAGCAGCTTCCTCGGTGAGTTCTTGTGTGTCAGACCCTGTGTTTCCACCTAGAGTATCCTCTGTGTCCATTGATGTTTCTTCTACAATAGGAGTGGCCTCCATAGGTTCTTTTGGGTCGGCTTCTAGGTTAATTATTACAAGAGGCTCTACTTTAACTATTGGTTCTTGTGTAGCAGCAATATAATCAACAGGTTCTTGTGTAACAGCCTCCTGCCATTATGTTTATGTTTCTATTGCGTTGATTTTTTCTCTACAAACCTTATATCTTGCTGTTGTTAATTCTTGAAAACATGTCATGCATACAAACACTAAGATTTCCTTCCCCTCAAATAATTTTCGCTTTAATTCTTCATTTTCCTTTCTTAGATTTTCGAGTTCTAAAAACAGGACATGAGTTTCGTCCTTACCTAAAGAAGAGGTTTGCCTTTATTCTTCTAATACTTCTGCTTTTTTCTGCTTTCGGCCGTAGGAAAAGGTTCTGCAGGTATGCTAACTTTCACCCTTTTTTTTGGCCTTCTATCCCCAATTGGTTCATCAATAGGCTCTTTCCAAATTCTAACTCCAACAGGCCGAGTCTAGGTTTCTACTTCTGCCTGAAGTCGTGGTTTGTTTCCCCTAGCTTGTCCTCGGCCTCTTTTGCTTGAATTCTTCCCAAGTTTTTCCTTGCTGGCCCAGTTCATCTAGCACGATAAATTTGATGACTCTGTGATTAGTCACACATGCCTTCGGGTGTATTGTTGTCTTTACTGTTGTCGCCATATGCTTGATGTTCCCTAACAAGTAGAATGGAAGATTAACCTTTTGCTGGTGCTGAAGGTGATTAAGTAGAGGAAAGTGATATTTAAACACTATTGTGGATCTTCCCTCACAAGCGATATATTTAATTAAACCCAGGGCAACATCTTCCCAAGGATGAGCAAGCGATAACCTATCAATTCGTCTCCCTTTCTTCTCCAGTTTTTCTTCTCCTTCTAGTAAGTATTCTTTCAAGGAGGGGTAATTTATTTTTCTATTAAACCACCATCGTCCCTCTACTGGAAATGAATTTACCTGGGCAATTACCTCTTTAGTCACCTCAACTTGCTTGCCCCTAACTCAGGTTTTATTATTGTTCAAATTCTGGGAAAATTCAATTGCCACTGCCTCGTCTGAGCCTTCTAACTTCTGGAAATACTCAATCCATCCGGAATCTCTGAATATATGGTAGGATTCTAGAAAATTCTATAAGGCATCCATAGAATCCAACTTGTGCCTGAGTTCTGCTCCACCCATCTTTTTGTTTGTTTCTAAATTCGCTTCTTGCTGCTCATCCCTACTGTAATGTCACTACACTGCTCACTGATTATCGGTGTCTCTGCTTATCCCAATTAACGATTTTATATTGAGGATGCAAGGTTTCATTCGAGGAGGTTGATGGGAGATTCCATATTTTACGGATTACCGAATCATACCTCACACTAATCTTCATAAATTTCTCGTTATGGAAAGTAATGGGATCTAGTACACACGCTCTTTTCCAACCGGATTTAGACATCATTAGCATTTGTGTTATTAATTGGGTGCATGCGGATTTGATAGAGGTTTATGACTACAGATTTTTTCAATGATTTCAAGACATATCCCCTCCCTCACCTTAATGGTGACGTCAGCCCACAGCCGTCACAAGAATATCATTACTTCTGCCAAGTAATCACCAAATCATAAATGATAATACTTACCTTTTGAATTACATACCTGAGGTGACGTGGAGGAAGATTTCGAATTGGCGGTGTTCTGCTTGCAGCACTCGTGCTGTTGCGTTTGGCTGGCATGATTATTGCTGTTATGGAACGAAACATAAGAAACAGTGTTCGTGACTGTCAGTTGTTACATGTGTAACAGCCAAGACAACCCTTAGATTATTCTTCAAAAAAAAACATAATAATCAGGAGAAATTGGTACAGAAAAGAAAATTACATGAATACCATCATCCTATAAAATAGATCAGGAATGGAAGATGATGTTTCGGGAGGAAAAATATGGGTGTAATAGTTGCCACAATAGTGGTTTTTAGTCGTTACCAACTGTCTGACTGCAACCTGTAAAGGGGTTTTAACAGATAGATTTATTACTGTTTTCATTTTCTTTTCTTTTCTTTTTTGTTATATATATATATATATATAAACAGGTGTAACAGTAGCCACAAAGGTGGTTTTCAACTGCTGCACTTATTTGAATTTCAATTTTTATGCTGCACAGGAGAATGTTCTCCTATTGTCGTAACATGAAGATCAGAGTCCGCGAAAATGTTCACAAATTATTCCTTCAAAGCGGGTTGATGATATAACCTTAGATGGTTCCCATTAACTAGTAACGGTGTCTTAACACTGTCAATGGTGACCAATTGTACAGCCCCATTGTCAAAGACCGTGTCCACTTCGTAAGGACCTAGCCATCTGGTGCAGAGCTTGCCTTTGAAATCTTTGAACCTTGAATCATACAAAAGAGCCCAATCTCCTTTCTAGAAATTTTTCTTCTTAATAAACCCATCATGCCATCTAGCTCTTTGATGTTGAATAATATTTTTCTATTGAATAGCATCGAGTCATTTCTCTTCCAACTCATTGAGTTGGTTCAATATTTGTGTCTGTGCTGTACTCAAATCCAGATCGACCTGCAATGTTGTTCTTAGTGTCTGTATTTAAAACTCTATGGGGAATAGAGGATTCTTACTATACACCAATTCATATGCTGAGAAGTCTGTATTATTCCTCCATGTTGTCCTATAAGTCCACAGTACCTCTGGAATTTTCTCGGCCCGGTTTCTTCGGTGGCTGGCTACTGCCTTTGTTAAGATTCCCTCAATGACTTTGTTGGTGCTTTCCACTTGGCCATTCGCTTGTGGGTGATATGGTGAAGTGATTCTGTGATGAATTCCATACTTTTCAACCAGATTCTTGATAAAATGAGATGCGAACTGAGGCCCCCCATTTGTTACTATCTCTCTGGGTATCTTGAAGCAAACAAAAATATCTTCAAATAGGAAGTCTGAAACAGCATGCTTTGTTGCTCTGGTTAGTGCCTTTGCTTCAACCCATTTTGTGACATAATCGGTGCAGACCAATATGTATGATTTTTTCTATGATGAAGGATTAATTGGCCCCACAAATTCTAGGGCCCATTTCTCAAATGGTTATATCACTATCTGTGGCTGTAATGGCATCTCATCTGATTTCAGAGGTTGGCCCATCCTTTGGAAACTATCACATCCTTTCACAAACTTCTTGGCATCCTGGAATATAGTTGGCCAGTAGTACTCTGTTGAGAGTACTTCATGTCTTGTCCTCTTGTCAGTGAAGTTTCCTCCACAATTTTACTCATGAAAAGCCTTCAAGATCTCAAATACCTCATCTTCTCTAACACATTGCCTAATCTGAAAATCTGGCCTAGTGTGATAGAGATTGCCTTCTATCCAAGAGTAAGTAGCCCTCTATTGTATAATATTCCTTATTTCCTTTGAAGACATTTGGTGTGGGAATTTTCCTGCAACAAAGTAATTGGCTATATTTTCATACCATGGTGAGTGAGTAGAGATGGAAAAAAGATATTCATCTAGAAAAGAATCCTCAGTGGCAGTGCAGTCATCACTTATAGTTAATCTAGAAAGAAAATCAGCAACTATATTATCTTTTTCGGGTTTATCTAAAATAGTAATATCAAATTATTGTAACAGCAATATAAATTGTGTAACTCTACCATTAGTAACAGGATTTTTCATTAAAAATCAAATTGCAACATGGTCAGTGTGTACAAAAACTTGGTACCCGATGATGTAGTGCTGAAATTTGTTGATAGCATGCACTACTGCTAGGAATTCCTTCACAGTAATAGTGTATTTGAGTTCTGTTGGAGTTAAGTTCTTGCTGATGTAATAAATGGCGTAAGGTTTATTCTCCTCCAGCTTCCCCAGAATAGCATCCACAACCATGTTAGATGGGTCTGTAGCAATATGAAATGGAAATTCCCAGTTTGGTCCTCGTAAAATAGGTGTTGTTGTTACATAGTTTTTCAACTTTAAAAAGGCCTACTCACACTTCCCTGTCCACACAAATTCTGCATCTTTCATGAGTAATGAAAATAAAGGAGATGCAATCTTTGAAAATTTCTCTATAAATATCCTATAGTATCCTGCATGTCCCAAAAAAAATACTTACCTCTTTTGGAGCCTTAGGGGTTGGGATTTTCGATATTACCTCAATTTTTGCAGGATCTACCTTTATTCCATCTGCTGAAATGAAATGTCCCAGCACAATTCCCTCGGTCATCATCATATGGCATTTCTCCATGCTCATAGAAACATTAGTTTGTTCACAACGTTTGTAATATTCCAAAAATTTAGCCTTCATCTAAATGGAATATTACAGTTTGTTTTATCACTAGGTAGGTGAATAAGTGGGTGGGGAGGCCCATAAAGCTCTTTCGCAGGAATAATAAAACTCCTAATATGAAAGGAGGAAGAATAATCAGTTGGATTAAGCACCTTTGGGTGTGAATTGGAGGAGATACATGTTGAAGAGGTCAACTTTGACCAGTTCAACAGCGCTGTCATGGAGGAGTGGCTTTCATGATGAGACAGCGCAGTTTTAGTGGAGGACAACTTGCATGAGCTTAGTGGCAAGTATGGATGGGACCCAATATGAGAAGGCTCACATAATATATATGGAGGGGATGGCAGCCATTGTTATTCATTTTTTAGATTATCATTTCATATTGGTCTGTTTAGACTTTGCTTCCTTTTGTTGTTTAGCACAAGGGTGTTCCTGATCGTGAATTCCTACCTCATCCTCAGGGAAGGAGAGGTTCTTTGGGCTATATTTCCTCATTCCGGAATTCTAGCCAAGCTACCTCCTTCAGCTACAGCATAGTTTCTGTTAGAGCTAGGTTGTGTTGCAGGGTGCAACAAAGGAGGATCACATTTAGCCATTTTTGGGCTTGTTTTTCAGTGGAGAGGTAGCCTATCCATTGGAGGATCAGCAAGGAGGTCTCCTGGGCATATTTTTACATATTTGGAATTAGGCCAACCATCTACCATCCCTCACAGTGTAGTCATAAACCAAAATTGTGTTATTTTTGGAGGCAATTACTGGGAGGGTTCATTGAGCTCATCAAGAGGGTCTATTTCTGAGTAGAGGGATTAGCCTTATATTTAGAAATATCATTGGAGGAGGAAATCATCATTTCATATCTGTCATAGCCTCATTGTATTCAGATCCAGTTTTTAGTGACATATCAACCCCGGGGTTATTGGTCACATTGTATATTCCTTGGTATTTATAGAAATATTTTCCGGGTTGGCTAGAAATCATGTATTAGAGCCCACATCTTATTTTCTGGGCATTTATTTTGTTTCTATCAGCCATATGTAATTTATGTATGTTTATAGCAGCAGCTACACTAATATAGGCAGTGCTGTCACTTCTCTCAAGTATTCTATACAGTTGCAGCAACTCATGTGTTAATTGTTTTGATCATTGGAGGCTTGTTCTTATTGCTTGAGTAGCTTGACCCTCCAGATCTTTTTGTATATTTTTTCTGATATCTTAATAAAATTATGGCTGCATATTGATCCCTCTGATTTCATGTTCATATTTTTTGTTTTTTACACTATTATGTCTTGTATTGCTGCTATTTCCAATTTGGAATATTACAGTGGTATCGGAGCATAATCTTGGCTCAGCCTGTGCATTCAAGACATTATGCCATTAGGAGGAGAAGATTCTCACATAAAAGATAAGTTGTATAGAAGAAACAAAGGCATGACTCCATTATTTGGAGAAATTAAGGAAGAGAGGATCTCCCAGCTTCTTTTCCAAACTGTGAAAAATATCAAGGAAGATCTCAAGGAGATGAAAGGGGAGAAGTGTAGAAAAATTCCAAGAGGGTTTGAAAGAAAAGCAAGACCTATATATTCACATGATGGGTGTGGACATTCAGCCACACATGCAAATCCACAGTGCAGTTTATTGCCCACATTCGCTCCAAGAAGCATGGAGGAAGAAGATGCACCAAGGGAGGAGACCTTGAGTGACTATCTTCAGGAGCATGAGTCTCAATCATGGAGATTTAAAAATCACTTGGACTTCCAAGGGTTTTTCCAACTCAAGGAAGACAGAAGACCCAGCAACCATAATAGAAGCAAGAGAGGTAGAATATTTCTATCTAACTTTGATGGATCCGAAAAGTGCACAGCCAAGGCTTGGGTGAAGGAGCTAGATTCCTATTTTCAACTACACCAAGTTTCAAAAAATGAGGCCATTAGAGTAGCAGCGCTGCACCTCAAAGTTATGGCCCATGATTGGTGGTTTTTTATTTTTTCTTCATTTTATCATGCAAATGTAAACACTTATGCAGGGTTCACTAAGAAACTAGTGAGAATATTTGATATTAAACATTGTGAAACATCTTTTGTTGAACCCAAAAAATCAAAACCTTTGCATGAGTTGGAGAGATCTATTTTTCCAACTCCACTCCATATTTCTATTGAAGGGGATAAAAACATGCGTGATGCCTTGCCAAGGGAAATATCCCCACTCCTTGAAGAGACCTCTTCTATAGATGAGGACATGGAGATTCCTCCTTCAAGAGTAGACCAAGATTTAGGGTCTCGCGTTGATGATGAAGCATTTTTAAATATTAATGAAGGGGAAGAGAAAATAAGAACTAACAATGTTGTGCCATCAGGAGGAGATCCATCACCACATAGAGATGGAAATGGAGCCATTTCTTCCATTAGAGGAGCCCTTGTGTCTTTTCAAGGAGTTCCAAATGATCTAACATGTGGGAACCAAAGCACAATTCCGGAGCAGCATGTATCAGTTTTTGTGGATTGTGAGATGGGAGTAGAAGAAGAGAAGAAGGATCAGCATCAAGGGATGATGAGCATTTACCCTTATCTATTTCAAGAGGTTTCTGCAAAAAAAAAAATATTGTATTGCATAGTAAGGAGAGGGACAGATCAGTCCACTCATATATATAGTCCACTTCAGATTTTTATGTCTCACTACATGGGAGCATTCCACCTGGGATGCCACTAGATATAGAGTTGGTGAGAGACATCTTGCCATTTGGTTCACCACTCTTAGAACCCGGAGGGGTGGATACTTTGGAGGGGTCTAGTACAGCACAGAGAGTGTGGGATAGACTCAAGGAGGAGGGATACATTCTCCCATTTTCAACATTACCCACTCTCACTACATATTCTGCGCTGACAGAATTTGTTGCAATGATGGAGGATGGCACCACTATGGTGCAACGAAGCTTCTCCATGGATTTGTAGAAACAGAGGGTACTTCCTTTGAGGAAGGAATCCTCCATATATTGGAGTAGATGGAGGCCACTCATGCTTACATTGGCCAAGATTAGGAAGTTTTTTTTGGATGGTTGCTTCTCATGGGAGGCCAACTTCCAAAGGCCACAACTTCTACTTGAGCATGAGCAGTTGCATGATGGGCATGGCAGCACTTTGGAGGATGACTTTGGCATGGGGGATGTCAAAGGAGAAGATAGCAGCATGTGGGGAGCTTCACATTTCATATCTTTAGCGATGTCTCTTAGGAGGGTTGATCCATATTGGAGGTTTCAGCGTTTGGTAGAGTACTCCAAGGATCTTGGTGCCTGCATGATTCTTGATGACCCAGAGGGAGATGATAGATACATGGTGGATAATGAAGTCATATATTCTTATAGCAGAGTCTTCTTGACTAGATTTTCTGAGATCAAGAGGAAGCTACTACATGCAGCACATGTGGACTTTCTTTCCATGCACTTTGATGCATTTCATTCTTTGATGGAGGAGTTCACTTGGGAGGGCATCCAGTAGGATATATATCAGCATATGGAGAGATGCATAGCCCAGATGGTGATGGAGAGGTTGTCACAACCACTTCCCTACTCATTGAGAGTGAGGGAGAGCTTTCAGTTGAGCCATTTCAGCTCAATGACCAAATTACATAGTAGAGAAGGTACATTTTTACATTATGACTTGTACTCCTTTACTTTATATGAGCAGCATGTTGTACTAAGGAGGGTCATTCCTTCCTATATATGGTATTTTGATGTACTTGAGGCCATTTTCAGCATTGATGATGGCCATGCTATTGGTGGTTTGTGGGGGAGGCCACATGATTCTTGGTGTGCACCATTGGCACCACATGTTACTTTTATGATCCTATCTTGTAGGATGATTGTGGCAGTGAACAAGTGGCTAAAAAGACACTTGTTATTGTTTGTTTTGAGGTAGGCAAGGGATGCACTGCATTGGTTCCATATGTGGAACTATGATCCACCTCCTAGTTGTCATATGGAAACTTGTTTTCATTGGTTTTTGCTTCCATATATTGGTGATGTTCTTATGTTTATGGGAATCTTTGTTGGGAGAGTGGCACAAGCGTTGGAGGTGCCCATTGGGAGTATGATTCTCCCTACTTTACATGTTGCATGTTTCAGGAGAAACAATGGGCAAACCATGATTGCCACTCCACATCTCTTTTCTTCATGTGGGAGGAGCCATTTGGAGAACTTGAGATCTTGGAGGAGGCACTTCATGGCTGATTTGTTTGGTGGGGTAACGTGGGCCATTCTTGGAGGCCATGAAATTTCAGCCCAAGATCAACAGGAGCCCCATACTTACCATAAATGGAGAGAGAAACAACTTGGGTGGAAAAATCTAATCTCTCCATACAACCCCAATACATTGCATAAACCGGGGGTTGATGATTTCTTTGATGAGCTACCTAGAATGGCTCATTTCATTTGGATGATAGCATGGGTATGGGAGACTCTCATTGGGGATGAGATTCCCTATGTTTATCATCACTCCTACCTTGAGGAGGCCATGGGACAGCAAGAAGGTTTCCACTTACACCTTCCACTTTTTCATGATGTGAGCTATTTGGGTTTGCATACTTGGGAGGAACCATTGGAGGGTAGATTTATTGCAGATTATGTTGAGTTGTGGTGGGAACTATTGATGAGGAGGCCCTAAGAAGAGGAAGGGAGGAATTTTGCTCCACCTTTACATTTTCTTGAGGACAAGCAACATTTTGGAGGGGAGGACTGTAATATTTCAAAAATTTAGCCTTCATCTAAATGGAATATTATATTTTGTTTTATCACTAGGTAGGTGAATAAGTGGGTGGGGAGGCCCATAAAGCTCTTTAGGAGGATAATAACATTCCTAATATGAAAGGATGAAGAATAAGTAGTTGGATTAAACACCTTTGGGTGTGAATTGGAGGAGATACATGTTGAAGAGGTCAACTTTGACCAAGTCAACAGTGCTATCATGGAGGAGTGGCATTCATGATGAGACAGCGCAGTTTTAGTGGAGGAAAACTTGCATGAGCTTAGTGGCAAGTATGGATGGGACCTAATGTGAGAAGGCTCACATACTATATATGGAGGGGATGGAAGCCATTTTTATTCATGTTTTAGATTATCATTTGATATTTGTCTGTTTAGACTTTGTTTCCTTTTGTTGTTTAGCAGGGTTGTTGTGTTGTTTAGCACAAGGGTGTCCCTGATCGGGAATCCCTACCTCATCCTAAGTGAAGGAGAGGTTCTTTGGTTGTATTTCCTCATTCCAGAATTCTGTCCAAGCTACCTCCTTCAGCTACAACGCAGTTTCTGTTAGATATGGGTTGTGTTGCAGGGTGCAGCAAAGGAGGATCACATTGAGCCATTTCTGGGCTTGTTTTTCAGTGGAGAGGTAGACTATCCATTGGAGGATCAGAAAGAAGGGCTCCTGGGCATATTTTTACATCTTTGGCATTATTCCAACCATCTACCATCCCTCATAGTGCATTCATAAACCAGAATTTCATTATTTTTGGAAGCAGTTGCTGGGAGGGTTCATTGAGCTCCAGGAGGGTCTATTTCTGAGTAGAGGGATCAACCTTCTATTTAGAAATATCATTGGAGGAGGACATAATCATTTCATATTTTTCATAGCCTCCTTGTATTCAGATCCAGGTTGCAATGACATATCAACCCCAGGGTTATTTGTCACATTGTATATTCCTTGGTATTTCTAGCAATCTTTTCCGAGTTGGCTAGAAATCATGTATTAGAGCCCACATCTTATTTTCTGGGAATTTATTTTTTTTCTATCAGCCATATTTCATTTATGTATGTTTACAGTATCATCTACACTGATATAGACAGCATTTTCACTGCTCTTCGACATTCTATACAGTTGCAGCAACTCATGTGTTGATTGTTCTGATCATTGGAGGCTTGTTCTTATTGCTTGAGTGGCTTGAACCTCCAGATATTTTTGTATATTGTTGTTGATATCTTAATAAAATGATGGTTGCATATTGATCCCTCTTATTTCATGTTCAGATTTGCTATGTTTTACATTATTATTTCTTGTATTGCTGTTATTTTCAATTTGGAATATTACAACATTCCAACACTTTTTCCAAGTTAGCTAATGTTGTCTCAAAGGCATCCTCGTAGGGTGTAAAATCATCCATAAAAAATTCAAGACAGTCATTCAAAAGATCAGAAAAATACCCAATATTTCCCTCTGAAAGGTTGCTAGTGCATTACAGAGGCCAAAGGGAAGGAAAAGTACCCCGTGGGCAAGTGAAGGTTGTCTTGTCTTGGTCTTCTGGGGAAATTTGTATTTGATTATAGCCACTAAACCCATCTAGAAATGAAAGATTTTTTTTTCCAGAAAGAGTATCCAAGACCTGATCAATAAATGGTAAAGGAAAGTGGTCCTTTTGAGTGGCCTTGTTAAGCTCTCTATAGTCAACACAGAATCTCCATTTGCCATTCTTTTTCGGGACTATGACAAGAGGAGACACCCACTGGCTATCAGAAATGGGGTAGATGAAATTAGCATTAAGTAGTTTCTGCAATTCTTCTTTCACTATCTCCTTAGGTGTGGGGTTCATTCGAAGTTGAGGTTGTTTGACTGGTTTGCAGTCCTCTTTAAGGTAAATTCAGTGAGTTCATAGGCTAGGATGGATTCCTTTCATATCCGTATAGTCCCATGAAAATGAATTTTTTATTTCTGTAACAGTTGTATCAGCAATATTTTTTGTTCAGCAGTTAGGTTAGGATTTATGTTTAAACATTTCCCAGGTTCGATTTCAACGAGACTGTTGATAGTATGTGGAGTTGTTTTCAAATGTTCAATAATTGCATCATCTACCTCATCTTCTTCTCCCAAATCTCTAATGGAGGCAACAGGGAGTGAACTACTAATAAAACCATTAATGATATCATCCTCTGTTTCATCCTTAAAATATTGTGCTTTTCCAAGCATGAGAAGAGGTAGGGAAAGATCATATTCAGGTGCAAATTTGTCCCACCAGGGACTACTCGAATCCATATGAGGTTTTTCTGAGGGATAAAAGTTCGGGTTCTGAGTGGCCCGCCCATCTGATATCACCATAGATCCGAACCTACATCCGATATATGCATCTGCGATGGCCAACCACAGTCTTCCCAATATTAAAGGATGACCCCCCAACTTGGATTTGGTTTGTAAAATGAGAAAGTCAGCCGGATAGTTCCAGGAAGCCACACTGATAACTACATCTTCTATCATTCCCTCAAGCTTGACACGGGATCTATCTGCTAATTCAAGCACTGTGGGTGTAGGTCTAAGTCCATGAAGTCCTAGAGAGATGAAGATGTCTTTAGTCATGACATTAATAGTTTCCCCTAGATCAATCAACGTATTGGTTATGGGATGATTGTCAATATGGACAGCCATTGCCGGGTTCCCTGGGTCATTATATTTAGTCAACAAAGGATGATCAATCATGAGATTGGAAAATTTCCCCATGACATGGATAGTAGCAGGGTCTTTAGGTTTCCTTCCAGGTCTTTTGACACATAGATCCCTTAATTTTTTAGCATAGATAGGTACTTCTTTAATAGCTTGTAACAGCGGAATCCGCACATACAAATTTTGCAGTTCCTTGAGGAATTCAGATTCAGGTTGTGAGACCTACCCAGTTTTAGTTAATTGTTGAGGGTATGGAGGATCCTGAATGCTAACAGCTGAGTCAGCTATCACAGATGTACTAGCCTTGCTCGGATTGGCTATTGTAGGAACAGCAGATCCTCCCGAGCTAGCTGATACAGATGTAACAGTAGGTGTTGTATCAGTTGTTACATGTATAACAACTGCCTCAGAATTGCCCATATCCTTTCTAGGTGATTCACATTCTTCAGTAATAACGAGGTTATTTTCAGATCTAATTATTTTTCCTGATCGAAGTTGAACCTCATTAAGTCCAATAGGAGTAATAAGATAAGTCTCAAGGGTAACCAAAGCATCCATGTTCTGGGTTGCCTTATTATTTGGATTGGGGTTAGGTTGCACAAGTAATTGAGTTCAGAAATAAGGTGTAGTATTTTGAATAGAAGGCAGTTGTAACTTTTGTTGCTTCATTGGTATAGAAGGAGGTACTGGACCTTGGCTATTACTTCTCCAGTTCTGACCCCAAGGATTGGGTTTTGATGGAGGATATTGCATTGGTGGAGGAGACGGCCACTGGTTACATGGTGAAGGGAATTGTGTTGAGGAAGGAGTAGGATACTACCATGGATATTGTTGACTATTATAAACATTATTCCAAGGATAAAAAGAGGAAAAATATGAATTCATACCTGTATTTCACGGCTGCCATGGTCTCTTTGATCCGATAAAATAAGAAGATTGAACATCCTCTCTTGATTCTTGAAGTACTACCTTCAGTCTGGGCAATTCAGGACACTGATTTGTAGAATGCGCTAACTCATAGATGTTGCACAGGCTGACACTATTCAGTCCATATTATCTTTCCAAATTTTTCTTTTTGCATCGGGGATATAATATTCCCAAGGTTGCTTCAGCTTATGCTTGTGCTTTCTTGACTTGTACCATAGTGATCTGGGTAGAGAGAGTGCTAAGGAGGTCGGTTTTAAAATCCTCAAATAAATTTCTGATCTCTGCTATGGTTATTCCTCCACTCATGTACTTATGTATTCGGACTGAAGGGTCCCGAACTAAAACTCTCCCTTTGACCGATCCTCTTGAGCTATGTAGGAAAAGCTTCATTATTTCATCAAGCGGTTCTTGCGATATGTCTCCTTTTCCCAATAGGTTCAGATGCTCCAAACAATCATCTCTTATTCCTCTTAAAAATATTGGCTTTAGAATTTCTAGATCTAAGTTACTGAACTTAGACCTCTGTAAATTGTAGTGAAATCGCTCCATATAATCTTCCAAGCTTTCCTCCTCCTTCTGTGAAATTCAGAAAATCTTGTCCTTCAAGTCCCTAGTTCAACAGTAATCCTGATACTTAAAGAGGAAGGCCTCTCTCATGCCATTCTAGGTTTGAATCATTCTGGCACCCGGTCTCATGAACCATCTTAATGCTGCTCCTTTCAGAGTAGCAGGGAATAATTTCAGCTTCTGGGCATCTTAAGTGTAGTCATAACCTCTACACATCACATCAAATTTGAACGGAAAGGTATCAGGATCTTCACCAGCCATCCCTTGAAGGGATGGTAGGGATGATAAAGGAATATTCTTCATAGGAGCCTCATCCCATGTTACTACTATTGGGAATTCAAAAGTAACAGAGCTATCTGTCTTGAAATTCTCGTCACCCATGGTTGATTCTTCCTGATGGGATGAACTAACCTGAGAGTTTATTGGAGATTGACAAATAAAAGGATCAGGTTGCTCTAGGACCAACTGTTTAACAGCACTACCAATGTCTAATTGATGATCAATTGAATGTTGTTCATCAAGTCCCTGATGCTCCCCACTGGTCTCTCCATGTCCTCCAATTCTCAGATCTTGATCAATGATTCTCCATTGTTGTTTTGAATCTAGAGCTTTGGTATCAGGAGTGGATATGTTTTTCAGAGGATGGTGAGGTCCAGACACGGAAGACACCGATGGTCCCGGCTTTGATATGGTAGCTTCTTTCTGTGGTCCTAATTTCCTATTATCTCTGTATGACGTGGACTGTTCCTTTTCTGCCCTTGAGATTATATCTCCAAAGAATGTCTTCCTTCCCAAATCTGCACTCTTCTTTTCCTTCTTATGACCCGTCTTTCCTGTAGTCAATAGAGTGGGTGGTGTTTGTAGATGTTGATGTTGTCCTACCAGCACACATGGGCCATATGTGTATCAATTCATCCTATAAGTGCTTCAGTTTCTAAAGCGATGTGCAGGTTCTTACCTCTCGTCTTACCACCCAACGAATGTATAAATGAAGACACTCTAAAAGAACACCCAAAAATTCAACTCCTAAGTGTCCCATCAATACATTGGTGAGCTTGCTCAAGTTTGTTAGAGTGATGCGTAGGTTCTTACCTCTCATCTTATCGCCTGGAAATTGTGTCATTGGAGACACTCTAAGAAAAAAAAAATGCTCAGAAATTCACTCTCCTAAGTGTCCGAGCAAGACATTGGTGAGCCCACTCAAGTTCATTATAGCGCTGCGCAAGTTCTTACCTCTCGTCTTACTGCCCGGAAATTGTGTCGTTGGAGAAACTCTAAAAACACATGGAAATTGCACCTCTAAGAAACAACTCTAATTGATTGGATAATCACTGCCATCCCCAGCAACAGCGCCAAAATGTTGGGTTGTATTAATCACTATTAAATGACTAAATAGTACACATAAATTATCAATCCAAGGATTTCTTTTTATTCCAATGACAGTTGCACTGTCTGTGCCGATACACTCAACCAGAAGCAATTCCAGTTAAAAGAAATCGTTGCTGAATAAATTTTGGAAATAAATCACTCATGCAGAAATAAAATGATCTACAAGACTGGAATCATACTTCAATTAATCTATTCTAGCGGGCCACGCAACATGTATCCAGCTGGTATCTCTAATATCATATGTGTAACAGCATACAAAGTATTGAAATTGAAGCAAATATATTCACAGCTGAACAGTAGCAACAGCACTCTATTGATACATAAACCAAAATACAAACACATATACACAACTACCTTAATCACTACAATCCCTACTAAGAAGGAGGGCCCTTCCTCCCTAGCAAGGTGCAAGTAGAGAAAGAACTTAACGGAAACTAAATTGAATAACACATGTAAAAATAATAACAAAATAATTTGTATTAATCTGAGCACAATTACAGAGAAAAACTAATGTTATTCTCTGCTAACCTTTCGATCTCTAGGGCCGAGAAATATATAGTGGTTACATCTCAAAATATCAAGGAATAGATCAGTCATGAGAATCCTATGATTCTCATGTTGATCAAAATAAAATAAATATAGTTATAACCACTTCTTAATAAAGTTCTGACTAGAAAATTATAGATTACCATCAAAACCGCCCTTAGGTTGTTATCCCAAAAATACAATGCTAACAACTTTTACAGCTATCGCAATAAAACCACAGGTGTAGTGTTACAGCTAAAGGACAGGTCAGCAATAGGTGTTGACGAGATTCAGCCAGCGGTACAACTGTATCAGCAGTTCGCTAGCGGGTCTGTAACAGCAGCTTTTCGGCGGGTCTCTAACAGCAAGGTGTAACAGCATCACTCGCTGTAAATACATACCCTTAATTGTTCCTGTGTACCTCGTTCTCAGGATATTTGGTGCTACAAATGACATCTAGAAAGACAACACAAATACCATAGATATTCTCGAAACATTCATCCTCAATTAGTCATAAAAAAACACGATATATCATAATAATTGATGAAATGGCAGAGTAATGAAAACAAGGTGAAACAACGCAAGTTAGGATAGAAAGGTAGAAAAAAGAGGCAAAGATAATCCCATTGGTTATAGTTATGAGGCAAAATAGGGAAAACATATGTAGGAAAATTTTTCAAAACTGGCACCCAACACCTCTCATGGAGGCAACAACCACAAGCCTAAGCTTGTCTCATACATCAGTATCTGTTGAAGATATATCAGTACCAACTATATACGATATTCTCTACCAATCAGATTCCACTCATCATTATCACAATGTATCCCTTTCATATCCAAAACCTACTCAGATATCTCTCCAAAGAGATTCTCCGACCTGCGTCATAGTTAGTCATGTCGGCAACATCACACTCAAGGTCAGTCATGCTCAAAGCTATGGACTTCTCATCCAAAAATATCATGGCATATTTCATACTAAGGAAAAACCCATATGTGTTCATCTTATCATAACAATCCCAACCAAAATTTGTATATGCATTCAGTCACATATCATAAGAAGAATATCTCATACCAAAAATTGATCGTCCCATGCAAATATCTCATAGGGTTCTCAACGAAAAATAAGTGTGTGTGAATAGGCTTCATCATGAATTGACTCAAGTTCTATGAAAAACATATAAATATACGAGAAGGTGTTCACACAGAACATCAATGCTTCAATAACCTATCATTTTCCAAGTCAGTTTCAACAATATCTCTTCATAACTTCTTGAAATTCAATCGAGGTGTCCAAGGATTCGTATTTTTTATTTCTTTAATAGCTTCACAATATATATTTTATTTTCCCAGATTCACAACGTAATTCATCATGCCATGATTCCTCATTGTTATCTTTAGAGATCGTATCCCTCTTAATTAGATGATCATACGCTCATTACCTATCAAGAATAAACCAGCAGCATATAAAACCAAAATCAAAGTGATATCTTAGACTTCTTTCAATATAGAGCTTTGGATTTGCACATATTCCTAGCTTCACGAGGTAACTGTCAATGTGTACATACCAGACTCGAGGAGCTTGCTTCATACAATTATTTCTACAGGCATAACACTTGAACAAACCAATATGCTTATCCTTACACAAATAAATATTGTGCAATCAAATAAACTAATTCAGTTTATCAGGACTTAGATGCTAGATCAAAACTAATATCAAAATCATAAAATTTTATGCCAATATCCCTATGACAAAATATTCACACCAGGTGTCAGGTGTAGCTCTCATCTAAATACCAAGTTACAACAACCTTTTATTTACGAAGCATTATCCAATCAAACTTTATTAATCCATCCTTATGATTATAGCATGAAGCACTAAATATGAATACATACATCATGGAAAAGTCATATAAGTTCCATCCATTCATTGTGATATTAATGCATATGGAATCGCAATTGTTTATAATTAAAATCCAATTAAGCCAATAAAAAATCATTATTGAATACTAATATTAGTACCTGAAATTCATTATTCTCAGATAGCACTATCATCAATGAAAATCATCAGATATCAAGTCAAATCATTAGTCATCAAGTCAAAACCCTGATGTGTCATCATTGTGAATTTGATCAATCCATAAGCCAAAAACATATGAAGCATAATGTCAATTTTTTAAATCACATCTATGAACTATCAAGCATCATGTCAAAAGGCCAAACCTTGTCAAACCTTTGCAACTGATATCAAATATTGTCATATACTAGCTTCAATGATCAAATCAAAATAACATATTCATATGCATATTTCGGTCACCTGCAAAAACAAGTTTAGTCAATATGTTTACATTCTTTATAGCAAGTCAAACATTCAAATTTCTCTTCTTATATGGCATTCAATTGTATGCTCCATGTCTATAGGACTATCAAATTCCAAGTGCAATTTTGATATGAGGCTTCAAATTTTGTGAGCTACAGTCATAACCGCACCCATAAGCTATCTTCTGTATGGTTGGAGGATTATAACCACACTCTTAAGACTTCGTTTATTCAGTTGGGGCTTAGACTAAGAGAAACACTCTCTTTTTAGACTAGAACTTGTTGTAGGCCAATAATATCAAATGTTTGTCTATTCATGTCCAAAAATCATACATCAACAATAAAGAGTTTTATACATGTAATGCAAATGACAATGGGTGTAGGGATCTTATGAATAGTTTATCCCTCTTAATGAGCATCCCCTTCAGCCATTATTATTCAATTCATCAACCTGTCTATCATAATGTTATCATGCATAAAAAAAAAATTTAGATCATAAAATCAAATTGTATCATGTTTTAAGAAATATATTCATCATGGTCATAACATGTTAGCATCATCTACTTCATCATCACATATGAACATGACATCAATTTTTTTCATTCAAATTTAGAGTCATATGTTCAGGGAAGCTAACAAGTGTATCATCATACTTCAGAGATTATAATCACTACATCATTTCTTTATCATATTATCCAACCATCAGGTCAATGCATCAACATTTATCATAATTACTAAGCTTACCAAGGTCAACAAGAGGATCTTGAATGTCAATCTTATTGGTACACTTCTATCATCATGGTTATCATGCTGATCACAAGTATTAACAATTGAATCAAGCTACCATATATCAAAAATAATGAGCTAGCCTTCTTATGAAATCCATCATATCTAAGATGTGAGATGCTTTTTGAAATATCAGGCATACCAATATATCAAAAAAACAATGTTTCTAAGTAGCTTCATAGAATCAAGAAATCCATCATGTCTAAAAAGTAAGATACTTGTTCAATACCAAGTGCATTATCTCATCATAAGTTACCATGAATCAAACTTACTTTCATATGCATTCATGAGCCATTTGTGAAGGTGATATTCTCATCATACCTTAGGGCTTACCTTGCCTTCCAATATTGCACTTGAAACATAACATTGAAACAATACACAATACATATCTTGCATTGTTTAGATACTTGTGTATCTTCTTATTTGAAATTGATAGCTGGAGCACTTTGCCAACTTCCTTGTCATGGGAAGTTGTAACTCTTCTCTTCCTCCACTAGCCATATTTTCATATGATGCTTAAGAAGTATCCACTTATCACATCTCATCAATATTAGAAGTATCCAAATATTCACATATACATGCACGAAGTGAAAGTAATAATAAAAAAAAATCAAACAGGAATAGAATGGCAAAGAGGTAACATAAATTTAAAAGGTACTTATCTTTTAATGAAAGGAGATCGACTCCCTATTGAACCATCCTTCAAGATTCATTACCATATATTATCCATATGACAATGTTGCCTTCAATATTTCAACTAACTTCATCAGCAACCAAGCCTAAAGAAGACTATCCCATCTAGGGCTTCATTAAATCTGTCACGAGTGCTTGAACATCTTCACATTGATCATGCTAGGGTTTCTAGATTGCATATCTCAAATATTTTCCATAAACCAGGGTTTCTCAAAAACCCTAATCTCATAATGTCCATCAAACCCTAATAACCAAATTTCATAAGGTTTCATTCAAACCCTAGTATTATTTTAGGTCACCACCATCTTCTCATGCTTCCATCAGGGTGTCTTCATAGGGGTGATCTTCAATGACTTTTCTTCAGCCCATCTCTGATACCATGTTAATTTTTCTTAGGGATATATTTTTCTTTTCTTTGATAATTGTATTTTATTATTTCCATATTAAATTCACCCCACAACATCATAACATTATTCATATTTACAACATTATTCAGCATCATATGCAATTATATATAAAGAACAACATCATCATCAATGTAGTGGAACATAAAGGAACAATAGAAGAAAATAATTCACACATAGAGACACCAGGATTGGTTGGAGACCAGGGAAAAACCCACTATGTGGAAAACCCTTTCAAATTACTCTTCTTATTATATTGTCATTGAATGATTCAGCAAAAGAGAGTAAAATGATCCATATCTTCATTCATAATCCTATCCACCAAAATCAACTAATAAACATCCATAATATGAACCCAACAAAGCTAATAACAAAAACCCTGCTTCAAATGCATGCGGCCAGTCACTGTTTGTCGTCTACTACCGAACACTGTGGTCAACTAAAGAAAACTCCGGTCAACTAGAAAAAAAAAATCAACAACAGCAACCGCACAGAGAGATTGTTGTATGTGCAGATGAAACCCTTCAACTACACACATAAGCATGCATGCCTACAATTCTGACTGAAAACCACTTGTGTCATGCCTGTGGTCGAAAACCAAAACCCTAGCACACGTGTGACCTTCGAACCTTGCAATCTCGGACCTATGTGAGCAAACTTTCCACGAACCATCTTAGACTTGTGGGATCCGAAACCAAATAAATAATAATAATGATCACAATTATGATGTCCAAATGAGGTTAAGGTCACTTGTATTTATAGCCTTTCAGGGGTGTCCAATTTTCTTTAAGTCGGATCTGATCAAATATGCACATGTGGGCTTTAGTTCAAAAATACACTTTCCCTTGTCCAAATTGAGTGTTTCAATAGACAAAATTGGTTCTCTCAAAAAGAGGAATATTGTCCCATTGTTTTAATTTATCACTGAGCCTTCCAAATTAACACCACGCCTTATACAATAAACCAATCACACTCCAACACACTTAATCAGAATTCTATCAATCACCATCACCGGAAATTCGTTGATCGATCCCGACATGAGGAATTCGGTAGCTCGATCATTTTAATCATTATCTATGATCACAGCCTCTAAATATGTCGTGTTCAAAATTATTTTTTTGATCATTCACCCTCAGGGATTCGATATTCAATTAGGTGACTCGACAATTAGAACGTCAGCCTTCAGAATAAGTCAACAAATCAACTTCCCAATCTAGTGCATATGTCCTCCACGGCTTGCATGAAGTCAATGGAGTCTGGAAAGCCACTGTAAATTTATTTCTTCTTCACAGATTAACATTGTATCTTTTTTTTTGTGGGTTCCCTATAATTCCAACAACCTGTGATTAATAACATATTTCCCTTATGTTGTGACCTGCTTGTTTGCCTCTGCTTCACAATAGATAGTGTATCACTCTTTTGCAATGTGATCGCAATTCATCCATTAATGGCACTATTGATCTCGACTTCGAATATTCTTTGTGATTAAATTGTATCTACAAAAACCACTCAAATGTCAGCTCAGGTCTCCTCTCTTCAACGCACAAGTCACAAGTTGCACGCTTTCTCTTTATATCTCTTCATACTACCCCAAACAGTGGCCCGACCACTCACTTAGCCTCCCCTATAGCGATAGGCAGACAGTTACATTGGTCATGTGTGTTCATCCAATCACAACTTCCCAGATCAATCTTATTGAATTACTCCACAAAATGTTTTAGTGAAATCAATAGCACAACAAATAAAATTTGCAGATAAACCTAGAAATTTTACAATTGCAAAGAGACAAGAAATGAGAATAATACAGTTTTATTTATTTACTGATAAATTTACATATAAACCATATATAGAATATAGTTTCATTGATTTCCATTAGAATATCTATCATAATTCTACATTGACCCTCCACCAAAATCAAAGTGAACTGAAACTGTTAACCTCTCATTTGAATTCAATATGAATTCACCAAGGGGAGAGATGGGTATTTGCCCACTCTCACTGAATCTCCCGAGAGTTCTCGTCCTGAGGCTACTACTAAAGTTGAGAACTCTGGGGTCTCCAAACCTCTCACAAACAACAAATATACAATTCCAAGATTTCCCCCAAATGATCTCCTCCTCTTCTTTTATATATTATTTGGATAGAGCTCCAAGCCTCTAGAACCATATTATTTTATTATTTTATTATTATTCTAGAAAATCCTCCATTGAATTTATCTTAAGTGACTGTTTAACTTTATTTTAATTCACTTAAGTCAGTTTTGGCCTTTTTCCTCCAATCAATTATTTTTCTCCCTTTTTTAATTAAATGACTAATTAAAGCCATTTTTAATCTAGGAAAATGGTAAATCACACACCATACTTTATCCGGCCACTGGAAGTCACTTCTCAGGATCCCATCCTGAGATATTTTCATTCTAGTTCTAACGAGCTATTACACTGAGATGTCCATCAGATATTCCTCTTAGATATTCCTCTTAGAATTCCACCTTGATCGTAATTAATTAATTTATGCCCACTAATAACCCTATTTTTGTTACATATAAGACTTTTGTGATCCATAATTTAGAAAAATGTGTCTTTCGGATTAATCACATCATTAGGATTTGGTTGACGTTTTGAACCCTATTTTTTGAAAGTTGTTGGAATGCAACGAAATGAAAGGCAAGTTGTGTGGATTGTCAGGCACGGAGGTAAATCCACCAAACTGATTTTTTTTGCATTTAAAGAGTGCATACAAATATATACATGGGAGTGAGACTCTTTGGATTCATCACCTAGTGTCTCTTTAGTTTCCTTATTTTGTATTTACAATATTTTTACAATTTCACCCAATCCCTAGGATTAGGTGTCAACATTCCCCCCCTTAATGTGAAGGGATGATGGTGAGTCCAAGCATCGTTCTGAATCTTTCAAAATTTTCTTTTCCAAGTGCTTTGGTGAATATGTCTGCAATCTACTAATTTTGGAACAATGGCATAGATGGATTGTCTTTGCCTCAATATGATGTAGAATCAGATGGTATTTTGTATTGATGAGCTTCGTTCAATCATGGAACTTTGGGTTCTTCGCCAAATTTATTGTAGAAGTGGTGTCTATCATTAGTGGAGTTGAATGCATTTGTTTCATCTGAAAATATTCCAGAATTTTCCTGAGCCATGCAATTTCCTTTGTTGCTTCAGTCGCTGCCACATATTCTGCCTTAGTTGTGGAATCTATTGGAACTGATTATTTGGATGATATCCAAGAGATAGCTCCTAATCCAAGACTCATAGTATAACCTGAAATATATACCCCAGTTTCTTTTTCTCCATAAAAGTTTGAATCAGAGTATCCAATCAAGTTGAAGTCGCACCCCTGTGTATACTTGAGTCCAAAGTCTTGAGTCCCTTTCAAGTAATTTAGAACTCTTTTTGAAGCAACCAATGTCCCTCACAAGGCTTTTTCATAAACCTGGAGAGGATTCCAATAGCAAATGAGATGTCTAATCTGGTATTAGTTAGGTAGATGAGACTTCCTACAATTTTTCTATACTTTGTTGCATCCTCAAATTATTTTCCTTCAATGGATGTGAGCTTCAAGTTTTGTTCTGTTGGAGTAGTCAAAGGATTGTACTCATACATGCCAGATTTGTTCAATAGATCTCCAATGTACTTCTTATGAGAGAGGAAAATAAATTTAGGATGTTGAGTTAATTCAATACCAAGATAGTAGTCAACATAGCCCAAATCAGTCATTTCAAAACCTTTCCTCAATTCCTTCTTTATGGCTGCAATATAGCTCTCATTGTTCCTTGTCATTAAAATATCATCTACATACACCACAAGAAATACGACTATTTTTCCAACTTTATTGATAAACAAAGTTGCATCATCAAGATCATAATGTTTGAAGTTAAGCTTCAGAATATGCTTAATTAACTTCTCATACCAGGCTCGTGGTGCTTGTTTGAGGCCATACAAGGATTTTACAAGATTGCATAATTTTTGTTCTTGGCCCTTCACAACAAATCCTTTTGGATGGGACATAAAAATATTCTCCTTGATCTCCTTTCAAGAAATTATTTTTTACACCCATATGCTAGACTTTCAACCATTATGAGCTTCCAAGGCAAAGAGTGTCCGGATCGTAGCCCATTTTGTTGTGGGGGAAAAAGTCTCCTCATAATCAACCCCTTATTTTTGTGCAAAACCTTTTGCCACAAGACTCGCTTTGTGCTTGTCAAGTGAACCATTAGCTTTGTACTTGTTCTTGTAGACCCACTTGCAGCCAATTGGTTTGGTTCCCAATGGAGGATCAACCAGCGTCCAAGTGCCATTTTTTATTAAGGCATAATATTCCTTCTACGTCACTTCATTCCATTCATCATGAGAAATGGTTTCTTTGAAGGAAGTTGGTTCAAAATCTGTAGACAAATTCAATTCATAATTATAAGAAACATCCATATCAACAAGTGAATTAGAATCATCTACATCACCTTCATTTTTCCTAGTGGAACTTCTTGTTCTTGTCTTTCTAACCTCATCGGGATGAACATTTTCAAGTGTCTTTGTCATCCATTTTGGAGGAGCTTTCTGAGATGGCCCAAGCTTCTCAGTTGAATGAGTTGGAATTGAATCAAGATTCAGTCTCCCAATTCTTTCATTCACGTCACTCAAAATGTCATCCGTGGTTGGATTTTTATGTGGGGGAGAGAGTGATTCAAAAGAATATTCCACAGATTGATTCAGTATAGGAATCCCCTCTTCAAGATGTGGAATATGATTATCAAATTCTTGAAATGACTTTGCATGACCAAATGTAACAGCCCTAGTAAAAATTCATGTACAAATATATAATAACTATGGTTGATGGGACACCTATTCCAACTTGAATGGTGGGCAAAACATCCTAGTGGGTGTTCATTTCGGTTATTATGGCAAAGGAAATTGGAAAATGCAGAGGAAAATGATTTGGAAAGGCATGAGGCGTTAATTGGCATTTTATTTATGAAAATAATGGAAAATAGGAGAAAATGGAGTTGAAAGGTCACTGGTTGCAAGTGAGGAGGAAAATGAAGAAAATAGAGGCCTTATTAATAAAATGGCTTCTGATGATCATTTGGTAAACTTTTGGCTCACACTTTTGTCAGTTCAGTTTTGAAGCTCTCATTTCTCTCTCTCTCTCTCTCTCATACTTTTGGATACTTAGAGTTTTCTTGGAGCACTCTTGGAGAGTGTGGATAGTTGGTGATTTGGAGCAAGAAGGTAAAGGAAGAGCAGAAAAGCATAAGAGGACATTGGGATCAACATCTACAATAGGTTTTGAGTGCAGGTACCAAGTTGCATGTATGTTTTACTCACTATTTTTGGAATGCATTTTATCTCATGTGGTTTATTGATTATGATATGTCATTGGCATGGAGGATGGTCGGAATTGACAGTGGATTTTCCTAGCATTTTCATTTCCTAGAAAGTCGTGGAATTGTGGGTTTCTTTCCATTGATTGTTTTTTGGTTGGTTCTCATGATTCCTTTAGCTACTAGGTTGAGTTATTAGTTCCTGGAACCTTGGTTGGACAAACGCTTTGGAGCACGGCGGACAGGTGTTGGGTTGAATCACTAGTCTTCGAGTCTTGGCAGGATAAATTCTCTAGAGCCCTAGGTGGGTTGAGTTACTAGTCTTGGAGCCTTGGTTGGAAAAATTATCTGGAGCCCGGGAACAGCTGGGTTTTTGTTACTAGTCCTCGATCCTTGGTCGGGAAAAAACTCTGGAGCCCTGGAGTAGCTTGGGCGAAAACCAATCTGTAATGGTTAGCGATTTCCTACCATGAGGTGGAATCACGGGTTTTGGGGTTGAGATGGTTCAGTCTTTGGAGCCCCGGTTTGGTTTTGATTGATGTGTTTGATAAAGTCTCACATTCATGCTTGGAATATGGCATGGGGGTGTTTGGTTGAAGTGATACTGGGCTCAGCCAATCTATGATCGAGTGGAACGTGGAAGTCCCATCTCCAGTTGGTTTTTACATTCAATAATGAAGAGCTCATTCCTCTGGTATTTAGTACGCAAATGTATTGGACCTTGGTTTATGTATGGATTTATTTTATGTTATATCCATTGTATTTTTTTGTTATTATGCTTATTATAAGCATGTATTCGACCAGTGATGATGTATTTCTCTATCTATGTTTTTACGTATAAATGAATACCCAATGTATCTATGGTCAAATAGATTGTATTTTATCTTATGATGTAGGGGGGAAATTATTCTTAGCTACTCTCATATTTGTAAGAGACCCCCATGTTTAAATCTATTATTTATACCTGTAGATGCAATGTTTGTGACATGTTTGATGAAATGCATGTCATGGATGGGTGGGGTCGGATGAGTTCCTAATGATATGAATGATTCCATGCATTTTTTTAATGTTATTTATCCTCTCCTAAAGTTATAGGAATTTCAAGGCAATGACCTGGGCTCGGGGGCTGAAAATGTTGCATGAATCATGGAGCTACAGGCACAGTATTGACCTTTTGGGGCCCTAAGCGCGGCCTTAACAAGGAAATCTAACAGATAAGGGTATAAAACTGCTCCCTTTCCCTTACATGCTTGTGGCTAAGCCTCAAATGGGTCCAAAATCAGCTCCCCCTCAGGGAACAAGACCCTGGAAGGTTGGGTTACCTCTTGGGATGTCAATGATGCAATGTAAGGTCATTTTTTCATGTTTCTGTCGGTTCCACTTCCTCAAAGTCATCTAGGAGGTTGAATCTCATATTAGTAGCCTCTCGCCGCATGTTTACCGCAGTTGGCTGATTACTTGGGTAGATGTGGGAAGAGGGTGTTACACCGAATCTATCCAAGCGATCAAGTTGCTGCTCAACAACATTGCCAGTCTTGGAAGATTCAAGAAATATGACATCTCTAGATACTACAAACTTCTTATTAACTTCATCATAGAGATGGTATGCTTTGGATGTATTTGAAAGCCTCGAGGAGATACACTTATGAATCCTTGCACCAATTTGTTTTATTTATTCCTTAGGTATCAAGGAATAACAGGTGGAACCAAATACCCTGAGATGCTTTACCGAAGGAATGTGGCCATGCCACAATTCGTAAAGAGTTTTGTTTCTAATTTTACAAGAAGTACACTTATTCTTTATATACACAAAACATAGAACTGCATAAGCCCAAAAAGTCAATTTTACGTTCTTGAAAAACATCATGGGACCTACCATATATAAAAATTTCATGTTCATTCTTTCAGCTACGTCGTTCTGTTGGGGATTGTTAGGCACGATTGTTTGATGTTTGATCCCATGTTGGGGAAGATAGTTTTAAACTTAATTTTAAGTGTATTATTTTCCATTATCAGTGCGAATATAGCCAATATGAGTTTGTGCATCATTTTCAATCCATGCATGAAAGTTCTTCAATGTTTGAAAAGCATCAGATTTGTTCTTCAATAAGTAAACCCAACACATTCTAGCGCAGTCATCAATAAATATCATCATATATTTATTGCCATTTGCAAAAGGAACAAGCATGGGGCCACATAAATATGAATGAATAAGCTTAATTTTTCTATGTTCTCTGGAATGTGAATCATGAAAAGACTATTTGTTATGCTTTCCTAGAATACAAGCATCACATTGCTTAAGTTTCCTAGGCATTGTAGGTAAACCAGTAACACCATTTTTATTTAACAATCCAAGGTTTTCATATTTTAAATGTCCAAATATATCATGCCATAAAATACTCGATTGGAATGTACCTTCATCATAGTGAGAATTGAATGCAAAGTTTTGTGCACGAGCAGATGTACCTTGCATCTTTAGAAGTCTTTCGTCTCCTATCCCCGTCCTGACAAGTGAGCGATCTGATGCTTTTCTCACCTCAACATTTCCATTAAACATATGAATGGAGTGTCCTTGTTGGAATATGTGGACCAAAGACAGCAAGTTTCTCCTCAACTCTGGGAGGTATAGAACCTCATGTAGAAGAAAATTTGGAAGACCAGACAGTTTGAGCCTGATTGTGCCAAGCCCTAATGGCTTAAGTTTTTATTTGTCTACAAATTATACTACTCCATAAACCTTGTCAGTAAATTATTCAAAAAAATATTTTCTAAAATTCATGTGGCATGTTGCTCCTGAATCAAGCAACCCATCATTTTCCCAAGAGGCAAGTGAAGCATTAAGCAAGTCTTCAGTTACTCCAATATTACAAGGTGCCACAACATAATGAGTGGATTCAGGTGCTTTACCTTTGTCTTTGTCGTGATTTTTACTTTTGGCTTCATTTCTTTCCTGCTCAATTCTCTCCCAAGGCAGCTTACATGTGGATGCATCATGTTCATCTCTATTTCACTATGTGCAATGAAGATCAGATTTTTCTCCTTGAAATTGTTTGCCCCCCATGCCTCTGAAATTTCTTCTTCCTCTTCCTCTTCGGCCACCTCTTCCTCCAGAAGAATCTTGAGAATGATTATTCTCTCTATGTGCAAGATACATAGCTTCTTCAGAAGACTGAGGAGTTATCTTCTTCCCAAAATCCTTTTCTCTCTCTGCAAACTTCTGCTCAAGGGTGTCAAAGGTAATCTTCTTGAGGTTTCCACTTTATTGCAATGACTCAAGATAATGTGAGCAAGTGGGATATAATTCCTTGACATAATTCATGAGAGGTATTTTCATTTCAACACCAGTGTTTTTAATGTCATGCATGATAGATCTCACTTATGATGCTAAAGCAAAAGGGTCATCATTTTTCAATTCAAGGCTGAATAGTTTAATCATCAATTGAACAACTTCAAGTTATGAATGTGAGTCATATAGTTCTTTCAAATTATTCAATGTTTCATAAGCATTTTAGAATGGTGTAATGTGGTGACTCACCTCTTCATTTACAGATGTTTCAATCAAGGCATAGACCTTATTGTTCTTGTTGTTCCAAATGGCGATTCCATTGTCTGAGGTAGGCTTTGCAGGTGCATTTTCTCTGTGTCCTTCACAAATTCCTTTCAACAACTCATTAAAAATGAGAATGTGCTTAATTTTTCGGGACCACTCAGGATAATTCTCCTTGCCAAAGAAAACCACTCCCACAATAGAAATTAGGGAATGCATTTTGAATATGTACTATAATAAACAATCACTTTGTTGCCAGAATGCCAATACTATTAAAAAAAAAAAAAAAAAAAAAAATTCCGCTGCTAAAATTTGGAATTTTTTTTTGTATGTAGAGGTATATATGGGGTAAAAAGTATATGAAGGAGGTTTTATTTGGGGGACCGTGCTTATGGGTGAGAGAAAATATGGGAAGGTGTTATGTGAGGGGGGCGTAACTGTATATGGAGTGGTATCGAGAGAGGGAGATATGTCGTGGGCAGGTAATGGAGCAAGTATTCTTGAGGTCATTGTGTATTTTTGAGGGAGCAGCCAATAAAAATTGGATTGTTGTATCGGATTGGGACACCAACAAGCCTGCTCAAATCGAGGGGGAGCATGCCAACTGAGGGGGAGCATGCCAACTGTAGGAGCCGAGAGGTTGAGGATGTGTATGGAGGGGAGCCACGGGAGCACTAGAGGCTGCATATGGGAGGCGTATAGGGACGAGAACTACACAGCGGAGACTCCTAAGAACCGGCAGAGGCTGCCAAGACACGAGAGCAGCGAGTATTTGGAGGTGAGGTCAAGCACCCGCAGAGGCTGTGAGGTCGAGAGTAGCGGCAGTGTCGAGCCACGGTGATATCAAAGGTGGAGAGCACTGAGGGGCCGAGAAAATGGGGCTCCAGATAGGCCACGTTGAGAGGCCGAGAGTGCCAAGAGGCTGAGATAATTCTATGACTGAGGGAGGAGTATGGTATGACAGCGAAGTCAGATGGCCGAGAGAGCTGGATGCATTGTGGGAAGAGTGGTAATGTCAATAATTGTATGATTCGAAGAGCAGAAATGTGAGTGAACGGCGTGGTGCTGCTTGCAGATAGCGTTTAGAAACGCAGGTGGGGACTGATTAGATGGACTAAAATCCCACAAATTTTTACTTAGAAATGCCAAAAACTAGTGCATATATGTCACTCTGTAGAAATGTTGAATAGAAGTAGGAGTATTGGCAGGAGCAGAATCTGCAGGAGGGAGTTACAAGGGCAGGGAAGGCTTTGATACTATATCAGGGCAGGAGGTAGCTCCACCAAACTGAAATATTTTTCATTTAAAGAGTGCATATGAATATATACATGGAAGCCACACTCTTGGGATTCATCTCCCAATGTCTCTTTAGCTTACTTATTTTGTATTTACATTATTTTTACTATTTCACCCAATCCCTAGGATTAGGTGTCAACATGGAAAATCAAATATGCCAAGTGAATGCCATTGGATCCTGTAAAAATTCCTCGAAACTCCACTAGAACCTGTGATGATGTAATATTCCTCCTGTGTCCTAGCCATCACATACCCTAGAAACCCTTCCCAGCTACACTATCAAGGAAAATAAAAATGGGGGCATGTCATAATAATAGGCTACCCCACTCAAATATTCTTGTTTCTTTGATAAAAAAAAATTCATTTGGAACATCTTTTTGAAGAAAAAAATTACAAAAAATCCAGGGGGCGAGTTTTTTTGTGGGAGCGCGCTCCCGGGTCGCCTTTGATCCACTCCCGCTCGAAGCACGCTTCGGGAGAGGATTTGAGGGGTAAGGGAGTCGGAGGGGGTGCTCACTCGTCGCCTTGGTTTCGAGTAAGAATCAATAGAATGGGTTACAAGCCAACCCAATAGTTCATAATAATAAAAATATGCTACAAAATCCCACACGTGCGGGTCAACAATCTCCATAATCACGATGCCATGCCCTTTTTTGGAAATAAATGTTGTGAAATTGCATGAATGGGCTATGGGGATGACCCATCATCATAATCAACTCCACTCTTGGTGGGAATCCCCCAAGGTGTGCCTTAAAATGCTTTTAAGTGTCAAAACCATGCATTAGGTGTAGTACTATGTCACCTCTTCAAGGGATAGAAGTGTGACATGGCATCATTTCTCTCTAGAATTGAAGCCACAAGTGGTAGCATAAGCCTTCCCTTTTAATCTTGGGGATAACCATAATCATCTAGAATTTGTATCAATTCATGCCCATCAAATAGTATCAAGGACAATCTCGGGACATGTTGGGTCCACTGGATACATCATCAAGAATTTCCAACACCAAGCAATAAAGTTGAGCATTTTAGCATCTGGGGGTGCTCTATGGTGTCAATCATATGTTGGAGTCATCTAATTTCCCAATCCTATGCTCTTGAGGGGTGATGTTTCATCTACAAGGTCATCTCTACTCTCTAGAAATGAAGAAAAACCTTGGCATCATGTGTAGTGGTGGCATGAAATGTACCCTCAAGGATTTGTTGATGTGTGGAGAACCACCTAGCAAAGTGATCTCAAAATCAAGTGAAAGTTACCAATCATTAAAGAAAATTACCATAGACGTGTCATAGTGGACCATACTTAATTGTTAAGGGCATAATAATACTTAAAATTAGGATCACCTTCAAGTATCTAACTAGTTCAAGCCCTGTAAAAGTGTTCCTTATTTATATTATGTATGGCTACATGATCAACCCAGGAGGAGGTGACATGTCCTAACTCAACCCTTCAATTCATAGGTGTTTTTAATAATGGTGGAAATGAAGTGGAAATGCTTCATGGCTAGGTGCCATGGTCATGGGACCAATTGATGGAGGTCCATCATCCTAAGTGTATAGATGTATGGAGGGAACAATCATGGAGGCGTGGTTTACCCCTTTCCTCAGCCTATTTTTTCCACCTCTCTCATGCTCCTTTATTTTATCTTTGATAATGTTTTGATAGGAAGCATAGCTTAGGTGTCCAAGTTTGATTTTAATCATATAACATTGATTTACCCCTTAACAATGATTTAGCTTCTCACTCATCAAAGTTGGGACATACAAGGGTTCTTTATTATGTGATGGAGCATATAGTGCTTAAGAACCCAGTGATGGCAAATGAGTGGGGTAGATCTCATGCTAGGATTTTTTCCACGCTTTAATTAATTTCTCTGTCGTCTTTTTCATTTTAACCTTTATTTTTCTTTCATTATGGCCATATTATGATTTTACCTTTCATTTAGCTACATCAAACTCCACGGAAAAGTTTATGGCCCTGACTTAAAGGATGAGGATATGAAGGTGCAAATCCTAATGAATCAATGAAAACAAATATGAAGGATGGACATGAAATCGGGTAAAACATTCAAAGTAACATGGAATGGTTATGGACACATGCTACTTCAATCCAAGTTTCCCAACTAGTGCCCCTCCTATAACCCTAAAGTGCCAAAGGAGGTCCCACCAAACTAGAGCCAAAAACTAACCTCCCTGGTAAGGTGAGAGAATAAATTTATAGTCAAGATCGGTCAATCATCCACATTTCCCCTTAATCCATTTTAGAATGCCCAAAACATAAAGTAAAAGAACATGTCTGCAGAATGGTTAAAGTACTTGTTGAATGGTGACACACCTTCCTTCAAGAGGAATATTTAATGGTGAGAGGTGTCTAACTGATGAAAATGGCGAAAGAATATGGCATATCATCATATACTGAGCAATGTAAGGTTGTTAGTTAGTTTGTTGTACAAATAAGGAATAAAAATTTCTCCCATGGGGTTACCCACTTTTTGGTGGTTAACATCGAGCTCCAACTCGAGGACATGTGTTCACTGTAGAGTGCATTATCCAGATGTTGGAACAAGAAGTTCATGAGAAACCCATAAATCCCTAAGCTTGCAGAGTTATTACCTACACACTCAAATCAACTTGTTTGCTAACATGTGAACGACATATTGATCTATTAAAGTGTGTATGTTTCCACAGTGAAGTACACAATGTTGTTGAGAACTTCTAGAAAGTTTTTGTGTATATTTTTTGTTCAAGAGTCCGACGTTTCAAGGAAACTTCACCCATATTTAGTGAAAAGAAGATTAAAATATGATAGGAAGAGTGTGGGCTCGAAATATATAAATAAGGAGAAAATCTAGCCGTTAGAGAATTAAGGGAACATTGATAAAATTGACTAAGTCCAAGATATGATTGAATTTATTTAAATTTAAAATAAAAATAAAAATTTGTTTATTTAATAAAAAGACTAGTCGTTAGAGAGATGGGAGGGAGCGTTGATAATTTGACTAAGTCACAGAGATGATTTAAATTTAAAATCAAAAATTAAAAATAAATTATGGAATAGATATATTATAGGGGTAACCATGGATTGTTAGATTAATGGATATGAATAAAATTGTAAATAGAGAAATTTAATTTTAATTTTATATGGACAATTTCCAAAGAGGGGAGAGGGGTTAATTAATATGATGTAATAGGACTATAGAAATGAGATCAAAGGTTTTCGTTTAAATTAGATTAAAAATATATTACATTTATGAATTAGAGTCAATATATAGGAAGTGAAAAAATGAAAAGGTGGAGAAATGAGATATTTAAAATGGCAACGAATGAAAGTGAAAGTGGGGGGTTAATTAAATTATGAAGAATGGACCAAGAGAAGAGAAATGTTAATCAAAGAAGTAAATTAAAGGGGCAAGGAAATAAGGGGGGAGGGGGAGAGGGAGGCGAGGGGTTTCGGGGTGTTAAAATTAAGGAGAAAAAGTTTAGGAAATGTTAGAATTGGGATTAGAGGAAAGGCGTTTAGATGATAGAAAGTGGACGGTGTGATTCCAGGAATGACTTAATTGATAACCATCATCTCAGTTAAAATTATTAGGATTTGTTTCAATTTCGAGGGCTTCCCTTATGACCCGAATGGAATGGGGTAGAGGGGGGGGTGTTAAAATTAAGGAGAAAAAGTTTAGGAAATGTTAGAATTGGGATTAGAGGAATGGTGTTTAGATGATAGAAAGTGGATGGTGTGATTCCAGGAATGACTTAATTGATAACCATCATCTCAGTTAAAGTTATTGGGATGTTTTTCAATTTCGAGGGCTTCCTTTATAACCTGAATGGAATGGAATGGAATGGAATGGAATGGAATGGGACAGATGCTAAGATTTTGGATTTGTCAAAACAAATAAGGTGTTTGATAGTATAGGCGTGCTTAGCAATGGCATATTTTGCAATGTGGTTGTGGATGGTATCATCCATGTGTTCTTTCAACCGTGTTTTAAAGGATCTGTTGGTTTTTCCTATGTAAGACATTCCACATGAGCAGGGGATCTCCTAGACTCTGGGACCTAACATAGGGTCATTTTTATCCTTGGTTGATCTGAAGACCTGGCTGAGGATTCTCTAGGGCTTAAATAAGGTTTTAATGTTATTTTTAGAAAGGATCCTGGATAAATAGTCAGTAACCCCTTGAATGTAAGGAAGGGTTACCTTGGATAAGGGAGGGGGATTGGGAAGAGGAGTAACCATTAGAATTAATAGATCTAGAGGGATGGGCTTTTTCCTTGGGTAAGGATTGGGAGGAGAAGATTCGAATGGCTTGGATGACGAGGGTTTTGAGAACGGCTGATTTTTTAGCAGGATGATGGTGGGAGTTAACATGAAGGTACCTATCTGTATGAGTCTTCTTTCAATAATTATATGATATATGTATAAGCCATACTAGAAAGAAAAGTTAAATAAATGCAGTCTAATCTTAACATGTAAACACATCAACATGAATAATGAGTAAGTAGGATGTATACACAATAATGAAAACATGCAAATGCAATGCAATTACCTATTCTAGCCTATGCTATCATACAATAGATCAACTAAGTATATTAATATAACCAATGTAGCTAGCATATCATTAGATCATATCATACCTCTTACCCCTATGACTAACCATGATATAAAATAATGAAGTATCGCAATTATCTATATAAATGAACCATCGATAAATCTTGTTACCGTGAGTAGGGATAGAGGGTGAAAAGGGAGAACCCAAATTTTATCTACACTTACTAACTCTTTCTTGCGGCCTGAATATGGAGTAATCATTGATCATTTTCAGGAACTCTTACCCAGTAGTTATCTCAGGCATACAACTCTCATTGATGTGCCTAAGGATATGTTGCGAGTGCCATGAGGAGAAAGATGGTTGGAGGAAAAGATCTTGACAACTCAGCTGCTTGTCACAACAATTAAATTCAAAATGGTCAACCAAAGTTGGTTCATCAGGTTCAAAATTGATGTGGCCTAAATGTGACTAAGGGATGACAATATGAATATCTAAAGATGGTTCAAACAAATTAAGAATCATATCTTCTTGGTCATTATCTGGGTGCAAAGCAAGGTAAAATCATCATATTTAGGGAAGACCCACACTTCTTTTGCCTTTGAGTGGGGGAACTGGATGTTCCTTTAGATCATGCTACTGGATATCTTGAAAAGTAGCAATGAAAGCACATACTTCTTTAATAAATCCAACCCTCTTACCATCGTTCCCCTTTAAGGGAACCCTGAAATGGGAATTGTACAAAGTACCCATTTTTTTAAGGTTGCAAAAAATCATCCGATTTTGAAAAGTGTTGATTCATAATACCCCTTTTTTTTAACATATTTTTGACACTTTAAATTTTCGTATGTATGAGGTATGAACATTTTTTTTTAAATGTTAGTGATTTTCATGTTGATTTTGAAAAGTGTCGATGTAGCATCAACCCCTTTTTTTAGAGGGCTTATTTTTTGTACTTTAAAGTTTCAAATGTATTAAGTGTGGATTATTTTTTTAATATATTGGTGATTTTCATGCGGATTTTGAAAAACATCAACATTTTTTAAGGCATATTTTTGACACATTAAATTTTCTTATGTCCTAAGTATGCACAATTTTTTTTAAAATGTTGATTATTTAACCATTTTTGAAGTTGTCTTATACATCTTTTTGTTTTTCCTCCTAAGATGTTTGTTTTTTACAGGTTTTCCAAACATGTGTTTTTTGTTTTTCTTTGAGATGTTTTTTAATAACGAAAATTTAATTTTTTTTGCAAATATTAAAAAAAAGTAACATTAATATTTTGAGGTTATGATTTTTTATATATTTATATATCGTTAATTAATACTTCAATACAGATAAAATAATTGTCACTAAAACATAAAACTTTTAAACACTTAACAAAAAATATACATTTTGTTTATAGATATAATGAAAAAAATACGTATTTCAAGACCTTTTTGATAAAAATGACATGTTAAAAAAAAAATTATCAAAAATTGAATAAAAAAATTTGGAAAATTAGCGAACTTTATGATTTTTTTATGAATTTTATATTCAAAGATGATGACATTTGAATTTTTTTCCAAAAAAAATGATTAAGTAAAAACAACAAATATAAATGTTAAAATATAAAACACACACACACACACACACAATTTAAAAAAAAAAAAAAAATTGAAAACAAAATACATAAAAAATAATAAAAATATTAAATTAAAAATAAAATAAAATAAACATTAAAACAATAAATTAATTAATTAATTAATTTAAACAAAAAAAAACAAACAAACAAACAAAAACACCACATCCCCATGGGCCCTGTGCAGAGCAAGGTCGATTCCCACCCAGGGCTTAAGCAAGGGGGGTTGGGTGTAGCTTCCCCCATCTAATCCTTCAGCCCCACGGGCCCTGAGTGAGCCTTTGTCGATAGCCTTGCCCCGCCTAGGACTCATGGGGCTACGAGCCTGAGTGAGGGGGAGATGTGTGAATCAGATTTTCAAGCCCAGGACCATCGGGCTAGGTGGTTCGGGGTGACATTTTAAATTTTTTTAAATGTTTTTTTTTTTATTGTTATTTTTAATTGTCTTAAATTTTCTTTTTTAAATGTTTTTTTTTTGTTTATTTTTTTTTAATGTTTCATTTTTTTTTATTTTTTTTTTATTTTTTTTTTTTATTTTTTTTTTAATGTTTGTCTTTTTTTTTAATTACCTAATATTGTTTTTTATTTGTCTAATTTTATTTTTTTTAATTATGTTTTTTTGAAATATTTTTCATTTATTTTTTATTTGTTTATTTATTAATAATTTTATTTTATTTTTTACGTAACAAATTTTTTTTATGTTTTAATATATATTTTTATTTACTTCTTATTATTATTATTTTAAATTGTGTTTTTCTTTTTCTTAATGTTTTAATTTTTGTTTTCTTTTGTATTTTTCATTTTTATTTATTTATTGTTTTATTTTATTTTATTTTTTCCTGCAGAGTCTGTGTCGGTCGTCGACTAGCAACCTGATCTCATTATCTTTCAATTTGATAGTTTATTTTAATGTTTTCATTAAAATGGATCAAGTCTACCCCCACAATGTGTCAATTTCATGGTTGGTCTTTAAATTTTCATTACAATGGGTCGAGTTCGCCTACACTCTCTGTCAATTTAATAGTTGATTTTTAAATTTTTGTTACAATGTGTCAAGTTGTCTTAGGCTGAGATTTTAAATTTGTTATACCCTTAGCATTTAAAAATGAAATTACTCTTAGTATAACGACTATTTCATTCAGGTGTTCATTTTTATAGTTTTTTTAGTCATAAACATTTTCCCTTATGTCATGGTTATAATATGTTGAAAACTTAAGATTTTATGTAGTCATGATCTTTGGTTTTAATTTCATGGTTGAAAATTTGTCAAAATTTTAATGTTTTTCTGAGTCGTGATATTTTATCTTTAATGTTATGGTTGAAAATGGTTATACATATTTTATCTTTAATACCATGGATGAAAATTGTTGGAATTTTAAGGCTTTTCAGAGATTGATATTTTATCTTTAATGGCATGCCTAAAAATCGTTAGAATTTTAAGGTTTTTCGGAGTCATGATATTTTATCCTTAACATCATTGCTAAAAAATGTTGAAATTTACCTTGAAAAAAAAAACATTATTCCAGCATCAACACTTTTTGTTTTTATGGTTAATTTTTGCACAAAAAAAATTGGTTTTTACTGTTGTTTTTAAAAAATATTGAAAATTTACCTCATGAAACAAAATATTTAAGATATATATATATAATTCCAACATCAACATTTTTCATTTTCGGGTTATTTTTCTTGTTTTTGGGGTTTTTTGCTAGAGTTTTCCATTTTGAGTTTACAATTCTTAGGTAATGGATGCATCAACATAACCTGGAGAAATGTAAAAATCCCTTCTTTGGTTTAGATCATCATTTCCTTCAACAGAATCAAATAAACCTTCCTCAACGTCACATCTAGGGCGATCCTAGTCAAACATGAAGAAAATCTCATTTCCAAAGAAACTAAGAGGCTGAGAATACGCATTGATTCTTGGTGTCTCATGGCTACCATTATACTTACAAAGATCAACCTCAAGGAAATCATCATAGGTATTATCTTCAACGAAATTTTCTATCTCTAAATGGGCATCATTTTCATCGTCAAACTCTTCTTGGGAATTAATGAGCTCTTTTCTGATAGGCTTAAAATAGCTGTTGTGAAACATGTAAAATAGGCCCTTCCATTTATTGAGAGATAATTCACACCGTTTGATGTGATTAAGAATGCCATGTGTATAATTTCAATGATAGGCTTATCATCATTTCCAAATTTTAAGGTACTTTCTCTTTCTTTGTTGCCATGGGACTTCTAATTCATAGTTAATCATCCAATCTACAGCCCAAAACTCCATAGATTCTTCATTTTCTTGGCCATGTGAAGGACAATGGACTTTCACATTTGTAATTTCTTACAAATCACCCCAATACTCTTCTCGTATATCAAGCTCTAGAACTTCTTTGGGAATGAAGTAAAATTGTTGGTTGTCCAACTAGGGGTTACAATGTCTTTCCCACATAGCACCACATAAAATATTCGCTGCATAGTAATTAAAAATAAGTTCTAGAAGGAAGATGTTCACGGGGTTCTCTTGATACTTTTGCAGCACCACATCAAATTCCTTCCTTCTCTTAATACATAGGCTCAATAGGAAATTTACATCAAGGCAATCTTCAGTGAGGTACCTACAAGTCTTCATGTACTTATTCACAATTTCTTGAAGTGCTTGGAAGTTTTATTGATTCAATACCTCATTATTTCCATGGTCATTATGAGGAAGATTAGCTATGGCTTATTTTTGTTGGGTTTCATATTCATTCTCAAAGGTGGCTTCATCTAGGCTTACTTCCAAGGAGCCTAAAATACCATTTCTTTACCAAGCTTGATTTAGGGCATTCATATATTTATGAAATCATGTACCATATTCCCAAAAATTTAGTGAGTATCGGTTTGAATATTTATGGATATCCTCATCATGGAAAGGTTCAAATATTTCTTGTAGATCACTTGCAACCATATTAACAAAAATTATTCAAAATTGAAAATGAGTGCAAAATTGCACCTTTTTAAGATGAAGTCGCCAATGTAAGCTTCAAATTCCTTCACAATGGTGTGTGTCTCACCTTACAAGCATTAAGTCTTTAAAATATTCAAAAAAAACAAGGTTTTCCTTCTTTCAGTGGAGTCGCCAAATGAGTAGATTTATCCTTTGTTATAAAATAAAAAAGGCAGAAAGATTTTCTTATACTTGATAATTACTTGTGATATTATTGTGTTCTTATTAACTTTATTATGTTATTATTTTATTTTAATTCATCAAGAAATTACCAAAACAATTACACAAAGTTCAAGGACACCAGATGTAGGCGAACAGCCAGGGAAAAAACCTAATATTGGGGAAAACCCATTCGACAACTCTTCCTTCAATAATTTTCTTGAGATAATCCAAGACACTAGACTTAGAAACAGACTTCCTCCACACCAAGCCAGCCCTTTCCGTCTTCAGCAGATGATCACTTTCCAGTACTATCTTCGACCTATATGTAACAATAGTGGCAGCAGCACTTCGATGCAGTAGTATCTTTGATCCAAGAACTTTGATCTTACTGCAACAGCTTCTACCTCGAAGCACTTAGCACTTCGACCTTGATGCCATAATAGAAATTTGACCTGGATGTCGTACTTCGACCTTGACGCCATAAGTTAACTTCTACCTAGATGTTGTACTTCGATATTGCAGAGTGGCCCAGAAAATCACACGTGAGAGAGAGAGATATATAACCCAAAACTTTGATCCTGCAATTCTTCCTTCTTCCACGACAACTTCACACTTATTTACGGATTGTTCTAGGAGATTGAACTTGTGTGTGTGTGTGTGTGTGTGTGTGTGTGATTATCCTCCAAATTAATTGAACTGCTTCAATATATATGCTTATGGTGAGGTTGAATTACCTTTCTTGAGGTCGAATTATCTTTCTTGAGGCCAACATGATCTCCTTAAAGCTGACTTGGTGTGCAGGTGACATAATTCTTTTTTGACTCAAAAAAATTTATTTTTACATGATTCAAAAGCCCAAGAAGGGTCTTATTAAATGTACAATGACTTTAATGACTCACTATAAATCCTATAAGTCCTCAATGAGGAATTTAACCTAAAACATGATGATCCAAGCATGAAACCCATGCTTTATAAATTCATAATAATAATAATGATAATAGTTTTTATTTTCATTATTTTCATAAGTAGATTTCATGAAGACCAAAGCTAGTTACATTCTTCAACACTCCCTCTTAACTAGGGAGGTATTCATAAAAAGTACAAGGAATATCTCAAACTATGTGAACTATGAAGAGTTTAGGCACTGCAATGCCATGGACTATATTCCTAACTAGAGAAATATGTCCAAGGTCCTCCAATAGTTTAGGCCCTCATGGTGCCACAGACTAGATACTTGACCAGGGAAATCTATCTAAGTGGGAATAAGATGGACAAAATCTTTAAGCCTCTCTAGGTACCATCAGGCTTACTTGCTAACCATCAACCCAGGGATCGAGGTGCGCATCTAAGGTCAGATCTCTATGACCAACACAACCCTCCCTACTTCGCTATTCCATACATAAACACAAAGTGCCAACCAGATGTCCTCCTAGACAATGTGTAATACACACAAAGCCTCCACACTCCTGATTATTCCAATCGGTAGCAAATCCTCCCTAATAAAACAAGTCGGTAACAAATATCTCCCAATCAAACTCATCGGTAGCCAGCATATAAAGCATGTTATCAAACCTCTGAGAGATTTACTTGTACAAACACAACCCTAATCAGTAACAAACTTTCAAATGTACATAAGTAAACACAAACCTTTGGGGTCTTCCAAAAAAATTGATGTTGCTTCTCAATTTATCACAGTAGGAATTTCAAATTAATCTTGGAATAATATTCCTCAGTTATACATCTTCCTTTCCTACTTCACATGCAACAACATTTTCTACAAGTAGCCTCTCAAAAATGCATTCTCCAATTTCTTCTTTATGACCATGACATGCCCTACCTCTTACGGAGATTTCTTCTATCCATACTCCCTCTTAACTTAAAGGTATCAACTTCTTCGTATGTCATTGGAAAAACTTCCATGGCTTCCATCATTTTCATCAAATTCATGTTTATCATCAACATTCATATATCTTCCTTCATCATACTTATCATAGAACTTTAGTTACGAACATCTTCACTATCTGAAGATTATGTACCTGCACAACTTAGATAGAAAGTACAACCAAATCTATAGAATCATGATGTTAACCATACCAAAATCATATAATAATGGAAGAATTAGACTTTATATACATAATCAGAAAGATACTTTACTTCTATATTTCAACTTCTTTCATAGGTTTTATTACAAACCCTAAATTACATCAATAGCTCAATCAAGGTATCAATCTCATTATATCAAGGGTTTCAATATTTCTTTCAGAGATAAGACAAAGTCTTATATAACATATTTAAAACCCTCAAAGGAACAAGTACAATTCAAAAATGCATCTAAAAACTTCCAGAATTCATATTGTTAGACTTCCTACTAGGATTTACTACAAAACCATAGATTTCATACATGAGCTTCAACAATCAAAACCAATCACAACTCAATTTAAAGTTTCAAATACATGTCTAGCTTCTAATAGGGTTTTTTGTAAACCCTATATTTCATCTACTAATATTCAAAAATCAAATTAATCACAATACACTTTCACATTTTATCAACCTTTCATAAATCCCAGATTGTCACACTTGAAACAATATCCTCATATACTTGAGAATTGAACTTCTACTAAGGTTTAGTTATAAAACCCTATAATTCATAAACATCATCATCCTATAATATAAAATTTCAACTATGGCTTAGTTCCAAACCCTAGTACTTATGACCAACAACAATTTGGTCAGAGCATATGCATATATAGGATTTCATCATCATTCATAAGCATATCATAACAACATATGTCAGGAAAACTCAATGACACAAACATATTAAATTCGGACATATAACAAAATTGTTCATATGAACAAACATATACCTATGAATTCATTCTTAGGTAATAAGGGTCTTTCTCATAAACCCTACCAAACCCTAAATATCTAAGGTTTCAATACATAACATAGCAAACCCTAATTTATCAAGGCTTCAAAGGTTTGGGATTTCAGACATCACCATTCAACCGTAACTTGTTATAGTTTCCATAACCATACCAAAACCCAAAACATTACATCATCAAATCATCAAACATTTTATTTAGACTTCGTCAATAACCCTAATTAGGTTATGGTTTCATATATTATCATCAACTTACCCTTAAGTTAGGGTTTTATAGAAAACCTTTTTAGGGTTCCACAAGAATGATAAAAGATATGAGAAGTGAAGATTTATTGAATGATGAATCACCCAATCAATAATATTTATGATTCAAGAGAGTTAGATACAACAAGTTTAGTAATGTAGAATAGATTACCAAAAATAATTAATATACCTTTATCATGAAGAGAACAAAGCTTATGGTCTAAGGCATACCTTTGATTTGTTTTCTAGACAAACCTTGTAGGACATCAATAGTAATTATTTCATGCCTTGTCTGGGGTCTTCTCCATAACTCTTGAGTATTCAGCAAGACTTTCCTAAACAAGTAAAATATAAAATAAATGTTATTAGCATCTACTACAAACATCAAGATAAGAGAGGAAAACCAAATATAATGATAATAAAGGATAGATGATGGTCTAGAGTGGTAAGGGCTCCCTCTCAATCTAATCTCAAGGGGTACCTATAACTAGAGTTTCTAAGAGTCCCTAGCAAATATTTGTTTTACTTCATATCCTTCCATATTTTTATTTTAGATCTCTTGAAGTTTCATTTCTTGTGATGAGCAGAGTAAGACTCCATTCTCTTTGTTGGTTACTATTGAAATTCTCACTTCTTCTTGACTGTATGTATTCCATAGTTCCTCGAATGTATGAATTTCTCTCCAACTGTTGATAATTTTTTACCATCTACCATTAGGCTCATAGAAAATATTTCTTACTCTCTAAACTTCACTTTATATCACTAGATCCTTTAGTATCTTTCTTCACTTTTTCTCTGACTAAATCCAAGACTTTGTCCTTTTCAATAATGAAATAAATTCCCTTCTTCCATGACCTATAATTTGATTCTCCTTATAATTTCTTATCTTCCTTTATAATCTCTCCTTCTATGATCCCTTTATCAACTTCTTGAGATTTCAATAGATCCTTAAACTGCCTTTTTCCTACTTCTTCACCAAAGCTCTGAAACCATGTTAGAAAATGTAAAAGGCAGAAATATTTTCTTACACTTGATAATTAATTGTGAGATTATTGTGTTATTATTAAATTTATTATGGTATTATTTTATTTTAGTTCATCAATCAATTACCAAAACAATAACACGAAGATCAATGACACCGGATGTAGGGAGACAGCCAAGGAAAAACCCCAATCTTGGAGAAAACCCAGTCAAAAAATATTCCTTCAATTTTTTTCCTGAGATCATCCAAGACTCTTGACTTAGACACATATTTATTCCACACCAAGTCAGTTATTTCCTTCTTCATGATATGATCACTTTCAAGTATTATCTTCGACCTAGATGAAACAACAACAGCATCAACACTTCAATGCAGTAGTATCTTTGGCCCAACAACTTCGATCTTAATGCAACAACTTCAACCTTGAAGAAATTAGCACTTTGACCTTGACACAGCAATTATAAAACTTCGACCTTGATGTCATACTTCAACCTTGATGTCATACTTTAACCTTGATGTCGTAGCAAAACTTCAACATAGATGTCGTACTTCGATATTGATGTCGTAACAGAACTTCGACATGGATGTCTTACTTCGATATTGCAGCAGTAACCCATAAAATCACACCTGTGTGAGAGAGAGAGAGAGAGAGAGAGCGAGATAACCCAAAACTTTTACCATTCATTTTATTCCTTATTCCATGGAAATTTCACACTTTTTCAAGGCTTCTTCTAGGAGATCGAACTTGTGTGTGTGAGTCTCCTCAAAATGAATCGAATTGCTTCAATATATAGGCTTATGGTGAGGTTGAATTACCTTTCTTGAGGTCTACATGATTTCCTTAAGGTCGGCTTGGTGTGGAGGTGACATAATTCATTTTTTACTCAAAAATAATTTTGTTTACATGATTTAAAATCCCAAGAAGGGTCTTATTATATGTACAATGACTTTAATAACTCACTATAAATCCTATAAGTCATCAATGGTGAATTTTACCTAAAACATGATGACCCAAGCATGAAACTCGTGCTTTAATAAGTCATAATAATAATAAAATAATTTTTCTTTTCATTCTTTTCATAAGTACATTTCATGAAGACTAAACCTAGTTACATTCTTCAACATCCTTGTCTATGGGATAAGATCAATCAAGAAATGAAGCTTAGACTTTGGATTGTGAGGAAGTTGACTTAACTCCTTGAAGGAAACGACGCCAAAAATGTTGCCTCCAAATCTAGCAAGCCTTGCAAGGAGACTCACAAGGCAAGGACTAGACTTTGATGCAACAATGAGGTAGATTGTCATTGTCACCTCAACAATTTTTCTCCTACTCTTTAGTGTAATTATCCATAAATAATTTTGATTTAGACATGGATCATAAAAAAACCCTAACAATAATTCAATTACATGTAAAACAGTGAAAATCTACAATAAAACTTATGATCCTTCCATGAAAGGACCTTCTTTCAATCCCAAAAGGATATCGCCAAGACGTAAGCCAATCTCCAATAAAAAAAATCTCCAAAATATCACATCTCCACAAGTAGCGAGTTACACAAGGCTAAGTCAAGTGCTCAAGAAGAGACTGAAAAATAAGTGTGATGATGAAAAATGACAAAAGAGTGATCCTCAATATTTATGAGGTCTATTACTCACTAATATTTTCCTTGAATCCCTATAACAAGTTTAATTTTGATTATGAATCAAGATAATGGGTAAAGGTATTCGATAAAATCTCACATGTGTGGGTTAGAACTCTCCATAAGCATGACATCATGCCTTTTTTGGGAAATCAATGTTGTGAAAGTGCATGAATGGTGTAGGGGGATGTCCCATCATCATAATAAACTCCATTCTTGAGGGGAATCCCTCAATAAGTGTCTCATAATGCCTCCAAGTGTCAAAAACACTCTCAAAGTGCCCCAAAATGCCTCCAAGTGTCAAAACCACTCTCAAATCTCCTTATGTCACCTCAATCAGGGGCTAGAAGTGTGATGTGGCATAATCTCTTTCCAAAATTAAGGCTCTAAGTGGTAGTACAAGCCTTCCCTTGTCATATTAGGGATGACCATCATCATCTGGAGTATGTAACAAGTCATTCCCATCAAACAATGTCAAAACTAGCCTGGGAACATGTTGGGTCTAGTAGGTACATCATCAAAAATTTCCAACACCAAGCAAAGGAACTCAAGATTTTAACATTTGTGGGGTTGCTCTAAGGTGTCAATCATATGGTGGATTCATCTACGTGCCCAACACTCTTCTCTAGAGTTAAAACATGGTATTTTCAAGCTCATCACTAATCTTTGGAAATGTAGAACAACTTGGGCATGATGTGTAGTGTAGGCATGAAATGTGCCCTCAAGGCCTCTGCTTCTATGTGGAGCTCATGCTAGGGATTTTCCCACACACTAATTAATGTATCGGCCATCCTTTACATTTTAAAATTTTTGTTTTCTTTCATTGTGTCCATCTTATGTTTTTACCTTTATTTTAGCTACATCAACCTCTAGGGAAACGTTTTCAGCCAAAACTCAATAATGAGGATATGAGGGTGCCAATCCCAATGAACCAATGACAGCAAACCCAAAGGATGAGAATGAAATCGGTGGAAAGTTGAAAAGTTCCAAGTATGGAATGGTTATGAACATGCGACTTCAATCCAAGTTTCCTAAGTAATGTCCCTCCTATAACCCTAAGGCCTTAGAGGAGGTCCCACTTTACTAGGGCCAAAAACTAACCTCCCTATTAAGGTGAGTGACGAAGTTTATAATCAATACCAAACAATCACCACAGTGTTTATTATGCAACCAGCTCACCAAAAAAAAAAAGATAGATCAACGACTTGAGAAATAGCCTCTTCGAGGAGGAAACCTCCTATACATCACATAAATGAATAATTCTTGGATGATGTTGCTAAACACACGCATGGTGAAACACACATAAGGAGAAACTAAGCACACATAGACAGAAAGATAAGCGTGTGATATTTTATTATTAACCATAGATGTGCTTTTATAGTACATTAGGTGTGACCCTTGGATTCTGCATTCCAAGGTTACTTGGACTCCTTTATGGTTGTTTGGCTTCCACACCTACCCGTTGAGGATTAGGTGTCCAACATTTCCCCCCTTAATCTGAAGGGGTATGTGTGAGTCCAAGAAGAGAGTTGCAATACAAATCTGCAAAGTATGCATGGCAACACTTAGGCTAAATTAGTTCTCTGAAATGTTGGCATAAAGATGTGGTTTAAGGATGAACACCAACACTGGAACGCAACGCTTATTGCAATTCCCAGAACTCTTCCAAATCTGTCAAGAAGATGAGGGCTTCTGCTAGAGGAAGTGTCCCTCATATTTGAAGAGGGAGACCTTCAACCTAGAAGAAGGGAGGTCTACAACCTGTGATGGTTTAAGGATGACCACCAACACTGGAATGCTTAATGCAATTCCCGGAACTCTACCAAAGCTGGCAAGAAGATGAAGTCTTCTGCTAGAGGAAGTGCTATGAATTCTTTGAAGAGGAAGAATATCAACCTCGCATAAATGGTTTAAGGCTGCCCATCAACCAAAGACATGCTCATGGGCATCCATGTCTCTGGCTACAACTCTGAATCTGGCATGACAAGTTGTGGCTTAGGCTCGCTTGAACTATTGTGTCTCTGGCTACAACTCTGAATCTAGAATGAGAGATTGTGGCTCAGGCTCGCTTGACGTGACTTTGAAGCTTGTAGATGACCACCATTTTCCCCCCTGTCAGGTACAAGGTGAGATGATGGCGAAAACTCAACTGCAATATTGTTCAATATTCTAGAACAAGTTCTGATATGCAACTTAAACATCTTCTTGGTTGTTGATGCCCATGCCAAGAAGCAATCCATCCAAGATGAATATTTGTTCTTGCGGAAGGCTTGTTTTTGAAGCATCTGTGTGAAGAATGGGTGTGTTGACCACAGTGCTTTCATGGGTGAAGATCAAAACAGTGTTCTTTCATATGGCCAACTCAATCATAGTGTTAGCATTTTTCAATCTGTTGTTTCTGATTTGGAAGAGGAGCAGGATCTGGAACAGCTGAAGGTGAATTGTCATGAAGAAATCCAACACTCTGAAATTTGATGGGCTTGGAGTAGTCCGGAATATGAAAGGACACATCCTTTTCATATCCATGACCAGTTCTATGCTTGTTATGGACAAGCTCTTCCCAAGGTCTGATGATGGGCTTGGGAAGTGCATGCTGCATTTCTGCATCTTTCTGCACATCTGCTCCTGAAATGGGTATTGCTTCTGCAATTTCTTGTTGCTGATGTGAGTTTATCTCAATGTTCTGAACAAAAACATGTTCAGAATGACAACTCTTCTGTTTTAATTCTTCTTGATGTAGCTCTGACTCAAGATGCAAAAATTTAATCTTCTCATGTGCATTTTGTAGATAAGACTTAATGTCAGAAAGAGAGGCTTTGCTGATTTTAACCATCCCATCAAAAGTGGAGAGTATCAAAATATTTAATAATTCTAATACATCACCAACATTGGTCATTTTATTCATTGTCAAAATTTCACTTTAAATTTGTTCACAACTACGAACCAATGAAGAATAAACAACTCCCACTCATAATACAATCTCACTTCAAGATATTCTCAAACTTTGTTCTCCCAGAAAACTACAACAATAAAGTGATATTCTTCCTCGTGGAATGAGCCAAAAGAAAAAATTTAACTCTACAATTATTCTTCAAATCAACACTTACAAACAATGGTTGGTTGTATTCATATACAAGGCAAATTCTATTGTGCATTCCCAAGCGATGAGATCCAAAACAAGAAGCAGGTCAGTACCAATCTGGTTACATAGACCTCGGCCCAACACCATGGTCATTAGTAGTTACAACCCAAACTTTCTCCTTACGGTGTATTGTGGCATGCAAGTAGTTGAATATTATAAAATAAAAATTTTCTCGTACCTTTTCAACTTCTCATGGAATAAAATTGCTCCATATTACTAATGGAATGATTTATTTCATGGCAGGATGTTTCATGGATTTCAACCCACAAAAACTTGTTCAGTGCATAGGAGTAGGTTTCAACTCACAACAATAGGTCTTTATTCACGACATACAACCAACACACCATATATGCCTCCAATATATATGCACTTGGTTTTCAAGAAGGAATTATTGCATACCAGGAATTGAATGCTCATATATATAAACACACATGCCATTCAATGCTGAGTCACCATGAATCAAGCCACCAACTGTTTGCATTTAATATTCAATGCTTCAAATGGTGATTAAAGGGGACATATATAAATGGTGATATTGCATGATGTTTGATTTCCCTTTGACAAGCAACCAATGCTTAATGAATGGAACAACCCTCAACATCCTTTACACCGAAGACATCTTGTGCAACCAACGCAATAACTTCATGGACTTTCTCTACTGTGGACAGAAATAGTTTTCTCGGAAGAAAAAACATAAACAAAACTTCTCATAAATACTAATGAATGTCTACCTCAGTTTTAATATTCAAGCTAGCAGCCATATAAGTATTTCTTCTTTCATTAAACATTGCCACATTATATCTGAGGTCTTCAAGTGGAAAAGTCCCCGCATGGAGATACATTTGGTGCATCAAGGAGTTTTAGCTGGGAATGGACAGAGCTCTAGCAGCCTACGCACTCTTCCCACTTATTAGCTCGTTGATAGAAAACCTCTACAATATTTAAGATACTTTTCCCATCGAACCCTCCATGAGTAGGCCTATCTACAACATCGTTCAATGGGAAGATTTATGCCATGGTGGGAGGAGCCACGGTGGGAGGACTGTTCAAACAGCGTAGAGAGGGGTTGATTGTGCAAAGGAGGAGGCTGACTGTGTAGGTTGCCGAGAGATGTAGGCCGCAATGTTGAGAGGTATACTGTTATGGAGTTGGGTAATGAAACTACGTAAAATAGAAACGTAAGGAATGGAGGCAGCAACGTGAAGGCCAAATGCACTATCTAGAAATTGGCAAGGCGAAGAGAGGACCAGCAACCCCAACAGATGTTGCGGCAGAGGAAACAGGAGTAAACCACAACATAGAGCAACGTGCTGGCGAGGATGGTCATGATCTACAGCGACTGCGAGAACTCGAGCCAGGTGTAGCACATGCAAACAACTGCGATGTGGTGGAATACATGGAGGAGAGCGATAGAAGACGGACAGGAGGTGTCTATAGGCCTGGACGGTGCGAAGGCCGACAAGTGAGAGGGACTACCGGAGGTGTAAGAAGGTCGAGAGAGAGATGCGTCGGAGGTGCAGGTGACCATGGAGGAGTAGTTGAGTTTCGAGGGACTGCGCCAAGGAAGAGCATGCAGGGATTGTGGACTGTTGAGAGGTGTCAGTCTAGAGGCTTGGAGTATGGTAATTGAACACCCAGTGCAAAAGGAGAAATGAAGGTTAAAACTTTGACAGCCTGCGGAAGGGCATGAAGAATAGTAACTAGGCAAGAGATATATTCTTGATGAGCATTGCACATTTGATAGAAGGGCTCAGAAGAGCGCTTAGGTGAAGCGGATATCGCTGATAGGCCAAATATAGAAATGGCAGTCAGAAGATTCTGAAAGTGCCCATAACTGGTCTAAGCTTTGATACCATGTTAAACACATGCATGGTGAAACACACACAAGGAGAAACTAAACACACATAGACAAAAATATAAGCGTGTGATATTTTATTATTAACCATAGATGTGCTTTTATAGTACATTAGGTGTGACCCTTGGATTCCGCATTCCAAGGTCACTTGGACTCCTTTATGACTGTTCGGCTTCCACATCTACCCGTTGAGGATTAGGTGTCCAACAGATGCAAATGAAAATACCTACTTGGTATATATAGGAGTCTAAGGGGTCACAATATAATCAGAGCCTACATAAAAATAATAATGTAAGGGAACAACAATAACAATAGTGGGATTCAATGAGGCACAAAAATTATAATATGAGGGCTACATGGGCACAACAATAACAATAGGGGGCTACACTAGCAATAACAATAAGGGGACTACACTAGTATTATAGGGACCTAACATGCCCCCTCTCCTTCAAAAAAAAGTGTTCTTGCCAATGCTTGAAGTAGTTAAGGATGCTATTGTATAAGGTGCCGTCCTCCCATGGAATCTTCGGTGAGTAAATTCTTCCACTTAATGAGATACTGCGAAATTGATTTATTTCATACTTTTGGCTTTTTGTTTCTATGGCCATTTGAGCTCCAATATGATTTTTCCTTCCTCATCAAGTTCTGGCAATATTGTTTGAACTGGAAGATTTTCACCTACAACCTTCTTTAAGCATGAAACATAGAAAACTGGATGCACTCGCGAAGAAGCAGGAAGCTCCAATTTGTATGCCATAGTACCAATCTTTTGCAACACCTTGTAAGGACCATAGTACTTTGGCGATAATTTATTATCCTTCATAGCTTGCTTGAGGGACATTTGTTTATATGGTTGTAGCCGTAAAAATACCCAATCTCCTACATCAAAACTTCTCTCGCTGCGATGTTGATCTGCCTGTTGTTTCATTCGATTTTGTGCCAAATTCAGGTTATCCTTTAAGAGTTGGAGAACTTCTTGCTGATACTCGATGTGATCTTCCACTGCTTGAACCTTCGAATTTTCCCTTAAAGATGATGTGATGGATGGTGGATGATATCCATAAAGTGCCATAAATGGGGTCATTTTTGCTGCAGTATGGAAGGAAGTGTTATATCACCATTCAGCAAGAGGTAACCACTTGACCCATTGTGTTTGTTTATCAGATACAAAACAACGAAGATATCCTTCCAAACATTTATTTACTATCTCAGTTTGACCATCAAATTGAGGATCATAAGATGAGCTATGAGCTAATTGAGTACCCAAACAAGAAAATAACTCCGTCCAAAAATTTCCAGTAAAAATGGGATCTCTGTCGCTCACAATAACCCTTGGGTTTCCATGTAGCTTTTTAATTTTGTCCATAAATGTAGTAGCAACTATACTTGCTTTAAATGGATGAGATAATGCACAAAAGAGTGCATACTTGGTAAGTCTATCAACTACCACCATGATGACACTCTTTCCTTCGGACTTAGGTAAACCTATGATAAAATCCATTGAAATCTCCTCCCAACGTTGACTTGGAAGGGATAAAGGTTTTAGAAGACACGGGGTATTAATTGTCTCAACTTTATTCTATTGGAAAACCAAACATTCCGCCAAAAAATTTTGAATATCAGAGTTAAGTCCATCCCAAAAAAAATCTTTCCTGACCTTGTGGTAAGTTTTTAAAATCCACAGAGTGTCCTAGGAAATTATTGCAATTCAAAGAATATTTTTGTTTGAGATGAAATTCTTACAAAGATATAAGCGATCTTTGTACCATAATGAATCATTTTTCCAACTAAATATATCAGATGTACTAGGATCTTGCTGCAACTTTTGAATGAGTGTCCACACCTCTTCGTCCTTCTTCCATTCATCTCTTGCTTCGGTTATCCAATCTGGTTGGATAATAGAAATGGCACAAAGCAATGCTTCCACCTCTTCATTCTTTCTTGAGAGTGCATCTGCAACAACATTAAGCTTTCCTTTTTTGTAGATTATTTCAAAGTCATAACCCAACACCTTTGTGACCCATTTTTGCTGCTCTTCTGAAGATAGTCTTTGTTCCAAAAAGTGTTTAAGACTATCATGATCAGTTTTTACCTTGAAGTGTCTTCCCATTAGGTAAGTTCACCATTTCTTTAGTGCATGCAGTATTGCTAACATTTCCTTTTCATAAATAGGTTTTTGTAAATACTTTCCTTTGATTGGACGACTTTCAAAAGCAATGGGTCTTCCTTCCTGCATTAAAACTGCACCAATTCCATTTCCTGAGGCATCACATTCCACAGTAAAGGTTTTTGTGAAGTCTGGCGTAGCTAAGACTGGTGCTAGGCACATTGCCTCTTTAAGATGTTCAAAGGCCTTAGTTGCTTTAGGAGTCCATGAAAATGCATCTTTCTTCAATAATGTTGTTAGAGGTGCTGCTATTCTCCCATAATTCTTAATAAACTTGTGATAATACCCTGTTAACCTAAGAAATCCTCGCAGCTACTTTATGGTTGTGGGGACTTTCCATTCCTTAATGGCTTTAATTTTGTTAGGGTCTACCTTAACACCCTCGTGAGATACAATATGACCCAGATATTCCACCTCTTGTACTCCAAAGAAACATTTGGATGTTTTTGCATATAATTGTTTCTCCTGCAATAGTTTGAGCACCCTGTCGACATGTTGAACATGATATTTCCAAGACCTACTCTAGATTAGTATATAATCAAAAAATACTAACACAAATTTTCTAAGGAAGGGTTTGAAAATGGAATTCATCAACCCTTGAAATGTAGAAGGTGCATTGGTAAGGCCAAAAGGCATGACCAAAAATTCATAATGACCTTCATGAGTTCGAAATGCTGTTTTTGGAATATCTTCAGTCTTCATTCTATTTTAATGATATATTTAATAAATATCCATCTTGGTTTAGTAAATTGCTCCATGTAATTCATCCAAAAATTCATCAATGATGGGAACGCCATGATTCATCCTATAATCTGAATGCATACGCCATATTCCATCCTTCTTGTGCACCAATAATACTTTAGCAGAGAAATAACTTTGACTAGGTTGAATTATATTGGCCTCTATCATTTCTGCACCCCGTTCAATTTCTCTATTTTGGGGATAGGGATATCTGTAAGGTCTGATGTTTGGAGGAACACTTCCTAGAATCAAGTGAATAGCATGATCATATTCACAAATAGGTGGGAGGTCTTTGGGATTCTCAAATACCTTGGAATAATTCTCTACGACTTTTTTGGAGATCTGGAGAAATATATGCTTTCAATGTTTGAACCTCTAGTGAGCATAATTGTGAAATCACGCCTCATTTTTATTTCTTCAAAATATTTTTCATGCCATTAGAGTTTATTATTTTCCCTGGTTTCCTTACGATACCCCTTAATTCAATTTCCTTTCGTTCCCAAAAAAATTTCAAGAAAAGTTCTTGAAAATTGAAAGCTATTGTCCCCAAAGCTTGTAACCATTGAACTCCTAGCACAACATCAGCACCACCCATTGGAATGGAAAGCATTGGAATATTCAATACATATTCCCCCATGGTTAGCTTCATATTATGGCACTTTCCAGAGAAATGTATATTTCATCCATTTGCAACCATCACTTGATACTTTGGTCTTGGATATAGAAGCCAATTCAATTCCTTGGCTATCTTACAAATTATAAAATTATGGGTACTACCTCAATAAATCAGCACTATTGATCCAGATGGCTCTATAGGCACACACGGGACAAAGAGGCTCAAAAATAAAAGTGACGGAAACGTGGCAAACTCAGCTTCAGGTTAAAGTACTCGTCGCCCTGATTCCAACAGTGCGAACGAATCTCTCATTCGAACCCATATGGAGAAGTTAGAGCGAGTCAAAGTTTTGGTCAAAGTTGGGCAAGGACCAGGTTTAACTTTCCCACAAATTCGCTGTCAATCGACAAGGAACCTAGCTCTTGAAAACGGGCGAAATTGTGGCCTCAATAATTTTCCCAATAACCCTTATTTTTATTACGTTTCAATTATAGTTAAAAATATAAATAATAAATAATAAAAAAAAGGGAGGAGTGGCGGGCCATGACCCCTGCCACCCCCACCGGCCATATTACATTATAAATAAAATTTAAATATTGGGGGGTGAGATGTCAACCCCGCCACCCCCGCCGATACCCACACATGACCACACTATAAATACATTGACATCGTGGGTGGGCGGGCCACCTCCGGTGGACCCGACCCACGCCACCACACATTAAAATATCGTAATGGCTGGAGTCGGTGGGAGTTGAACCTATGGGTGGTGGACCGGTCCCACCCATGCGGCAGCTCCACAACAAACTCCCAAATTAAGTCAACCACCATAGTTAACACAAACCAACATTTAAATAAATGCATATGCCACCACGCCATTTAAAAAAATGTGGTTATGTTTAATTTTTAAATGCGGTTATGCAATGCAGTTAAGTTTTAAAATAAAACGCGCCAGTTTGGGAGGGGGCAGGGTTTGACCACCCGACCTCCTCCCCAAAATTCGTGGATCCAAACCAACTACACCACGACTTATGTTGTGAATTCTGCCCAATTTTTGCATTTAAACTCATCTTTTACTCAGTGCACCAGGAAAACTCGGGCACGCAGTTCGATGTAGAGGAGTAAAAATGGTGGCACGTAGTTCGAGACATAGAATATTCCTTTAATGCCCAAATATTCTTGAGGTAAAATTTCCTTTTGTCAGAATGCATTCAAGTTTACAGTCATTTTTCTCATATTTTCGTAGGGAACGCAATGGAAAGGTCAGATTCGCCTTTTGAGTAGTGGTTTTACACATTCCCTGTGGCAGAAAATCTTCAGGAATCTTGAGGGAATATTTCAGATTCCTTGGAGGCTGAAATTGATCGGTGTCAGAATGATGTCAAATTTATACTCATTCTTCTCAAAATTTCGCAAGGATCTCAATGATGAGATCATATTCATGTTTGAGTTTCAGATTTTTAGATTCCCTGTGGAGCAACATCTTTGAGGAATCTAAGGGGAATCTAAAAGATTCCTTATGGCCCAGATTTCGACAGTGTCGGAATTCAGCAAATTAACAGTCGATTCTACACCTCTCAGCAACACGAATCCGAGGGTGCAGTCATATTTTCCATCTGAGCTTTACATTTTTTCATCCATCTTCCAGCATGGGATGATGGTGTCAGATTTCAGCATGTGGACAGTAAATTTCTTGCCAATGTTCGACACCACGTTTGTGATGGTGCATTTAGATCCAACGATTGAGTAGCCTATTCTTCAGGTAGCATTAGAGTTAAGGTATATGAAGTGTTGTTGCCATGTACTTCATTTCTTATTGTTGTAGGATGTTTTATGTCATGTCAATTCCTACTTGATGTATGATCCAGATTCTTCATGTTTATTTGTTGTCGTTGATTCTTGCTGATGTAAGATGTGGAATATTTATGTGTATTGATGTGGATGTATTTATCATTGATGGTGATTTATGTTGTGAGATCCCTTTGTTGCCTTGATGGTGGGATACTCTTTGTCACCATGTATGTGGTTGTCATGTTGATAGGAGGTTTGTGATGAGTGATATTTCCTTGTAACGGAACGTCTCGTGGAGAGACTTTGCCACTCATATTGAGGGCTTTTCCTTGTGTGACAATTCAGAAGCATCCATGTACATCATCACCAGTTACAACATTGGATGAAGTGGCCAACATCATCGATACACCGAGGCCCAGAGATGTAGTCCATCCTGGACGAACTATGTTATTAAACCTCTTGCATTTTTGTCGTACGATTGTTGACATGTGTTCCTCTTGATTATATCTGCATGTGTTCATTAATTCTTTTGATAAAATTTAATTCTAACACATCATCGAAAGTAAAATTTCTTGGTTAAAAGGGTATCAGGAATTTACTCGGATCAACTTTTACCTTTTTCTTCTTGATATACCCTTCTATATTGAGAGTTTAAGGAGTGGTAATTCTCACCATTTCACTGCAAGATATGGTTGGATTCATTTCTTCTTTTTCTAGGGTTGGTTTCTGGTGTATGTCCTCTTCTTTTGATGTTTCTTTTTCATTTTCTTCCTCATTTTCACAATCTATGTAAAATAATTTCTTCTTCTCAACACACTTATGACCTTTAGTGCATTTGTTATCACAACTGTAACTAAACCCTTTTGCTCTTTTTTCTTCCAATTTTTGTGGTGTCAACCTCGTACGTTGTAGAAGGGCTAGGAGCAGTAACACTTCCATTGTTATAGTTGAGTGTGGTAGACTTCCTTGTTGCCAAAATTTTGCTTTCAACTTTTCTTTCCACCTTGAATGCCTTCTCCAATGAAGCAAGTTCCCAAAGGCGAACCTCATGTTGGATGTTATCCTTTAAAATCCCTATGAATACATCAATCCTATGATCCTTTGTAATATCATTTACCTTGGTATTCAATCTTTGGAAGTCTTCATTGTGTTCTGTCATTGAACCCTTTTGTTTGAGGTTTATCAATTGGCTAAAGAAGGTATTGCTCTTTGCATCATCATAATGTGCTACCAATTCTTCCACAAAAAATTTCCAAGTGAAAATTGATGTACGATAACAAAGCCATCAATACCACACAAATTGATTTTTTTCTAAATATAAATATGCAATGTGTACCTTTTGTGTGTGCGGCACATCATATAGATCAAAGAATTGCTCCATCTGTAGTATCCAATTACCGGATCACTGCCATCAAACTTCCTCATATCGATATTTATAATGTGGTTAGTCTTCAAACCACTATTGGATTTTCTAAAATCATAATTTGTATTCATTTTGTCTTCATCATGATTTCCATGGAGTACCTTGTCACTACTAAGAATCATTTATTGCAAAAACTTTTTCAAACCTTCCAGGTCCATTTTCATTTCTATTTGTAAACCATCCTTCAAACCTTCCATATTGGAATTCATCATTACTTCCATGTCGGACTTTAAACCATTTTGTCTTAGCTTCCAGTTCATTTTTTGTTACTCTTTGAGAGAGTGAAATTTCTTGCATTTGGTCTCGTAATTTTGATATATCATGTTGCATTGTTTCCTCTTCTTCATGTGTCATAATAGAGTTTTCTGGTTGCTTATTAGGTGTGTCCATTTTATTGTTTCGAGACATTTTTTAATCAAACAATGATATATATGCTTCACTAATCCCTTTGAATCACTTAAAACTGATTTTTCAAACAAAATTTATGCAAAATCTAAAACAAATACACACTTTTTTTTCTTTTTTTTCTGTTTTTTTACAAGCTCAATATTCAAATTGCTTTATCTCTGTAATTTTGATTCTGTATGGTCTGAAATTCCATCCTGTGGTAACCCTTTGAATCTTCTTTCCAACGCTACAAGTTAGACCAAGAATGGATTCTTTAAGTCAAAATTATGCCCAATCTCCCACGATAACCTAATTATGCATTGGTTCAATAGAGCGAACTTGTACGGAATGCCACATGTCACGCTTTTAACCTTATGCCCTAAAAATGATACACGACTAACTACAATTCGTGAAATTTCAACCACTTTTTACTAAATTCAAATTTGATTCATGTAGATAAAGTTATGACGATTTTACCTAGGTCACTTGTTTGATACTCAATTCTAGAGCATGAAAAAATCCTAACTTCTTCAGACCATATCTCAGAAAATATAGTGAACCAATATCTGAAATTTCTACATAAAATTCACCAGAATTTTAGCTCGTGGTAAAAATTTCAGCTTTTGAATCTTCGTAGAAAAAAAATTATAACGAAAATGCCAAGATGACCTATTTGAAGTAGTGAAACCCTCGAATCCAAAGCTCTCATACCAAATAATGTGCAACCATCTCACAAAAAAAAAAAAAAAAAGATAGATCAACAACTTGAGAAATAGTCTCTTCGAAGGGGCAGCCTCCTATACATCACATAAATGAACAATTCTTCGATGATACAAATTAAAATACCTCCTTGGTATATATAGGAGTCTAAGGGGTCACAATATAATCAAAGTCTACATAAAAATAATAATGTAAGGGCACAACAATAACAATAGAGGGCTTCAATGGGGTACAATAGTAACAATAGGGGACTACGCTAACAATAAAAATAAGGGAATACACTATTATTATAGGGACCTAACAGTGTTTCTATGTTTTGTGTTCTATAATTTTCCATGGTTCGCGTTAGCACTAAGTTTGACTTTTGGATTGTAACAATTACACCTATTTTTTTAGCTATATATATATATATATAAGGACACCTGATATAATAAAATATTAAATGATATGTATTAAATGTCACAAGTATCAAGGGTCGATTAAATAGAGTAACTACATCAATCATAAATAAAAGGATATATTTGTATATTATCAAATGACTCCATTAATGAAATCTTCATTTCATTCATCTCGTATCTATTGTGTATTCATTTTCTGCATTTTCTCGTTTGCAATATAACTCCATTTCCATTTTCTACATTCCCCATTTCTTTTGGGTATATTGTTTGAAATCAAAATTTTCATTTATTTACATCTAATCTATAATGATAATAAAATTTACCTCTATCAATGAATTTAACAACAAATGAAATCTTATGGAACATCGTTTATATTTCCAATCACCAACTTCCAAAAAAACTATATAAATTATTTCTCATGTGACTTATATGTGAAATGTAATTTGTGATTCTTTGTAATATCAATTATGTAATGTAAACGTTAAGTGAGGGACTTAGAAATAACACTTACTTTATTATATAGGTAGATTTAGTTTGTTGGTTGTTGGAATTTGTTGAGATATTTTCTCAACAATAATATCCTAGTTTGAAATATGTTGGATCTCATGAGCACTATATATGTGGGATGCATTTTGGTCTTGAATGCAATATACAAATTGTTTTGTTTGTAATCCATCTAGATACTAGCATATTCAAACACAAATGGAAATTGATCATCAAATATAAAAGTGTAGTAAATTACTAGAAGCATACAGCTCTCTTGGCCTACCCATATTTACAAAGAAATTTGAGGAGTAGACATAGTAGAGAGATTACACACAAAAAATTGTATATTGCATTCAAGACCAAAATGTTGAAAATGATAAATGAAAACAAAATAACAAAATCAAAGACAAGAAATTTTCGCGGAAAAGGCTTTATGCTTGATTGTATATTCATAATAATGATGATACATTATTCACACACATGAGGCCTCGTATTATATAAATGAGGTTCTCATAACAAATTACCAATCTGGCTAATTGGTTGAACCTTCTCTGTAACTTTCTTCACAATATCTCCAGGAATATATCCACGAATACCTTAGTTGATTTTGTGTGATTTACATACCTAACTTCTCTCATTATCCTCATCTCTGGTCATACGTAGACTTCTAGAGTAAGTCTACTTTCATTAATAATAATTTTGTTATTTGATTATTTTGTGAATACTTGTGATTTAATCTAGACTTATTGATTGTTTATGTGAGTATGAGGCTAACATTCCCCCCCCCCCCCCCACCTCAATTATAAGTCCAGAGTAAGAACCTGGCACCATCTCCAAGTCTTCATATTGAAACTCCTTAGTTGAGCCTCAATGAAGAACTTCCTGAAAAACTGCCAAAATTGAATGCTGAAAACTCCAATATGAAGAGAGTGAACCAAGAGAAGTGAATCAACTACAAGTATGATACATCACTGAATATGTTTGATAACTCAATCTAATGCTAGGTTGCAATGCAAAAGGATCCATTTATCCTTTGGTAGGTCAAATGACCATCCAAGTGAACAAAAATGCCCACATTTTCTCTCGATTAGCATCCCAATCACTTGTCCACTGACAAATTTTGATTCTCACTCCAAATTTTGTTGTTGAAACTTTCAATTTGGTAACCATCATCATCAATTCAATTTCAATTGCATCATCATTTCCCCCCTTTTTCAACTGAAAGGAGAGACCAATTCACTTGATTTTTGAACTCCTCTCCCCCCTCCTTTAAGATGTAGGAGAGTTTCACCATTGTACTTCCCCTTTCAAACACTTGAGATTACCATCTTCATTTGACTGTTGGTTGCAATATCTATCTTCATGTGAGTTTGAATTCTGCAATAAAACATATATAATCATTTGATTGTTGACAACCACTCGCAAGAATCAATCCATGCATAATTAATCTTCAATATTGTTGTTTCTTTTTCTTTTTCAACATCTCTCTAATGAGTGACAAGGATGGAGATCAAAACAGTGATCTTCCATATAACCATTTCTTTCACAAAGCTGACATTTTGGCTTTTCTTCAACTTTCTTATTGATTTGTGATCATTGCTTGATCAAGAAAACCTCCATTGATGAACCTGATTGGTTTTGAATGATTAGGAATATGAAAATTGTTGTCATCTTTGTCATATCCTAAACCACATCGATTTTTGTTACATTGGATTTCTTCTCATGCTTTGATGATTGGCTTGGAAAGTTGAACTTGATCATGTACAACTTCTACACTTGAAATTGTATCCTTGAGTGGCTTGGAACCATGACCTTCATCATCTTTATTATCTTCAAATAAAGGATTGTTATGAATCAAAACCTGTTCAGAAACCGCGTAGTCTAAAAAACCTACAAAATAACCTAGAAATTCCAGCAAGATTATGAAAAATTCCGGCATAAATTTTTGAGAATCTGGGTTACGGGTGTAAAACTTCAAGATTTTGGGTGCCCCAAGGGTTTTTGATGGTGTTGAATCCATTTCCACCATAAAAAAAAATGATTCAAACACTCCATCTACCTGATTTTCTGAAGAAGAAAAAATTACTGAATTCTGACAAAAAACTGTCGTCCGGGCTATTTTGTTGTGTCGGTAGATAACTCCTTCAAAAACACAACCCTTCTGCTACATCTCATATTTTTGTAGATGTGAATCAAGTTGGAGAAACTAAATGGTCTCATGTGCTTGATTTACATGCCTTTTGATATCAGCAAGAGTGGTTTTGTTGATTTTCATCATGTCCTCGGCACTAGACAGTATCATATTGTTCCGAAACTCTAACAATTGAATATTTCGCACCATTTGAACTCGCTCGCTTGAATTTCACGGTCAGTTGATTTTGCTTCAACACAATGAGTGCATCAAATACTATCGAAAATTCACCCAAGTTAATGATTTTTACAATGAGTAGATGACAAGTTCAAATGACTTTTTATGACTTTGAAAGAACTCGACCCCCTATCAATTTTAACTTAATGATTCAATCAAAAATTATGTGTCAAAATCAACCAACAATACAATGAATATAATTCAAATTTATAAGTTAACTTACAAAAAATGATTATTTACAAATTACAAAACAATTCAATTTTGATTTCACTAAACTCTCTTAAAACTTTTACTATTGAAAACAAGACTTTCCTTGTATATTTATGTCCTCTTCATATCCAAACACTCCCACACAATTTAAATATAAGTATCCAAACCTTCAAACAAAATACACCATTATTACTTCATTATTATAAATATTTAAAAAATTACTTTTATAATCCACCTTATCCCTCCAAAAAGCTCTACTACATGATCACTTTTTTAAAATGTTCTTACATACATCCCATATAAAGGCAAGCTCTTAAATATATGTTTTGTGTGAAAATATGTATATGTCACTCAAAAAAATACTATAAAGTGACTATATTAAAAAGGTGCATAAATTTGTTTTATATGCAAAGCACCTTTCGTTGGAATGTGAAACAAACACTTTCACATTCAAAGTGAATGTCCACACAAATTAAATATGTCGTATTTTAAAAAAGCAACAGAATAGCTTAGAATTCAGTAAAGATTTTGAAAAAAATTGGCAAAGATTTATTAGAATCTTGTTTACAGTTGTTAAACTTCAGTATTTTGGGTGTCCCAAGAATTTTTGATAGTGCTGAATCCATTTCTACTATAAAAAATACAATTCAAACACTCCAACTACCTGATTTTTTGAATATTTTTTTACCAGATTCCGGCAAAAAACTGCCATCCAAACTATTCCATATACTGAGTAAACAACTTCATTAAATATATTCTCTCCCTTTTTACACTTTATCCAAAAAAAAATCACTCATTTACTTCTTCAACCTAACATATCTTTGTTTGTTTACCTTTTAATGGGTTTTGTCTCTATGTTTACCTTTTAATGCTTTTTGTCTCTATTTTCCTCTTTGAATAAGTGTTAAAGTTTCTGGAAATTCCATTCTCACTCCTTTGTTTTGCATTGCTTCTTTCATATTTTCAATTTTAAATAAATAGCTCACCTTTTTTACTTGCAATTCATCTAATTCTGGAACTGGAAAGTGAATTTTAGTCATCAACACCGCAGGCAGGGCAGATTTGAACTTTTTACTCGAGCATATTGATGTCACATAAGGGCTGGAACCACTACTTCGTTGCAATTATGCACTCCTACCGTGCATGCAATCTGATCAGTTAGCTCTTATCTAACTATTGGATGACACTTTTCACTACTCCAACAATAAATTTTATTTGATCTCAATAACTGATTCCATTGATCTTATAATTGCGAGCACCGATCCAGGATGATCTCATGGGAGAACTAGAGGAAATTTGCAACATATTCCTCTAAAAAAATACTCTCTACAACTCTCATTTCCATGTCTTCACAAAATTCAACATCGATACTTCTAGTTCAACATTGTCGATGCTTACAGGGACTCACGTTAAGGCTGAGTAGAATCTCGCTTTTCCTTGATAAGGTCATCAAGATATTATGCAGCAACAATTTCTTCGTCTTCACAGCTATCTCGATCTGAGTTCAATTCCACTAAAGAGGAATCGCAATACCTTTAACTCAACTTGCTCTAAAACTACTAAAATAGACCCCTTATCATTATGATCAAGTGCATCGAACCACTCATACAAAAACTATTTCTTGCAGTGTTCTTTCACATCCTGAATGTCACACTAAGTAAGAATAAATGATGTATTAACCATTTATGCAACGTCTTGTTCTCGTTGTGCTTTTCAAAACTTCTAACCAGCAAGTAACTTCACCATCACACGGCTACTCAAACCTTCACAGATTTCACATGATCACAAAAGGCTTTATATTTGATTGTATATGTTTAATGATGACACATTATTCTCACACACATGAGGCTTTTGAGATTTTCATAACAAATTACCAATTTAGCTAATTGGTTGAATCTTCTCCATAACTTTCTCCACAATATCTCTTTGAATATCTTCACAAATATCTTCACTGATTTTGTGTGATTTCCATTTCTATCTTCTATGAGTATACTCATCTTTGGTCATACTTAAACTTCTAGACTAAGTCTATTTTCATTATTAATAATTTCATAATTTCATTATTTTGTGAATACTTTTGATTTAATCTGGACTTATTGATTGTTTATGTATGAGATTAACAAATGAATCCCACATATATAGTGCTCATGAGAGCCAAAATTTCCAAACTTTGTGAATACTTTTGATTGACTTATTGATTGTTTATGTATGAGATTAACCAATGCATTCCACATATATAGTGTTCATGAGATGTTAGGATATTCCGATACATAGGAAATAGTTAAGAATAACTTAGTCTAGTGTAGAGTTAGGTAAAGTGTGTTTATTTACCGTGTACATTTGTAACATATAATCCGATGGTCACAATTTGTAGTGATCCGACGGTTATCTCTCTCTTCAGTATTAACGACACTTGATCCATGGCTTAACACCTGATTGGTCCATGACCTCTATTTAAAGAGTATGGAGGGTCATTTTTCTGCTAACCGTTTATGAGAGAAATATATGTAACTTTTCTTTTTATATTAATAAATTTCCTAAAGTGGACGCGTTGGCTCAGGTCGTGGATTGTTTCCCTCTTTGATGGTTTTAACCACGTGATTATACTGGCGTACTGAATTTTGATCTATTTTTGAGTGGTGACCTTTGGTTCTTGATCTAAGGAAATTACCCTGTAAATTCCTACATAGTATCAGAGCTATTTTGAGGGCCGCATCCATTGTTGATCCAAATCTGAAGCCGATTTGACTGCATTTGTAGATATACTATTTCTAAACTTTTTTGGGCCTGGAGAACTGCTCTGTTGCGTCCAGAGTGTCTGTTACAATGAGGAATGTCTTTAGTTTCATGAGAAAAGGTTTCTGGTTGCCCAAGTTATTTCAGTTTAGATCTAGAGGCAGAAAGTGTTTTTTTTGCAATTATATTTGTTAATAATTCTACTTATTTCGGTTCCCTCTGTTTATTTTTGTTTTTAGGTTTTATTTATTTTCCGGATCTATATCATCTTCTCTGTGTATGCTCTTTTCCCTGCGCTTTGTGCGATCTTGGAAAATCAGAAACAGGAAGAAGTTTCTTTTTACTATGTATGCTCTTTCCCCGCATCTCTGTGTGATCTCGGGAAATCATAAATAGTAAATAGATAGTTTCCGGTAAGGCTAACCGAAAAAATAACATTCTGCCGTAAGGCTTGCATTTCTTTGTTTGCTCGGTTTTGTGTGCAAGAAAATCACGCACACCGACAGCCAAACAAGTTAAAGAGATTATTTTTCCTAAAAAATTGTTTGGAAATCAACCCGCATTAGTTCAAAATCGCTCTAAGTAAAGGGCTACTAATGCGGCTCCTTACTCTTGACTTGTGCGTTAGTAAAGGGATACTAACGCGCTCTCTGCTCTTGACAAGTGTGTTAGTAACGCTAAGGATCCTCCAAAATAGAGCGTTAGTACAGCAAACTAACGCTCCTCTTGCCTCAATCTTTCAAAAGGCGTAACTTCTTCATCCGAAAGCCATTTCTCGAGTCGTTTTTTTTTAAACGGCCTAATTTTTTGAGATCTTCCCATTGGAGCAGTTAGTTTCAGCTTTTTTTCAGCTTCATTTTTTAAAATGGAAAGTGCATGCCCGATTATTCTTAACAGCCCCAATTATTTCCAATGGCTACCTCACATGGTAGATATACTTAGAAGTAAAGAGCTTTATAGAATAGCCACAAGACAAGAAACTAAACCTTCCGATGATGATGAAGTTCCTAAATTGGAAAATAAACAAGATCAAGCACGAGGGTTGATAAAAATTCAAAAATATAATCATTAGAAGAGATGTCAAATTTGATGAAAATATATTGGCCTGCAAGCCTAGTTCGGCAGGTGTGCTACCTTTGGCATGCGAGCCTGATTCGGCATATGTGCCACCTCTCTCTCTCTCTCTCCTATTTTTAATAGCATTCCTTCTAGTTCATATGATGACAGCGAGGATGACAATCCTCCACCTCTTGAAATTGTTCATTTTACTCCACAGCTTCCAAGATGGGTCCGCTCTACTCGGGATGTAGCAGGTTCTCTTGCAGGTGACCTTGCAGATCGACGACGTACTCGTTCTCAGTTTGAAAGAGCCTCCTCCTTATTGGCTCAAGTTCCAACAAATCCTGACCAAAAACCTTTGAAGAAGCCTCCGGTCATCCAGATTGGGATAAATCTATGCATGAAGAATATCGTTCCTTATTGGCGAATGATACTTGGGATCTTGTTCCTCTTCCAAAAGGAAGAAAACTTGTCAGATGCAGATGGGTGTACAAAACAAATTTTGGACCAGATGGAAAAGTGGATAGACATAAGGCTCGTCTTGTTGCTAAAGGATTTTCACAAGTTGAAGGCATTGACTATACTGAAACCTTCTCCCCTGTTGCCAAAATATATTCTATCCGCCTTGTTCTTTCCCTTGTTGCCTCCTTTAAATGGGAAGTCCATCAGATAGATGTTAAATCTGTCTTCTTACATGGAGAGTTGCATGAAGAAATCTACATGGAACAACCCCCTGGCTTTATCCAAACTGACTCTAGCCTTGTTTTTCGCCTTAGGAAGTCTCTATGGTCTCAAACAAGCTCCTCGGGCTTGGTATGCCAAAATGGATAGATTTCTATTAGATAATGGCTTTTCTAGGTGTCATTCTGACAACACTATCTACACCAAGAAAATGGGTAAGTCATTCACCATCCTTTTTCTTTATGTTGATGATCTTATCCTTACTGGTAGTGATCCAAACCAAATAAACCATGTGAAGTCTAGCCTCAAAAAGAAGTTTGAAGTGACGGACATAGAACACTTGCATTATTTCCTTGGTCTTCAAGTCTTGCAATCCAAGGAAGGCATTACCCTCTCTCAGTCCAAGTCTGCTTGTGATCTTCGACGCCACTTTCACATGGAAGACTATAAGCCAGCCCTTTCTCCCTTTCAGTCTGGAGTCAAGCTTTCAGTCACTTGTACTACCCCTGAAGTTGATGCTACCTTATACTGTCAACTTGTTGGTAAACTTCTATATCTAACCCATACCCGTCCTGGCCTTTCCTTTGTCGTTGGTCTTTTCGCTCGGTTTATGCACCAACCTCATGAAAGTCACTGGAAAGCAGCTAAAAGAATACTTAGATATATTCGAGGTACAATTCAGTTCGAGATTCATTACAGTGTTGAGACATCTCCATTGTTGATTGGCTTCACTGATTCTGATTGGGCTGGTGACCCTGATGATCGAAAGTCCACTGCAGGATATGTATTCACTCTTGGTTCAAGACCTATTACTTGGTCTTGTAAGAAACAAAGTGCCATCTCTCTTTATTTAACAGAAGCAAAGTATCGTGGTGCAGTTGAAGCCAACAAGGAAGCCATGTGACTTCATCAAATCCTGTCTGAATTTGGTCTTCATCAGCAGCATCCAACTATACTTTGGTGTGATAATCAGAGTTCCATTCAGCTATGTAAAGATTCAGTTTAGCATCAGCGTATGAAACACATTGAACTCCACATACACTTCATCAGAAATCTCATTCATGATCGTGTTCTTGAAGTGCAGTACTGTCTAACCAATGATCAAGTAGTTGATATCTTTACGAAGGCTCTCATTGATCCATGCTTGGAGTTCAAGAAATTTTTCATTAAGGGGGGATAGGCTCTAATGCCTCCTTCCTTCTCCTATTATGTCACTTTTGTAAATCCTTCAATCCTATCCCATATTTTTCTTAAGGGGGGATGTTAAGATATTTCAACACATAGGAAATAGGCTTCTTTTATGTCACCTTTGTAAATCCTTCAATCCTATCCCAAGTTGTTCTTAAGGGGGGATGTTAGTATATTCCGACAGGAAATAGTTAAGAATAATTTAGTCTAGTGTAGAGTTAGGTAAATTGTGTTTCTTTACCATGTACATTTGTAACTTATAATCCGACAGTCACAATTTGTAGTGATCTGACGATTATCTCTCTCCTCGGTATTAATGACACTTGATCTGTGGCTTAACACCCAATTGGTTCATGATCTCTATTTAAAGAGCGTGGAGGGTCATTTGTCTGCTAACCGTTTATGAGAGAAACATATGTAACTTTTCTTTCTATATTAATAAATTGCCTGAAGTGGCCACGTTGGCTCAGGTCGTGGACTTTTTCCCTCTTCCAGGGTTTTAACCACGTGATTATATTGTTTTACTGATTTGTGATCTATTTGTGAGCGATGACCTTTGGTTCTTGATCTAAGGAAATTACCCTGTAAATTCGTACATGAGAGCCAAAAGATTCCAAACTAGGAGATTTTTGTTGAGAAAACTCCAACAACCAACAAACCAAATCTACCTGTATAATAATGTAAGTGTTATTTTTAATCCCTGCCATTAACGCTTACATTACATGATTAATATTACAAAAAATCACAAATTACATTTCACATATAAGTTACATTTGTCTAATATGGTCTTCACTAGCACTTCTACCCACTTTGAAATCTCACGGACCGTGTTCTTTCTCCACCACAATCTTTGAGCTTCCTACTTGACTCTTTTAAGGTACAACTATCGCTGACCATCATTGACGAACTTGTAATATCAACAATATTGACAGACTCGGCTCGTCGAGGCTTTCGAGATAAAAGTTGTCAAGTAATGAACCACTCTAAGATTCTACCACCATTTGTCGGATATTTCCCTTTCGAATATCCATCAGTTGCTAGGAGGATGTTCTAGATACTGAATGTGTTCAAAAATTGATCATACAACTTGACCTGTGTCATGCACATTGATCTCATAAATGGATCTCATAAAAACAATCTGTCACTGATGCTCTTGAAGCTCAAAGCACAACAAGACCTAACAGACTCACATAATCAAATTAGCAATATGTCTCTTGGTATCAAATAATGTGGGGAACCACTAATTTAAATTATACAACATTATTCAATAATTAGTTTTGCACTTTTTACAAACTCAAACACACAAATTTTACACCAAAAAAAAACAATGAAACCAATCTTTTGCACATGACCATAAAAACAATATTTTACACCAAAAAACCAATGAAACCAATCTTTTGCACATGACCATAAAAACAATAATCTGCACCGTAAATCAGAACAAAACTCTAAAAATAGTCAACGCAAGTGTATTTCCTCCACGCGTGTAGATCTACTGATCACTGCAGATGGCCATGAACACATTATGAAAGCTCCATATAACCCTTTCTCCAAGATTTTCTCGTCTTGTAAGCAAATTGTGCTTAAAATCATCTTTCTTCAGCTTCAATGGAATAATTTATGAACAAACTCATGGGGTAGCCATGGGCTCACCTCTATCTCCTATTATTGCCAACATATACATGGAACATTTTGAACAAAAAGCCCTCAAATCCTTTCCATTCACCCCTGAAGAATGGAAAAGATATTTAGATGATGTTTTTGCAAAATGGGCCCATGGTATATTGAAATTAAATGATTTCTTAGCTCACATTAATAGTCTCTCAAGTCACATCAAATTTACCATTGAAATTGAAAAGGATAACCAATTACCTTTCCTAGACATCATTTTAACAAAAAAAGAAGGAAAACTCAGTACCAAAGTTTATAAAAAGAAAACTCACACAGATAGATACCTTCATGCTGACTCACATCACCACCCCAAACAAAAAATTAGCATCATTAAGACTCTAATGACTAGGGCATCCAGAATTTCAGACTCTCACCACCCAGAACATGAGATAAACCATCTCCGCCATGTCTTTCAACATAATGGATATAATAAACATGTCATCAACAAAACCATTCACCAAACCCTTAATAAAAATAACTTAAAAAGAGCCTTTGACATCCCTAAAATCTCTTTGCCTTACATAAAAGGAACAACTGATAAAATCTCTAAAATACTTAACAAGCATAACATTAAGATTGCCTTCACTCCCCCTAATACTATTTTAAATATGGTAGACTCCACTAAGGACACTATAAACCCTAGGCTGCAAAAAGGAGTTTATATTATACCATGCTCTTGTGGTAAAGAATACATTGGCGAAACAGGAAAATCCTTTAGCATTAGACTGAAAGAACATGTTGTTGACTTATCTAGGAACATAACGGCTAAATTTGTCTTAGCAGAGCATGCCTTCTCATCCTCACATTACATACAAATGGAGGATGCCAAACTTGTCTCTAAAGAGGCCCATTACCTAAAAAGAAAAATAAAAGAAGCCATAGAAATTGAAAAAAGAAAAAATAACATAAATCGTGATGTTGGACTTATCATTAGCAATACTTGGAAACCCTTAATACATCAAACCTCTTATGACATCAAAATTAATAACAACATAGTATAAATGTAATAAGTCTCAAAAATAAAAATGAAAAATAAATAAATAAAATAAAATAAAGATAAAATAAAATATTTTTCTACCTTATATAATTGTTTTTAATTCAATAAGGTTTAACATTTCTTAATACATTATATTTCAATAATAATAATAATAATAAATCAATTTAAAAATAATAATAATAATAATAATAATAATAATTAATTAATTATATAAATTAAATTAAATAAATACATAATTCTAATAAATAAATACATAATTCAAATAATTTTATAAATTAAATTACAATTAAATTTAATTTAATTAAATCACCGTTCTTCAAACCGACCATAATAAACTCCTCAATAATTTACTATTTATATATCGATTCATTTGCCCTAATCCTCAATATTTTCAAAGAATATTTAGCGTCTACCTGTGATGATGGACTCACTTAAGAAGTCTGAAACATTGGGTTATTAAAAAACTTAGAAACAAGTTATTCCTCTCTTCTGAAATCTATTTCACATGTATGGATTCTCTTTTTAAAAACATTCAATCCTACCATGGAAGGGATTTGATGGATAGCGCTACTCTCTTTGAAAAATTAAGATTTTCTAGAGCCAAACTCCTTTCAAACCTATCATTTTTAAAAAATTGCAGAGACCACAACCTTACTCCTAATTTCTCCAATTGTAAACATCCTCTCAATCATGGTTGCAACCTGCCAATCTTCAAAAAACTGAGTGAATCCTTAATTAAATCCCAAATAAAAACGACCAGACTGCGCCTTATTAAAATCTCTCAGGAACTGATGGGCTTACATATCTTGTTAGCCTCGTCGCTGCGGTTTGACCTATGGCGTTCTTTAGATGCCCTCACCTTTATAAAAGCCGATCGATGGCATTCCATAGACACGATGAAGAAGGAAAAAAAAATCTCTCATTTATCTCATTCCTTGCATCACACAGCGCCATCCCTTTCTTGCCGCATCTCTGGAATCTGTAACCAAAACTCTCCTCATGCCAGCTCGCAGATTGTTTCTAATCACCTTCGCATGCAGATCAAACACAACAACGTCGACTTGATGAATTTCGATGTCTTGATCTCACACTTGAATGTCCCTCCTTCGCGAGTAGAGTTTGAGACAATGCTTGAAGATAATATCACAATGGTTGATGTCCACGCGGACCCCAACGAATAAACTATAAATCTGCTGAAGAATTTAACATCAGACAGAATCAACGATTCTATCAGACAAGTTGACATCTCTTCACCTAAGAACATCCGCTCCATTATCTCCAGCCCGTCCTTAAACTCCGCCTCTATCTCATTTAGCTCCCAACCTGTAGACCTCACCTCTCGGCATGTAAATCTCACTCCTGGACCTATCAACTTCCCCACTCTCTCACCCAGACCCAAGAAACTCAAACAATGAAGGATTTAACATTCCCTCTGTCATAAACCCATCCCTCAGCAACTTGCACAATGAGGGATTTAATAATCCCACTGTCATAAACCTGTCTAGCGTAAGTGATACAGGGGCATTAGGCACAATAAAATACTTTGTATCTAAGTAAACATAGGGGGGTCTCATGTTTTTAAATTCTCATGTAATTATTAGTATTTCAAATAAATTGGTGAGGAATTGTAAATGTTCTCTAACCACTAGAGAACATGAGGGAGGTTGATTAAGTTAGGAAGGTGAAGAGTCAGTTTCAATTATTTTAGGAATTGAGCCTAACTATAGGCTTTGGAGAATTCCAAGAGTCTTTGTTGAGCTGTAAGGAAGCTGAACCGATTCATTATTAATTTGTATAAATGTAAGCCTACGAGTAAGTAGCAGGGGGATTCAAGAGGAGAGTAGTGAGGATAGAAGGCCATCGAATTGAAGATCAGGCCACAGAGAAGTAAGTTTTGTAATTAACTTAGTTTTAATTATACATAGGAATTCAAAGTCATATTGATTTGTGTATGAGGCTGTGTGTTTAATTTGAATTGCAAATGGGGAGAATCGATCACTGGAAGGATCGATTCTAGTAAAGTATTTGATTGCATGTCCCAATTTATATACGACGAACTGGATGCATCTCGAATTGAATTGAATTTATGAAATCACTGTATGGTTGAAAGAGGGTTCGATTCTTTCTTATTTCCTGAGTTATTATATTATTTATTATTACTCTCTGCGTGAAGAACAAATTTTGTTCCTTTGAGTTTCATTGAGTCACACATTTTAAATCTCTGTGTGAGGGGGCTTTAAATCCTCTCAGGAATCCATTTGATATTGATAACCATCTATGCATGAAATTGTTGGGTTCGATTTACATAAATCGATACCCATTCTTGTGATAAAGTCGCATACAGCATTCAATGAGATGGTTTGATTACACGCTCTACTGTGTAACGAACAGCGAAGGGAGATTGGGAAATTGAAATCATTTGGGGGGTTTTACTGTAATAGAAACCGATTTATATACATCAGATATCCAAGGCACAGAGGAAGTATGAATCAAAAGATTGTTAAGTGTGGAGATGCCAAAGTGGAGAGTTAGAGGTGGAACCTTGAGCCAGTGATGGAACCGAGTATTGAACAATGAAACCGGAGTTCGAAAACCAGTGGGTTCGCGTGCGGTCAAGACTGGTAAGTGGAATTGCGAAAAAAAAATGTGATATGGGTCTGCGTTTGACACGTAAGGCAGAGGTCGTATTTTAAAACTGCCTATTTCGTGTTGTTTTTTTTTAGCGTTAAAGTTCGAGGGTTAAAAAACACGATTATCATTGGATTTGTCAATGAAAGCGCGATAAGACTGCAACCGTTGGATGGTTGAGTCGTTGAATGCGTGGATGGGCCCACACGTCATGTGATTCGGGTTCAAAGGTTAATGAAAATGTATGACGATAATGCTGCGAGCAGGACTTTAATATATGAATCATATGGGTTGACCAAGGTTTGTGTTATGTATTTGTTGGCATCGGGAGTTGTAATGTTAATTGCCCATATATATATTAATAAGAAGTGAGTGCATATGGCCGTGCTAAAAGGGTTAAGGCGTTGATATTTATTTAATCGGAGTTTGAAGTATGGTGGTTGTTAAAGTATTAACACATGCAGTGAAAGCCGACGTTTATACTTCGGAAATAATTGCTAAGGGTCGAATGCTTAATATTCATGAAGATGGGTTTTAGAACATGGTTAATAACCATCCTAATGGAAGTTGCTTCCGCATAGAGAATTATCATCTGGGTGTATTGTATGGTTCCATAATCATAGGCTTGAAAAGAGATAAGCTTCCGCTTAGTGTTAGAGTTTGCCCAGATTTAAATTTATTTAGGCTAAAACTTGAATGTAGTTTTGTATGAAAAGGAGATTGAAGATTGTGGGTTTAAAATGAAATTGCATTTTATATATGAACTAAGAGTCTGATGTGGTTTGAGAGGTTAGCCCAAGCATCAGTAAGCCTAGACCGAGCCTCCACATCCCTTCTTCATAAGGGTTTAAATTTTTCCATTACCCCTAATAAAATCTCCATTGAAAATATAATTAGCAATATAGAAATTTCCATAAGAGATCTTAACCTTATCGAAGCCGAGGAAATAAGACAAGATACTGTTAAGATCCTTAAAAATGCCAAACCACCTCCATGTAACTTATCCAAAGAAGAAAAACTTGCTCTAAAAAACCTAAAAAATAATAAAAATATAATTATCCTAAAATCAAATAAAGGTAATGCAACAGTAATAATGGACAAGTTTGAATATGATAAGAAAATGGAAAATCACTTGAACAACAATGGTTGCTACAGAATCTTAAATAAGGATCCTAGTGCTAAAATTCTTAAGGAAGTAACCAAAAAAATAAAAGATTCATCTCTTGACACCATTATAAAAAAGAGAATCACCCCTTCTAGCTCTATCACCCCTAGAATATATGGTGCTCCCAGGGTTCATAAAGTAGGCATCCCCCTAAGACCCATAGTCAACACCATAGGTTCACCACCTACCTCCTTGCTCAATACCTTGCCAAAAATCTTCGCCCCCTTTCCGGAAACACCTCGTCACATATCAAAAACTCTGCATCCTTTGTTCAATGGACCAAAAACCTTGACATGCAAGACGAAGATCTCATGGTAAGTTTTGACATTGTCTCCCTTTACACTATGATTATGATTCCTATAGATGAATTCATCAGCATTATGAAAACTATCACAGATAGCGAGACCGTAGACCTCCTAAAATTGTGCTTAAAATCATCTTTCTTCAGCTTCAATGGAATAATTTATGAACAAACTCATGGGGTAGCCATGGGCTCACCTCTATCTCCTATTATTTCCAACATATACATGGAACATTTTGAACAAAAAGCCCTCAAATTCTTTTCATTCACCCCTGAAGAATGGAAAAGATATGTAGATGATGTTTTTGCAAAATGGACCCATGGTATATTGAAATTAAATGATTTCTTAGCTCACATTAATAGTCTCTCAAGTCACATCAAATTTACCATTGAAATTGAAAAGAATAATCAATTACCTTTCCTAGACATCCTTTTAACAAAAAAATAAGGAAAACTCAGTACCAAAGTTTGTAGAAAGAAAACTCACACAGATAGATACCTTTATGCTAACTCACATCACCACCCCAAACAAAAAATTGGCATCATTAAGACCCTAACGACTAGGGCATGCAAAATTTCAAACTCTCGCCACCTAGAACATGAGATAAACCATCTCTGCCACGTCTTTCAACATAATGGATATAATAAACATGTCATCAACAAAACCATTCACCAAACCCTTAATAAAAATAACTTAAAAAGAGCCTTTGACGTCCCTAAAATTTCTTTGCCTTACATAAAAGGAACAACTGATAAAATCTCTAGAATACTTAACAAGTATAACATTAAGATTGCCTTCACTCCCCCTAATACTATTTTAAATATGGTAGACTCCGCTAAGAACCCTATAAACCCTAGGCTGCAAAAAGGACTTTATATTGTACCATGCTCTTGTGGTAAAGAATACATTGGTGAAACAAGTAGATCCCTTAGCATTAGACTAAAAGAACATGCTACTGACTTATCTAAGAACAGAACGGCTAACTCCGTCTTAACAAAGCATGTCTTCTCATCCTCACATTACATACGAATGGAGGATGCCAAACTTGTCTCTAAAGAGGAGGACCATTATGTTGGGAAAAATACTGATAGGGGGGGGGGGTGAATCGGTATTTAGGACTTAATCAAAACTTTTTACTTTTCCATTCACTAAAACCCATACGCTACTTTGCTGAAGCTAACTAGCGTATACACGAGGATATCCTTCATAAAACTTGCGTATACACAGAGATCTTGTTATGCCATTAATTCTTCACTTATATCATTCCATCATTCATTCATTAGATGTTCAATAAACTGTAAACATGTGCAGTAAGAATAGAATAAATCATCACACATAAGCAACACACATGAAAACCAGGATTTTAGATGGAAACCCAAGTCGGGAGAAAACCACCGCTGTCGTTGTCTCAGCCTTCAATATTTTATTATAGAGAAAAAATATTACAACATATGTGCTGGCGCAGCCTCCTACTAGCACACAGGCACCCACTTGCGCTCATTTACCAGCCTCTCCTGGAAGGGAGCTATGACCCCCTGCTCTCGTTTACCAGCCTCTCTTGGAAGGGAGCTACGACCCCCTGATCTCGTTTACCAGCCTCACCTAGAAGGGAGCTACAACCCCCTGACTGAAGGCTACAACCCTCAGCACCACCATGGACCACGTTTCATCAATTTTCACACTGGATCCAAAGCTTCCTTTAGAACACAACTTGTAGGCCACGTTTCATCATATTTTCAGACTGGACCCACTCCACACATTTAAGCTCAATCATACATCAAACTGATACTTATCAATTCAGACAACTCAGAACTGTAGAATACAGATAGCAGTAACACAGCAGAACAGATCAGACATTTGATACTTCATACTTCAGCAAACCCTAATCTTCATACGCGCTTTCCTTTCACTGATCCTGCGTATATACGCGCCTTCGACCATACAAACCCGCGTATACTTCTGTACATATTACAGAGCTAATTTTACTGCCCATACGCGCTTTCTCTTCAGCAAACCCGCGTATATACGCGCTTACTCTGCGGTGAACTAGCCTATAGTTCTTCAGACATTTAGGTCATTGTAATTCTTCAGAACAGATACATCACTCAGATTTTACCCTTTACTTTAGACAGATGTTCGCCTCTTCTCAAATCTAATCATTCCATAAACAGATCTAGCAGATACAAATACATTCCAGATCTAGATTCCCTTCTTCATCATTTCTTCATTGGTGCATCATACATTCAGATCTTTCATTCAACTGTAACCCTTTCCATTCAGATATGCTTCAGAGAGAAGTATTCATTCAAACCCAGACTCATGCACACACATTTGCACAATGAATTTCTTCTCCTTATATAGGTTTACCCTTTATCAATACCATGAGCCAAAACCACATTACTTTCGATGGTATTCCTGGACGGGGTCACATAGATGAATCATTACTCAATACAATGGGTCAAAACCATGGTGGTTACCCCTGGTTTTACATATTTAGAGCGCTTTTTCCCATACGCGACTTGGCACGTTATTTCCCGCGTGCATACACTACTTTGTCTAGACAAATCCGCGTATGCCTTGAGACATACTCTTTTCATCATGTTTTAGCACATACTGACATTCCTTCCATCATTACCTTTTGTACTCATTGTATATACATCAGATTTACATCATTTAACAAGTTCATCAAGACATATTCCATCAGGGACAACTTCATCAAGTAGGTTGCCATCATCTTTATCAAGTGGGTTGCCATCAAGGACAACACTCAGCATCATATTGCCAACAATCTCCCCCTTTGGACTTGATGGCAACCACGATGGTGTTTGATCACCACAACAGATAGATACATTAAGAATATAATGACACCATGTCACTCTTGACACCATTCTTTCTCTTTATTCAAAAACCATGTCACTCTCCCCCTTTGACATCAAGGGCAAAGGGCAGACCAAAACCAACACAAGGTTTTTTTCTCCTCTTGTAGAAGGAAGCGTTCTGCAGATCTGATGTACACTGAAGTGACCATGCTCCCCCTGAGTTCATGCTGAACCTACAAACATATTTTTCAATGAAGTACATGACTCTATGACCTTCCTATCACCAATGACTCATACTTACATCAAAGATCCATCCAAGTGGATTTACATATGAGACTCAAATACCCAACCAAGTGAGTTTACACATCTCAACTCAACTACCCAACCAAGTGGGTTTACAAATTTGACTCAGCTACCCAACCAAGTGGGTTTACAAATTTTGACAAGTCCTTACATGACTGAATATTACAATTTTACATCATGGGTCTCAACAAGACCTTTTTATCAAATTACAAGTATGACTTTTTATGACTAATACCAGAAAGACCTCAAGAGAGAGATCATATTTCAGAATCATCATAATGCCAACAATGCATTATAGCAAGACTAGTGCTCCCCCTGAAAATGTGCATCCAAACATCCTTTCCATATGTCCAAGGCTCCTCCTTAGCTTGTGCAATCTGAATACTTTTAACAGCAAGTCATCAGCAACAATCTCTGCATGATCTATCCAGATCTCCGAATCATAAGACTTCCATCATATCCAAAAGATATTATTCATCAAATAAGCAATCCGGGCTCATCCATAATCTTCAACATAAGAAACCATGTATCATTTCATTAGCATGAGTATAACCAGAATAATGCTAACAGTACAATCATTAGCAGTCAGACTGATGCTCCCCCTGAACCTCTGCTCCTGATCTTCAGTTGTCATCCCAATTCTCTTATCATCAATGCATACGCGACTGTGTCTGCTGGAACTCGCGTGTATACGCGGCTTTAGTTCATTGAACCCGCGTATGGAAAGTGAATTATAGAAAATTTCACATTCCTCCATCTCCCCCTGAATTTGTCCTTCCTGTACCTGTCTTCTTCATGTCAGATGCTCTGTCAGCAATAATCATAACCAGATTTGCCAAATCAACCATGAGAATCATCATACATCACTCCCCCTGTGACGATACATTACTAAGCTCCATAATGTATCTCACATCACTTCTGCAGTCATTAAGAGAAGTAAGCTTCAGAAGCTGATGACTGCAGTAGGGTCAATATTCCCTACGTTTCTAACTGGTCCTCCTTCTTTTTCCAAATTTGCTTGAACTTTCTAATTGTGTCCTGAAAATTGTCCACTTTCTCATATTTGTTCAACCTGGATTCTTTTTCTACATTTCCATACTTGTTACAAGAATAACATCTCATGTGTCCAGAGAAATAAGCATAAGAATCATAATGAGTATTTCTAATCTTCCTTCTTTTGCAATCAGTTGCTTTATGTCCATACTTGTTACATGAAAAACAATATCCCTTGAAGAAACCAGAGTACCTTTCTATGTAGGATTTGTTTGTTTGTGGCTGAAACAATCTGCTTCTGCAATTGGCTGCAACATGTCCATGATTATGACATTTAAAGCATTCAACATTATTGAATGATTTCCTTTGAGAATTCATGATTGTCGGTTGACCTTTTGCTTCTTTCAACACTTCAGGCTTTGCATTGATATCCTTTGAATCTTTAGCACTTCCTTGTGAACTAGATTCTCCTTTAATAGTTTCATGAAAACCAAGACCAATTTTAACAGAAGGAGACCTTTGACTACTAAGAATATTGTCAAGAATCTTAGTACTATCTTGAAACCTCAAGAGTTTATCCTTTTCTTCTAATTTAACTTTGAGAATGTTTACCTCAACCTCCAATTTTTGGCATTGCTTCATCATGCTTTCTTCAACCCTTTTTCTTTCTTCTACTTGATCATTCAAATTTAAGATCTCTTCTTTCAACCCATTTTCTTGCTCTTCAAAGATTTGTAAAAGTTCTTCATTCTTCTTATTTGATTTTTCTAGATCTGTTTTGAGCGAGATGATTTCTGCTTCACGTCCTTCCTTTTCAAATGATTGTAGAAGTTCTTCATTCTTCTTATTTGATGCTTCAAGGTCTTCTTTCAGAGAGATGATTTCTGCTTCAAGTCCTTCACTGTGATTGGTTACTTTGTCTTGCAGTCTTTGATACATTTCTATCTGTCCCTTCATTGTTTCTATCTGTTCATTCAATCTAGAGATCACATCCTTGAGGATAGATTCCCTCCTTTTAAATTGATCCCAAAAATTACTTTCATCATTGATCTTGAGATTTTCTTCTAGACTTATATTGTTACTTTCACTATCTTCATCATTGCATGCACAAGTGAGTGGATTACAAGAACAACAATCAATACATGTTTCTTCTTCTTCATTTTCTGCTACACATGTTTTCTGAGATATCTTCTTTTCTTGAGTAGCCTTCTTCTTTTGCTTCTTTGCCATGGGCACTAGCAGATCTTGGTCAGAATCTTCTTCATCTTCACTTGACATTTCATTATTATCTTCATTTGCATAATAACTCTTTCCCTTTTCAAATTGTTTATAAGGACATTTAGCAGCATAATAACCTACTCTTCCACAATCAAAGCATTTGAAGGGTAGCTTACCTTTGAATCTTCCAGTACCTGGTTGGAGTCTCCTTACAAAATTTGCTTCTTCTTCTTCTGATATATAACTTGATTCCTTGACAACTTCCTTTTCTTTTCCTTTTTCACATGCCTTAAAAGTAGCTTCTTTGATTTGAAAGGGACCTCCTTGTCTCATTTCATAAGCAGTCAGAATACCATGTAGTTGAACAATAGTAAGAGTTTGCAGATCTTGCCTTTCTTCAATAGCTGACACTTTTGACTCAAATTTTGAAGTTAAAGAACTTAAGACTTTTTCCACCAGAGTAGTATCGGTTATGGTTTCACCCAAACTTCTCATACGATTTACAATATCATCTAGACGTAAAAAGAAACTGGCAATACTCTCATCACTATGCATCCTTAAATTTTCATATTCAATTCGGAGAGTTTGGAGTTTTTCACTTTTTACCTTTGTATCTCCTTCATAGCTCAGAATGATTTTGTCCCATATTTCTTTTGCTGAATTTAGCTGCATCACTTTAGCAAATTCTGGTTCAGACATGCTTCCTAATAAGACATTGATGGCTTTGGCATTGATTTCATATTTCTTCCTTTCTGCTACATCAGTAGGAATACTTGCCGGATACTGATAACCTCCTTCCACGATTGCCCATACCTCTGCACCAAGACTTTGCAGATATGCTTTTGTTCGTATCTTCCAGAACAACAGATTATTTCCATTGAATAGAGGTGGCCTTATAGACATTATCCCTTCATGACTTCCCATTGCGACGGATCTCCTTCAAGCGATCAAGCTTCTGCAGAAGGACCTCCTCCGATTCCAATTGTTGGGAAAAATACTGAGAGGGGGGGGTGAATCAGTATTTAGGACTTAATCAAAACTTTTTACTTTTCCATTCACTAAAACCCATATGCTACTTTGCTGAAGCTAACTAGCGTATACATGTGGATATACTTCATAAAACTCGCGTATACACAGAGATCTTGTTATGCCATTAATTATTCACTTATATCATTCCATCATTCATTCATTAGATGTTCAATAAACTGTAAACATGTGCAGTAAGAACAGAATAAATCATCACACATAAGCAACACACATGAAAACCAAGATTTTAGGTGGAAACCCAAGTCGGGAGAAAACCACCGCTGCCGTTGTCTCAGCCTTCAATATTTTATTATAGAGAAAACATCTTACAACATATGTGCTGGCGCAGCCTCCTACCAGCACGCAGGCACCCACCTGCGCTCGTTTACCAGCCTCTCCTGGAAGAGAGCTACAACCCCCTGACTCGTTTACCAGCCTCTCCTGGAAGGGAGCTACGACCCCCTGCTCTCGTTTACCAGCCTCACCTGGAAGGGAGCTACAACCCCCTGACTGAAGGCTACAACCCTCAACACCACCATGGACCACGTTTCATCAATTTTCACACTGGATCCAAAGCTTCCTTTAGAACACAACTTGCAGGCCACGTTTCATCATATTTTCAGACTAGACCCACTCCATACATTTGAGCTCAATCATACATCATCAACAGATAGCAGTAACACAGCAGAACAGATCAGACATTTGATACTTCATACTTCAGCAAACCCTAATCTTCATACGCGCTTTCCTTTCACTGATCCTTCGTATATACGCGCCTTCGACCATACAAACCCACGTATACTTCTGTACATATTACAGAGCTAATTTTACTGCCCATATGCGCTTTCTCTTCAGAAAACCCGCGTATATACGCGCTTACTCTGCAGCGAACTAGCGTATAGTTCTTCAGAAATTTAAGTCATTGCAATTCTTCAGAATAGATACATCACTCAGATTTTACCCTTTACTTCAGACATATGTTCACCTCATCTCAGATCTAATCATTCCATAAACAGATCTAGCAGATACAAATACATTCCAGATCTAGATTCCCTTCTTCATCATTTCTTCATTGGTGCATCATACATTCAGATCTTTCATTCAATTGTAACCCTTTCCATTCAGATATGCTTCAGAGAGAAGTATTCATTCAAGCTCAGACTTCTTGCACACTTTTGCACAATGAATTTCTTCTCCTTATATAGGTTTACCCTTTATCAATACCATGAGCCAAAATCACATTACTTTCGATGGTATTCCTGGACGAGGTCACATAGACGAATCATTACTCAATAAAATGGGTCAATACCATGGTGGTTACCCCTGGTTTTACATATTTAGAGCGCTTTTGCCCATACGCGACTTGGCACGTTATTTCCCGCGTGCATACGCTACTTTGTCTAGACAAATCCGTGTATGCCTTGAGACATACTCTTTTCATCATGTTCTAGCACATACTGACATTCCTTCCATCATTACCTTATGTACTCATTGTATATACATCAGATTTACATCATTTAACAAGTTCATCAAGACATATTCCATCAGGGACAACTTCATCAAGTAGGTTGCCATCATCTTCATCAAGTGGGTTGCCATCAAGGATAACACTCAGCATCATATTGCCAACACTACCTAAAAAGAAAAATGAAACAAGCCATAGAAATTGAAAAGAAAGAAATAACATAAATCGTGATGATGGACTTCTCATTAGCAATACTTGGAAACCCTTAATACATCAAACCTCTTATGACATCAAAATTAATAATAACATAGTATAAATGTAATAAGTCTCAAAAAAAAATAAAGATAAAATAAAATATTTTTCTACCTTATATAATTATTTTTAATTCAACAACGTTTAACATTAATAAATAAATAAATTAAATAAAATAATTAATTATATAAATTAAATTAAATAAATACATAATTCTAATAAATAAATACATAATTCAAATAATTTTATAAATTAAATTAAATTAAATTATGTATCTATCTGTTTTAACTAGGTCAAAGAAGAAAATTAATATAGCCAAGATTAGAACGAACTCTCATGAGCTCCATAGTGAAACAGGTCGTTGGACAGTTTCTAAAACACCATGGATGGAAAGGATCTGTCATCTCTGTGAGAATATGAACATCGAAGATGAAAATCACTTCCTCTTAGAGTTCCCCGCGTACAACCACATTAGAGCTCAATTTCATAATCTTTGTTGCAATACTGACCTTCCTAGCCTTTTAAGATGTCAAAATTATAGTGAGCTCGGGAGGCTTCTCCTCCAAGCTTTTTAAGCATAGGAATAAAATCTTAAATCAAACTAAATAACTCTTTTCTTTAAGTCTGATAGACCAAAGATTGGTCTCAGTGGACGTTAACCACCACCATCATCATCATCATCATCATAATTAAAATAAATTACAATTAAATTTAATTTAATTAAATGACCATTCTTCAAACCGATTATAATAAATTTAGATAGATAGAAAATCTTTCGGATTAATCACATCATTAATGTCACCTATTCTTTTAGGCCTATCAGTACCATCAAGAATTCTCTCGGATCAGTTAAGGACCCTATAGACCCAAAGGACATGAAAGGTATTTATCTAGTTCCATGCTCCTGCAGTACTCCTTATATTGGGGAAACTGGTTGATCCATTAGACAGAGAATCCAAGAGCATGTTGTAGACATTAGGCATAGTTGATCCCACACTTCTGCTCTTGCGGAGCATGCTGGGAAATCGTGTCACCATGTTTGCATTGAAGACTCCAAAGTCATTGCTAAGGTGGATCACTTCCATCATAGAAAGCTGAGAGAGGCTATTGAAATTGAGAGACATCCTAAAAATCTCATCAGAGATGATGGATGGAAACTAAGTAAGAGCTAGACGCCATCCCTCTCAAGGTGACTCAGCCCCCTTGCATTGTTTCCTTTGGTTTTATTCTCCTCCCCCTTTGGTTTTTTCTTTTTTCTGAAGCTCTTTTATTATATTATCTCCTTTCTTTTATATATATATATATTTACTTGGTGTTATGTATTTTGCCCCCCTCTCCGCCCTTTGTAATATTAATTATAAATCTTCCCTTAAATTCTTCATTTTATTTTTCTATTTACTAGTTTTATAACTTATTCATTCTAATTAATTAATTTATTTATTTATTATTATTATTATTAGTACTTATTTATTTATTTATTTTTTTTATTTTTTTGGTTTTTCCCCTGTACTATAAGCTACCCCTTCTCCTTTATGGGTTTTTGTAATAAATAATTTTAACTAATTAATTAAATTAATTAAAAAGCTTTTAATTTTCTAACTAATTAAATTATTAAAAAAAAATTAATTTTATAACTAATTAACTAAATAACGGCTAGTTTTAACAGCTAACTCCGAGCAATGATGCATCCTTACTATTTATTCACTGAGATCGTTTTCCTTCTTCACCTTGTCCTGAAGATAAACCACATTAGATGGACTCCGGGCAATGATGCATCCTTACTATTTATTCACTGAGATCGTTTTCCGTCTTCGCCTTGTCCTGAAGATGAACCACATTAAATAGATCCTAATGATGTGATTAATCCGAAAGATTTTCTATCTATCTACATTATGGATCACAAAAGTCTTAAATCTAATATAATAAATTTTTCAAATTAATCTCCATATACTCTCTCCCCCAACTTTCTCTCCCCCAACTTTCTCCCGCTTGGCCCTAACTAACAACCAAAAAAAACTCTAGTTTATGCTTCTCCATACTATCAATTTTTCAAAATCTAAGATTCGCCGTAGAATTTCGCGTTACAAGCTCCAACCATTTTTTAATAAAGATAAGTCTCGACACCAGTAGGCAAAATGATATATCTTGTGCAATCAATATTGCAATTAAAAGCGAGTGTCGTCATAAAACAGGGGAATGGCAATGACGGACCCCTTACCCTCCTAGCTCTGCGACAACAAAAATTAGCTGATGCATCATCGGCTTCTTTGACGTTGATATTCATTTGGGTTGATTGCCGAATTTCATTCGCACTAGCAGCTATTGCAGCTTCCATCAGTCCAGCAATGTTAATGGGTGGGGGGCAGTAATGATCGGGGCTTTTTGTGAGTGTGCTAATTTCAGGGTGAGATTATACGCAGATTGGAAGGGTCGTTGTCGCAACTGTGTATTGGATATCAGTGGGGTTCTTCAACGCTAATTGCAATGGCTTGCCCCACAGACTCCAGGGATCCCTACCTTTCAAACTCTTCCATGCAGATTACACCTCCACACAGATTTTAATGAATTCTCCTTTGAATAATGATGTTTGATCACCAGCAGTTATCAACACTTCTTGGGTAAACCAACATGCCTCTACCAACAGTCGGCGTAGTATTCATGTGTACAATATGCAGCGTCATCTCTGCACAAATCTGAGTCTAAATTTCTCAAAACCCTTGTGGCTCTTGCGATCTTCTCCCGCAACAACAATGACAATGTGGCGGCCCTCTTCTTTTCGAAACAGAATGCACAACTTCGCAAGTCACACAAATCTCCACACAAACACACTATATTCACACAGTTAACAGATCTATGCTAATATAATATATGTATAGAAACAATAACACTCAAGTCTGCCTCATCTTCCTGGCCTTCTCACTCTTATAAGGGAATTAGGCCAAAAGAGGCTTCGATACCGATAAAGAAATTTGAAGAGCAGACATAGTAGAGATTACACACAAAACCAATTCGTATATTGCTTTCAAGACCAAAATACATCTTTCACAGTGATCATGAGCTCCAACGGATTCCAAATTAAGAGATTATTGTTGAAAAAATATCTCAACAAACTCCAACAAATCAAATCTACCTATATACAACCAACAAATCAAATCTATCTGTATAGTAATGTAAGCATTATTTCTAAGTTATTTTTATATTCAAAGTCTTTGTGGTTTATTATTTCTCCTAATCAAATGAAATAATCAAACTAATCATCAATGAAATATAATAAATTATATTAAATCATAATCACTGTTAGGAAATATATACTTGACGTCATAAAAGTGGGGTGCTGTGAAAGTAGGACATTTTTAATGTCTTCATAGGAGTTCAAATCTCCCCATTGACATGTTTGCCCATTGTGAGTTGCTTCTACCTGTGTTTGTGGTGGGGAACAGGTGCAAGTCCTGGGCGACTTCGGAGGAAAGATATCCTCCACCGACCAGCTTCTAAACCAAAATATTTTGCCCTTTGTGAGTTGCTTCTGCCTGTGTTTGTGGTGGGGAGCAGGTGCAAGTCCTGGGCGACTTTGGAGGAAAGATATCCTCCACCGACCAGCTTCTAAACCAAAATATTTTATTTGAATGTCACAAACTGGCTGCAAAAATTGTAAAACTCTCAAAATGGGGAATTGCCACATTAGGGAAAAAGAAAAATTGCAAAACTCCCAAAACTCCCAAAATGGGGAATTGCCACATTAGGGAAAAAGAAAAATTGTAAAACTCCCAAAACTCCCAAAATGGGGAATTGCCACATTAGGGAAAAGGAAAATATATATATATAGACTGACTACAAATCAACATAATCCATCTAAGCTCCTATTACCCAATCAAGCCAGCTATGCCAACCAACATATGGGAGATCGTTATAAATAGAATGGACTGCCTAGCATTTGAGTTTTTTCACTTTGAATTCAGAAATTGAGGAAATATGCCTTGCTCATACTATCATCCCACTCAAGCTTGGAAGTTGTGAGGCAAAATGCTCATGGGACAACTTTGGTCACAATTGTTTCTACCTCTATCGATACTACATAAGTGTTTTTTTTTAAATTAATTAAATTGCTTTCATTGAAGGGCATAAGTAAATTGGGTGCAGTCAAGGACTTCCATGAGATGCAGCCTACTATTATGCATGCCATTTCTTCTTCAAGCTGCAATGAAGCACAATGCTAAGAATAAAATCATCCCCAAAAATCAGGGCTATGAGAAATCGTCACCATCCAATTCCCACTCTATGTCTGAGCCCACTATATTGCATACGAAAATGATATCCTGTTCGGCAAATCTTAGCAGTGACTCTGTACTGGTTCTTCCAATAAATGCCAAATGCATGCAGGAGACATCCGAGCAATGCACTTTACTGGAACAATTGAAATCAAAATCCATTTCTTTGCTACCAAAGTAGTAGAGTTGGCATGCATATGTGTATAAGTTACTTCACTTAGAATGAACAACCATTACCCCCTGAACAGTGCCCATCCTTGCAATGATGTTAACTTTTGCATGCCTTAATAAAATTTGTTATCAAGGACCATAGAGAGTATCGGGATTGCAATGTGGCAAGCCACCATACAAATGAAGATTCTTTATGACTTGAAAAGGTGCTCCAAGGGATGTGCTTTGTAGTCTGTTAAAGGAGCAATTGCTTCTCACTCCCTGTGGTGGCAACGAATTTGCAGTTCCAACGTCTCTTTAATATCCAATGCAAATATCATATTTGGAACATACCTTGCCCCTTTTGACCTCCAGAACAGGCTCTCAAACTTTAGATAAATCTTCTACATTTGCATGCAACCAATCGCCTACAAGAAAAGCATGCACCTTCTTATTAACCTCAATCCAACTGCATCCAGGTGCCTTTTTAATGCCTCTGTCTTTCATTATCTGGCGCACCTTTCTCATGTCTGCCCACCTGCCAGCAGCAGCATAGATGTTTGAAAGCAGCACATAAGGTGCCGAATTCGAAGGGTCCAGTTTAAAAATGTGATGTGCTGCACATTCTGCCACCTCTATATTGTTATGAATGCTACAAGCACCGAGCAAACAACTCCAAACAAAAGCATCAGGTTCTACTGGCATTTTCTCGATAAAGTCCAGCGCTTCATCAAGATGCCCAGCACGGCCGAGAAGGTCAACCATGCATCTGTAGTGTTCAATTGAAGGTGTTATCTGATAGTGATTGCTCATGCGATTGAAGTATCCAAAGCCTTCATCCACTAGACCTGCATGGCTGCAGGCAGACAATACGCCGACTAAGGTAACATCATTTGGGCCTATGCCACAATGTAACATCTCCTCAAAGAGTTTGAGGGCCTCCCTTCCAAAGCCATTGATGGCGTATCCTGCAACTATTGTTGACCATGTCACCACATTTCGTTCATGCATATTGTCGAATAGTTCACGTGCCTTCCAAAGGTTACCACATTTGGCATACATGTCAATGAGAGCATTAACCACCACTACGTGAGACTGGAAACCAGTCCTAATTATCTTCTCATGGATTTCCATGCCCTGTTCCAGAGCCCCAAAGTTAGCACACGCCGGAAGAATACTAGCGAAGGCCATAGAGTCCGGCTTTACCCCGGCCAATTCCATTTGATGAAAGAGCCTCAGAGCTTCTTCACCATGCCCATTCTGCACAAATCCAGCCATCATGGTTGTCCACGATAAGACATTTTTGTGAGGCATCTTCTGAAAGAGCAAGTAGGCTTCATCAATAAACCCGTTCTGCGCAAACCCTGCGAGCATGGCATTCCATGAGACAATATTTGGCCGGTACATACTCTTAAAAAGCTTGAAAGCCTCATCAACAAGCCCAATCTGCGAAAAACCCGTGATCATCGTATTCCAGGACACCACGTCCGGTTGACGCATTTCTTTAAAGATCCCCAGAGCCTCATAAACCAACCCATTCTGCGCAAAGCCCGCCATCATGGTATTCCAAGATACCAAATCTCGACACGGCATCTGCTTAAAGAGCTCGTGGGCTTCATCAACCAGCCCATTCTGTGCATATCCTGCAATCATTGCATTCCAAGACACCACAGTTCTTTGACGCATTTTGTCAAACACTTCCCGGGCCTTCTCCAAACTGCTGCATTTGGCATACATGTCCAGGAGGGCGTTTGCCACAACAACATCGGACTGAAGTCCGCTTCTTGTTATCTCATAATGAATCTCTATACCCTGCTCCAGATACCCCAAGTTGGCACATGCGGGAAGAACACTGGAAAACGTGAATTGATTCGGCCTAGTGCCCTGTCCCTTCATTTGGTGGAAGAGCGCGAGTGCCTCCCGTGCAGGCCCGTGCCTCGAGTAAGCTGCGATCATGGCAGTCCAAGAACACACATCCCGTTCCCGCTCTGCCATTTGGTCGAAAACTCTGCGAGCATCCACCACGCTCCCGCATTTGATATACATGTTCAAAAGAATGTTCGACAGAAACGTGTCTTCCATGAATTCCCCCCTCTGGTTCATGTGAGCGTGGATTCGTTTGCCCTCTGATAAAGCCTTCCTTTCAATGCAGCCCTGCAACAGATAAATGTAAGTCCATCTCTCTACGTTTCTGTCTTTAACTTGCAATATGAGTAGCGCCTCCTTCCATCGACCTTGTTGGTAAAGTGTTCCCACATCCAGGTCGTCCCTTACAGTTACAGCGTTCGTAGAGGCCTGTGCTTTAGGAATGTTAATCGTTTTAAAATTATGAGGGTGAAACCGTCTGCCCACAAGCAATGTCCTCATCTCTTTCTCCTCATTGTTATTGGAGGAACGATTCCCATTGCACTCGTTGTGTTCACAGTCACCCGCAGCAGATCTAGAAACATTTCAAACACCGTCGTTGCCTTCTTATTCTTTAGGGAACTGTCTAGTTCAAGGGTGGACTTCCATCGGCATGTTGGAATCTGAAATTCTATGATCTGTTTTCATTGACATTTTAATCATTTGGCTAAAAATCTTAAGTAGATCGTCTAAAATGTCCGAAACTTGATTGATTGAACTTTGATTAGGTTTTAAATTTAAAATCTCAAAGTTGAGTTAAAATTTATGGACTGCAAATTTGGGTGGTTATGATAACAATAAAATGTGTTTTTTCAAAAAAAAAATATATATATATATAGTTAAAATTAGAGTGGGTAGAGTTTGTATATGTTGATTAATTAATATTGGTTTGTTGTAATGAGGCTTGAAGAGTAGGTGTTCCTTTCTTGTAGGTTCCTCATTCGATTTTTGATGGGAGTATTTTCTATGTCTCAACCCTTGTCAAACTACAAGTTCTTGCTAGTATTAACTATGGGTCGTTAATACTAACTAATACTAACTATGGGATAGAAATTGTGCCAAAAGACATTATCCAATAGTTGGGTAGATAGTTCTTTCATTTAATATGTAGACTAGCCCCAACCCAACCTAGATCTCAGGAAAAATAAATTATATATGCAAACTCTTTTCAAGTTATTAGAATTTAATAACAAAAAATATTCCCTTTAATTATTTGAATCGATTTAAAGGAGTTTATTCAAAACTGGGAAAAAATTTTAAATTGATTATCCATCATACAAAACATCTCAACCATTGAGCATGATATAGAATGTAGTGATGAGGGGGAGGATAGAGGATGAAGAGTTCATAAGCTACATTGAAGACCTTGGTCATGATAATAAATGGTAGCAATGGTGGGGAGAGTAGAGGATGATGAGTTTATAGACTACATCGAAAATCTTACAAAGGGGACTAGGGTTTTTGAGTATAATACAGAAATTGCATTTAAGAAAAGTTTTGAAGACTTATTTCCCTTTCCTAATGATAAGGACAAAGAGGGGTTTTGAAAGTCTGGATTAAAGACTTTGTAAAATCCTATAAAAATGGGAAACCATGACTCTACTGTCCAGCTGTTGGGACCTTATAAAATGGTTTATGACTACTAGCTATCTATCTTAATCGCAAATCAAAATTCTAGTGTCGAGTCTTGTCATGAGGGTTATTGTGGCAGAAAACCATTGGAGGAACTTATTTTGCAATCAAGTTTTCAACCTTTGGCACCTTTCAACTCGAAGAGCAAAAGCACATGGGCTTTAACACAAGTTGTGACCTATTTCCCTCGATTTGGTGCTTCCAAGATTAAGCTTGGCAAGGATCAATGAACCTTTAGTCAAGGGTTTATCGGAGGTCTTTTGGATCTAACTTACTTGACTGATACTTCTAAAAATCCAATGGTATTAGTTCAAGAGGAGGAGCCAAGGTTTAAGAAAAACAAGAAGCTTTTGAAAAGGAAAAAATAGCTTGTAAAGTTTGTGGTAGGTGAATATATGACGGTGCATAAAATATTGTCCATCACTAGTAAGAAACTAATTTGAAATTTTTTGAGCAAACAAATTTTAGTGGTTACTTCAAACCACTAGATATAAGCACATCAGACTCTAGTGTTAGACTATGGACTCGTTTTTCATGTCTTAACTTATGGAAGGATCAGTTTCTCTTTCCATTCATACATATATGTCTCAATGGCATTAAGGGGTACATGGTTTTGGGATTATGCTTACTTGTCTTTGAAATTCTAGTATCCATGGATTGATCCTTGATTTGAGTCAACTATAAAATTACCCATTTTTGTAAAGTTCCCCAGACTCCTTATTGACTACTAGATGGAGAAATTTCTAAGTAGACTAAGGAATTCTATTGGAAAAACACTTAAGTTGATTTGGGACAGGTATACTCAAATTAGATTTGTAGCAAAGGTATTGTTTGGCGTTGATATTAAGGATGGACTTGTCAAGTCAGTCAAAATCATGATGGGGGGTGATCTTTGTTTAGATTTTAGATTACATCAATCTACCTATCCATTATGTTTGTTGTCACCGTATGGTCATTTGTTTTGATATTGTTTGAAGCCCTTTGTGAAATTATTTTCGCAAAGGAAGGCTCCTAAGAAGGCATCAGATAATCAAGGAGGTTGTTAGAGTGGATAATTCTAGGAGTCATGGTGAAGGTGAGGAGACAAATCTCAAGGTTAATGAAAATATCCCCAAAGCAGTTGAGGAGAAGAGTAGGCTCAATAGTAAACAAGATTGAAGGTTAACTGTACAAATAACTCATGGAGGGGATTCTACTAACAACAGCCCCCATGGTACAGCAGGGTTTTTTGGAGACAAAATTGGTGGATTCAAATGAAATTGTCATTGTCACAAAGGTTACTTGGCTTTGACCAAGCCACAAATATAGGATTTTAATAATGTGATGACAAGCGACTCGTTATCTAATTATACGAGTTCTCTGGTGATTTATAAATGTGGGACTTATAGACCACTTGCTTCGGTAAGATGAATACTTGGAAAATTAGCTTTCTAATATTTATCTCTCTAACTTATGCAGAGATATTTGTCCTTTGAATGGATACAAGGCCTCTATTCTTAGTTTAGTACTAAGTGCAACTATTTTTCAAGATTATAGGTACGACCTACTCTTTAATCTAACCTACACATATCAACTCACTAATAACAGAATACTAATCAAGCCAATAAAAACTAAGACTATGAAAATACGCAATCACTAAGAACTCTATCTTTGATGCAAATCCTTTACACATCAATATGCAACTAAACTGAATCAAGGATGAGACTATGCTTATTTGATCATTTTATGGGCACGAAGGCTCAACTTAGGCTCAGATTCAAGGCTTAGTTATTGTGTTGGTACCATAGGCCAATAATAACGATCAACAAGTTCAAGTGACTCTATGTCTATTCCCAACAATATATCATCCTTTGAATACCACTTATTCTGAACATTTAAGAAAAAAATTATATATTTATTACTAATTGGCTATAGGTTTAATAGTGGTGAGGGAGCATGAGACATGTCAAAAAATGTCAAAAAATACTAGTAAGGGAACAATACATTATCCAAGGTAATTGTCCATTATTTTCTAGTGTAAGCATACAATTTTTTAGTTGACTTGCCACTTCCATTGGATAATCTCATCCATTTAGTTGAATACAACCATCCATTCTGCTAACAACAATAGACAAGCACTATTCGACCAACAATTAATGTATAAGCTTGGAGATATATATATATATATATAACCTCAAGAAGGATAAAGTTAAAGCATATGACTTCCATATGGGTCGAATTACAATATATGGCCTCAATTATTCATGAACTATTACATATGGATTATTGGAGGTTGCATACAACCTGTGCAAGAGGCGTATGATCTCAATTCATCATTTGATTGATGTGTACATGCTTGTCACACTTGGAAGAATCATATGTGAGGAGAGTAGGAAATCGCATCTCACCTCAATCACTATCTTATCTTTGAATCATTAATGGATAAGGACATATTCATCAAGGCCTCCATTCTACCATGTGGAGGGTCAAACAAGTGGCCTATATGCCTAGATATAGACATCAAATCTAGCCCCAAGAATAAATCAATCATATTTGTAATATTCTAGCTCTCACACCCAACTTTCATGGCCAATGTTAAAAAATGCTAGAGGGAGGCAAATTACGTAGAAGTACACGCAATGTACCGCTTCTAGCAAAAACTAAAATTTTCAAGTCAAAACTAAAGCATTAGAACAAGGAGGAGTCTGGAAATATATCTAAGGCCCAACAAGAGTTGGAAATCAAAATGATTTAATTGATATTAGTAGAAGGTAGATCAGAGGAACTAGTGGACAAGGAGGTTGGCATCCTCTCTCAACTAGAAGAAAGAAGATATTGAGAGGAAATCTTCTAGAAACAAAAAACTATAATTTGATGGTTGAGGTGAAGGGGAAAAACACATCTTTCTTTCACAAATCTATGCTCTAACATAGACATCACATTCACATCTCCTTCCTTGAGGCTCAAGATGGCAGTACATTTTCAAATCACAACCAAATGGAGAAACAACTAATAAATTACTATAATTATTTTATTTTTACCATATACCACATAGAGGAGTTTCCATAAGGAAAATCACAACATGCATTCCATCCTCAATCATCTTATTGCAGAATGAAACCTTAATGTGAGACATCACATTGGCTAAAGAATAGAAATCGGCTCATTATAATCCATGTTTTCGACTTTTAATGCCACCTTCCTCGCACTAGCTCCCAAGCATGACAATGTAGACCAGCCAAGTGAGTTCAAGCCTATAGCGCTATGTAATGTAATTTATAAAATTATCACCAAAGTGATCATTGACCACCTCAAGCCTATCCTCTCGTGCCTAATATCCCTAGTGCAAATTAGCCATGTGGAAGGGAGGAAAATTCTAGATGGAATCCTAGTAGCACATGAAGTAATTCATTCTCAACAATAGTCCAGAAACCTAGGTATGCTCATAAAACTTGACTTCTCTAAAGAATTTTAGCATTTCAATTGATCCTTCATTTTGTTAATGTTGAAGGCTTTCATCTTTATTGATTCTTGGGTCAGTTGAATCAAATATCTAATTTCAAGTGTCTTCTTTTACATCCTTCCATTAGGGGAATTTTGAGGTCTAAAATAGGCCTCCTAAGAAAAATGTACAACCAAAACAAACTTTATAAGAACCAATAGGATTCAAGATGATGATTGTTACACCATTTTTTGGTCATCTAACCTATTGTTATTGGATGGACCCAAGTACACCATGTAAGACCAATTTTACCCTAAGTAAAATTGCATTCACTATGAAAAATAGCATAGTAAACCACCTTTATTAAGTTGTTTATGGTCTAAACAAGAAACCCCATGAGGAAATATTAAATAAATCTACATTTGTTTGATTTTCCTCAAGGAATAATTAGTTAAACAGCAGTTTAATTAATATTCCTGGTTATATTTAACCCAAAACAGGGAAATTAATTAGATAAATCGTTATTTATCTTATTATTTCCTAAGAATAATTATTTAAACCTTATTTAAATAATATTCTGTTAGAAATTAATGGAGATTAGGTGGTATTTGGTTACGTAGTTATGATTTTGCATTTTATTAGACATTCAGAGCCTATTATTTAGGAATTTGTTTTACCTAATGTATCTATTTAATTATTGGTGCTTAATGAGAAACTCCAAGCGGGTGCATTTGCTTGTGGGAGCTCCTGGTGATCTGCACCTATGAGCTCCTGTGTTGTTTGCCAAAATTCATGTCTTCTGCAATTGTTGACATGGTATCAGAGCTCAGGAGAGCTGAGAGAAGTTGTACGTGAGGCAGGCCGTGAAGGCGAATTTCGTGGCTCGCTGGAGTGGAGTTGTGTTCTCTGTTGACTGTACTGCGTGAGGCAGATCGTGAGGCTGTGTAGTGGCCGGTGAAGGCGTTTTTTCTCGGGTAGGCGTTCCCTGGAGGTGGAGCGGATCGGACAGAGATTGTGAGTTGACTTGGCCGATTAAGACGAGGCGTTGGTGGATTGAATCTGCATCAACTATGAGTGTTGACAAGTTCAGAAGCTGTGGACAGGAGCAATCTTTGTAAACGTCATTGCTCAGAATCTGCTGTGAGTGGTCGGTGCGTGAGGCAGGCCTTTGAATGGTAATCTTATCTTGCAACGTTTTTTATGTTTGATGGACAATGGCCAGTGTATGAATGCAATCCTCAGCATCGATTTAACCAATTTCTTTGCTCCAGTGAAAAGGTTGCAGCCATTCTTTAAATGAAATCCGTGCTTGCTTTTGAAATATAAATGAAGTATGTTGCTTGCTTCAGAAATATCAGTTAAGTTATATGTGTCAATTGAAAAGTTCACTGGTTTCTGAATTGCCTGAATCGTTTTTGAATTGCTTGCACGTCGGCCTTATTCCAATCAGAAAAGGAAAACGTTGCAGAAATATTCTCAATCCGTTTTCCTTTTTTTGTATATATTGAATCTGTCGACGTGACGACCCAAGGTTAACTGTCAAACAGATCATTGACTGTATTAGCCAGCTAAGCTAATCTGCTTTAGCCAAGCTCCTGTAATAGTTATTTTTTCCCCCTCATCTCAACCTTGAGAGATAAAGAACTTGGATTTTATTGTCCGGTGGTTACAACTGCGAAAAGCATTTCTTTTTTTTAGCTGTGTTTGATTACAATTTTTTTTTTTTTAACGTTGCAACGACCGGTTAAAGCAGGGCTCATAAACGATGGATAGCATCTGAGGTAGCCCCTCAGAGTTGAATAAGACGAGCACCCATCAACCACAGGACTGAAGAGGTGGGCATGGGCATTTAACACATTTTTCTCTACGCAGTTTCTTTCCCACCATTTTCTCTTGGGTTCCTCCCAGCTAAGGAAATATCACCTTGGGTACCTCCAACTGAGAAAGTCTCATATTTTAGTCCTCTCTGCTGCTGAACAGAACAGAGAACCAGTTGACTTGATTGCAGAAGATTTCTATTATATATATATTGTCAAATGTATTATATATATTGGTTCAGCAATCTTTTTTCAATTGGATACAGTGTGAGATCAAGAGTTTTTTTTCCTCATTGAAACTTGAAGGCCCTCATTAAGCAAATCCTGTTTTAATTTTTTTTTTTCCAATTTTCTTTTCCAAGATGAATGCTCAAATGGTAGATTACTTAACTGAAAGTAGAAAATTGGATGGTTCCAATTACACAAATTGGAAATTTAAGCTTCAGACTTTGCTTGAGGGACAAAATACCTATAGCATTGTCATCGGCGATGAAGTTAAACCGACTATTGCAAATGGTGGAACGAATGCAACAATTCAAGAGTGGGAGAAAAGGGAGCTAAAGGAAAAGGTTCTACACAAAATGTCAGTTAAAGATTGCATCATCCCTCATATTCGGGATTGCAAGACAGCGAATGACATCTAGACAACTCTTAAAGACATGTATGAAATCAAAAACACCAGTCAAATCTTGTTCCTCAGGAAGAAGATCCTCTCAATCAAGATGGAGGAGAATGAGTTTGTTTCGTCATTCTTATCCCGGATAAAGGAAGTTAAAGATAAACTATCTGATATCAGTCAAACTGTGGCAAATGATGATCTAGTGACAATCACCATGAACGGCATGACAGATGACTATCATATGTTTATAACTGGATTGAATGCAAGAGAAAAGCCTCCGTATTTTGAAGAGCTTACTGGGATTTTGCTACAAGAAGAGGAAAGGAGGTTGTCTCTCAAACCTCAAAATCCAGATCTTGCATTGATAACAAAGTTCAAGCCAAAAGGGAGAGCAATGGCTGATCAGAGGAGGGGCAACACATCAAAAAGGACACCACAAGGTATGACCTCGCACAAAAATGACTCTGCTCTTAAATGCTTTTATTGTGGTAAGATAGGCCATATTGCTAAATTTTGTCGTAAGAAGAAGGCAAATCAAGAGAGGTACAAGTAGAGAAGACATGCAGGTCATTTGGCGGATGCAGATGCAGATGCAGACACAGATCAGAATCTAGATGTTAGATTTTTTATGGCTGAGGCTGACACTTCTACTAAGGAGGATGAATCAGATATTTGGTTCGTGGATTCTGGAGCCTCCTCGCATATGTCAGGTAAAAAGCAATGGTTCAGAAATTTTAAAGAATCCAACTCTGGAGTAAAAGTCTATCTTGGAGATAATAGAGGGTATGAGATCAAGGGACATGGAGATGTCCTTGTTACTCTGCCTGATGGTAAGATCAGGAATATATCTGATGTGTGGTATGTTCCTGGCATTAAGAAGAACCTGATTTATGTGTCGAAGATTACAGATGAGGACCTCAAAGTAGAATTTTTTAAATCTCATTGCATTATTAAATATTTGTTGGATCAGATGAAGCCCATTGCTACAGGTATTCGCATAGGGGGACTCTACAAACTGGATGTGAAGAGTATGCCGCAGCAAGCCTTAATGTCGTCGGATAAGTCTGCTGAAAATTTGTGGCATCAGCGACTTGGGCATATCAATTTCAGTGATCTCCTTCTGTTGCAGAACAAAGGTATGGTAGATGGTCTTCCTGTTTTGAAAAATTTGCATATTGATTGTGAGGCATGTGCGTTCGGTAAACAGCATAGAGATGAATTTCCTACCATTAAAGATAGAAAACAGAGGGATATACTTGAACTTGTACACACTGACTTATGTGGCTCGATGCAGACAAGGTCATTAGGGGGGGCCTATTATTTTTTAATCTTTGTTGATGAATGTACAAGATTCACATGGGTGTATTTTCTTAAACAGAAAAGTCATGCTTTTGAATATTTCAAACAATTCAGAAACATGATTGAGAAGAAAACAAGAAAGTTCATCAGGATCCTTCGATCAGATCAAGGGGGAGAATTCAAGAAAGGAGTCTTCATCAAATATTGCAACGAGCATGGGATATAGTAGAAATTTACAACACCTTACACTCCTCAACAGAATGAAGTTGCTGAGAGGAAAAACAGAACACTGGTGGAGTGTGCTCGCAGTATGTTGAAAGGTAAGAATCTAACCAATGGTTTTTGGGCAGAAGCTGTTAATACTACAGTGTATTTAAAGAATAGGAGTCCTACTAAAAATATTGAGTATAAAACTCCTTTTGAAGCATTGTTTGGCTTCAAGCCTGCAGTAAGTCATCTTAGACTATTTGGTTGTAAATCTTTTGCACATGTTCCCAAAGAGAACAGGAAGAAGTTAGATTCAAAGGCCATTAAATGCACTTTCATTGGATACTGCAGTGAGTATAAGGCTTATAAATTGTTTGACCCTGTTACTCATAAGGTGTTTGTCAGTAGAGATGTATTATTACATGAACAGATTGATGATGCAACTCCTATCCAAAACAATGAAGAATGGCATGTACCCTTACTTTCAGAAGAGGATAGTGAAACAGGAATCAGTCAGCAGCAGGAACAACAGCAGGTACAGCAGCAGCAAGATAATGTGGAGTTTAGTCCACAAAGGGAAGAAACAAGCAGAATAATTGAACCCCCACCACTCAGAAGATCAAGCAGGCCAAAACAGTTACTAGCTCGATATAGGGATTGTGCGCTTATGATTGGTATGTTAAACATTGCATAACCTTCTAATTTTTATGAAGCTAGTCAAAGTCTTGAATGGAAGAAAGCAATGAATGAGGAATATGAATCTATCATTAAGAACAATACTTGGGATCTAGTAAAACTTCCTGATGATAAACAACCCATAGGTTGCAAATGGTTATTTAAGTTGAAATTTAGAGCAGATGGGTCTATTGATAAACATAAATCAAGGTTGGTGGCAAAGGGATATTCCCAGATAGAAGGTATTGATTTTGAGGAGACATTTGCCCCTGTTGCAAAATTAAATACCATCAGAATGATTATTGCTTTAGCCACTAAACATCATTGGAAAATACATCAATTAGATGTTAAGTCTGCTTTCTTAAATGGTGATTTAAAAGAAGAAGTATATTTAGTACAGCCTGAAGGATTTGTTAAGAAGGGAGAAGAACATCTAGTATGTAGATTAAAGAAAGCTTTATATGGTTTAAAGCAGGCACCTAGATCCTGGTATGAAAAAATTGATTCTTTTTTCCTCATGAATGGTTATGAAAGGAGCAAAAATGATCCCAATTTATATACCATGTTTAATAATGAAGGACAGATAGTGGTGATTTATTTATATGTAGATGATCTGATAATAACAGGAAGTGCAGACAATCTCATTGAAGAAATCAAGCAGCAATTATCACAGAAATTTGAGATGAAGGACCTTGGAGAAATGCAATATTGTTTGGGTCTAGAAGTTTGGAGAGATTCAAGTCAAACTTTCTTGTCCCAGGGTAAGTATGCAAAGAGTCTGTTATCCAGGTTTAAGATGGATGAGTGTAAGCCTTCATGCATACCTTTACAGCAGAATAGCAAACTTCAGATGAATGATGGTTCGAAATATGCAGATGCAACATTGTACAGACAATTGGTTGGTAGTCTTATTTATTTGACTGTGAGACGGACTTGCTACGTAATCCAATCAACACGTACATATCTCTGAAGAAAAAATCACATCGCCTCCAAGAAATGTCTTCCAAAAAAATTCTTTAAATCTTAAAATGTAAAGAAAAATTTTTGAACAAAAAAGCTCAAAAGATTTATTTCAACACAAAACACGTACATACCTCAAAGAAAAATCACGTCGCCTCCAAAAATGTCTTCCAAAAAAGTTCTTTAAATTCAAACTTTGAACCTCCAAGAAAAATCACGCCGCCTCCAGAAAATGTCTTCCAAAAAAATTTTTTAACCCCAAACTTTGAAGAAAAATTTTTGAATTCAAACCAAGTTGTAAGATGAAATGAAGTGCGAAATGTGCGAAAATTGTGAATCATTTCGCGGCAATTTATATTGACCGCGAAATATGTGTTTTGTAAGGGGCTCCACAAAAAATTCCGGCCGACGGAAAATTACACAATAGTTCGGCCGAACTTTTGATAATAAGTTCGGCCGAACTATTAAGCCATTAGTTTTAGCGGCCCGTAAGCGGAAAACATAGTTCGACCGAACTGTCGCTAATAGTTCGGCCGAACTAACGCGTCACTGATTACGCAGAGCCAAGCTCTGAAAACGGTTCTGCAACTTTGGACTAATTAAACTCCATGAAAACTTGTTAATTAACTGTCGGAACCAAGACAAGCATTTTCAGAATTGAATCTACTTTCAGGAAATATAAATTTTATGGAATTTCGTAAACATTTATTAATTTTAATTATTTTTCTAATAAAATGAGTGCAAACAATTTTTGAGGGTCATCGTGATTCAGTGAAATCAAAATTTTGTATCTCCCAAAATACATTGTAAAAAAAATTTAAAAAATTATGGGGCATTAAATTGGTCCGTTGACTGTAATGGGTAGCTTTTAGATTTTTAGTTTATAACTTGTATGTTAAGAAATTTGTTGCCACACGAAACATATCAAAAATACGCAGTTTTTCGTATTAGACCAATTCAAAAAATTCTAGTAATTATGATATGCATCCATTGGCTTTGTAAATATGACGAAACCAAAGTAGACTCTGTCTAGATTGTTGTAACACATTTTGTTTTTTCAAAAACACAAATTTTCAATGAATACAAAGTTGCCACATAACATGACTACTTATGAATTCTTTGATTGTTAAGAAACACACACTCAAAGAAACGCTAAGTTGACATATCAAATCCGCATAAAAAAATTTCAAAAAATAAGTAATAGAAAGCTAACAAGATTTCTCACAACTTTTATTTTTACCGCAAAATGAAATTCTACACGGAAAAATTGTTATAGTTTGCAGAAAGTTGAAGAACCCAAAAAAATGAAAATTTTTCTCAAAAAAGGGCAAAAAGTGTAACCCAGCTTCACATTTCACATATGGGTGAGTGTTTGGTGGGTTGGCTCAACCATATTGTCATTGGGATCGAAGCAAAAAGAGGAGTATTAAGGTATCTGCAAGGAACATCAGACTTTGGTATTTTGTATTCTGACTCATTTGATGTTAAGTTGACAGGTTATACATACTCTGATTGGGCGGGAAATTTAGATGACAGAAGATCAATTACAGGTTACGCCTTCAACATTGGTTCTGGGGTCATCTCTTGGTGCAGCAAGAAGCAGCATACTATTGCTTTATCCTCAGCAGAAGCAGAATATCAAGCCATGTGTGCAGCGACGTGTGAGGCAGTTTGGTTGCGTAGACTTCTCCAAGATGCAAGGGAAGAACAGACAGAAGCTACGATCATCAATTGCGACAATCATAGTTCCATCAAACTGGCTTACAATCCCGTGTTTCATAAAAACACTAAGCACATCGACACTCAATTTCATTTTGTTAGGGAGAAAGTGCAGTCCAAAGAGACTTCTGTAGAGTATTGTAATTCTTGTGATAACATGGCTAATATATTCACTAAGCCACTAGGAAGACTGAAGTTTGATTTGTTTAGGGATACATTAGGTGTGTTTAAAAATCCCTTTCTCCATTAAGGGGGAGTGTTAGAAATTAATGGAGATTAGGTGGTATTTGATTACGTAGTTATGATTTTGCATTTTATTAGACATTCAGTTCCTATTATTTAGGAATCTGTTTTACCTAATGTATCTATTTAATTATTGGTGCTTAATGAGAAACTCCAAGCGGGTGCATTTGCTTGTGGGAGCTCCTGGTGATCTGCACCTGTGAGCTCCTATGTTGTTTGCCAAACTTCATGTCTTCTGCAATTGTTGACATATTCTTTGTTAAATATGACTAAATCACCCTTAAATAATTAAATAAATCATTATTTATTTGATTATTACTCAACCACATCCTTAAAATGATAAATAAATCATTTATTTATTTATTATTTACAAATAAAGGGATTTAACCCAAGTCAAATTCCTTTTCCCTCCAACAAATATATTAAAATATTCCATAAAATTTGGATCTTGATTTGGTTAATAATATTTTAATTATGCACCAATATCTAGACTAACTCAATATTTTGTTATAAATAGAAGGGTTTTCCCATTCATTTATCACCTTTTGTTGCCTAAAGATCACTCTGGATCTATACTTTTGGTCTGAATTTGATCCACCATCATAGTCATATTTTGCTACCATTTTTGTCTAGGTTTTCTACACCATCAAGAGAGAGAAGTTTTAGATCTGAAGTGTTGATGACTTACAAGAACCCATCTCATTGAGGAGAACTGGTAACACCCTTTTGTGTTTTCCTCCCAGGTGCTATTAATACAAAATTCATTCAACATATTCTCGTCTTGTCTATTGGATGCATGGAGTAAATCTTGTTTTATTTACTGCTTAATGTCTTTTAATGCATATATCTAGATTTTTGCAGCATTTATCTTGATCAACTAACTACAGATCTAAAGATATTGGCAGCCACCTTTTGTTGTTACGACTATTTGTTATGCACAGTTAAAGTGGTCTTTTTTCGCACACTTGGAATTAAGATTCATACTAACAATGATGTCGGCCATGGGGGTGATTCACCATTTTTTAAGTAAAAGGGTAAAAAGATTAAAAATAATAAAACTACTTTTTCAACTCATATTTTCAACTTATCTCCCAAATTTTTTACTCAAATTTCGAGTGGGAGTACTCGTTGGATGCAAATTTTAATTTCTCATCCAAAGAGTACCCATGTTGCATACTTTTGATGGACTTTGCTACACAAAAAATGAGAAATACATGAAAAAACGTGATTGCAATCATGTTTTTCAAGTATTTCTCATTTTTCATGTAGCATGATCCATCAAAAGTATGCAACATGGGTACTCCTTGAATGAAGAATTGAACTTTCAATCCAAAGAGTACTCCCGCTCGAAATTTGAGTAAAAAATTTGGGAGATAATTTGAAAATATGAGTTGAAAAAGTAATTTTTTTTCCCGCTAAAATTTGATGATGTAATCAAATCTTATTTTATTATTTGCACTATTATTTTATAGTTTCCTAAGGAGGCCCATTTTAGACCTCAAAATTCCCCTAATGTTAATGGTTCCCCAACAACCTTTACCCCTCTCAGGAAATAATGTAGGGGCGGCCCCTATCCCGTTTTATTTTCATCTTGACAACAAAATGTCTGGCTCGTGCTATCAAATAAACTGCTACAGCTAGCAAGATAAAGGGCACAAGGATTTTTGGGGAATATATTCCAATTTCCCATCAAAAATTTGTCAATGATATCATGCTCATGAGCAATCCCATAATCAAGGAAGTTGTGGGATTTAGTTGGTTGTTATATTATTTCATGGAGGCTTCAAGCATAGCCATCAACAAATCCAAATTGCAATTATTCTTCTTCAATACCCCACCTACTATAAAAATCCATGTCGCTCATCTTCTTGGCTATAAATGTAGTTTGTTTCCTTGTAAATACCTACAGGTCTTGTTGGTAGTTAAATCTTTGAAGATTGGACCATGGTCAAATATACTTAGTAAATTGGACTTAAAACAATCCAATTGGACTTTATCTTCACTTAACATAGCAAGCTATTTGGTGGTTCTCAAGTATTTTCTCCAAGCCATTTCCACTTATCTTTTCCCCACCTTGGTTGCACCCAAAAGCATCCTCAACTAGATTAGGCATATCCAAAGAACCTGCTTATGGGGAATAACAAAAAAAGAAAAGAAATGGTCCCCCATGGCATGGGAAAAACTTTGTCTTCCTATGCTTGGAAGGGGGTTGGGGTTGAGAGACCCAAATATACCTAGCATTATCCTTGGAGATAAAATATAGAATAGGAAATATGGCAGTAGAGAAACCCATCAACAATTGGTCATAACAATCCATGCACTTGGATCCTCCATTTGGAACCTTGCGGTAATGCCTCCTCCCACATCTTCCCACTTTCACAATCCCTCCATGGAAAACATGAGAAGGGTGCCACTATGACATGACCTGACCTCCAAGTTACAGTGATGGAAGTGGGGCCTACAAACTAATGACTTACTGGCATTCCTTAGGGACTACAAACCACTCAGGAGCTAAACAACCACCCCAGGTAACAAAACCTTGATTTGGAACTCTTTTTCACTACCTTGAGTCCATAATTGTACCCACAATAGTGCATGCATGCCGTTATGAGGCTCAAACCGCATGCATAACCCTACCTCCATGTGGTTATGACCTCAGAGCCTCAGTTTTATGCTTGCAATTCTAAGATCTGTTCCATTATTTCAAGCTAGCCTCCATACCCCTGCCCAGAACTACATATAACTTTCTAAAAGCGTAAATAAGATTCTAACAATGTTAATCATTCACAAATTGAACAAGAACTTGAGCTAACCATGACATACATTTTGTAAAACGTATGGTCAACATAGAAGGTATAAGTCATGAATTCAAATCTGATCATAAGAGTTTGAACTTCATCTGAGAATCACCAAGAAGGTATAATGCCCTCTCAATATATTTGCAATAATACTTGTTAGCTCATGCATACATCAACCACTCATTAACTTATCAAATCATGATCAATAGCCATTGCTAGAACACATAATAGAACCATGCATATAACCAGTAGATAACCAGAATAGGAACCATGAAATCAACATAATAACAAGTACATGTGCTCATTAATCACATTATGAAAATAGCTCTAAATTACATATGCAAAATCCAACTAATTCAGGGACTCCCACGTACCACCCAACCATAGAATGGGCTGAACCAAATATTTCTTTTATCCAATCACCCATGTGTCATATTCCAAGCATGAATGTGGGATCTCATGGGATAAACCAAGACATAAACAACCAGGGAATTCATAGGTTAAACCACTTGCAACCTCAAATTTTCGTGATTTCACCTAAATGAGTCCTGAGATCACAAAATTAGACCAAGCATGGATGCCTCAAAATTCCTTCACCATACCTTGAGGAATTTTCATGTCTCCACCCACTTGTTGAGGGCTTCTCAGAGAAAATCATCTCCACCCCAACCCTTGGGTATTTTCCTGAGACTACCTCACCCAGATTTAACCTTTCGGCAATCCAAAGCTCAAACAATAAATAATCCCATCACATCATGGCTATCCAAGAAATGGTAAGGTAAGGTTGAAACCATTGTCAAACCAATAAAAACCCATTCCAATGACAACAAATGAATCAAATAAACAAATGCATATACCATGCATTCACACCTCAGCATGGAAATCAAACACACAACCTGTTACCTACAAAATCTTCCAATTGAATTTGTTGGTCCAACCTTCTCCTTGTGCTCCCTTTCTTTCCTTTGCTTGTCATTTTCCTTCCATTGTTTCCCTTTATTTTTATTTGCTTTCTTTCATTTTCTTGCTCTTTCTCTTCTCTCCCTCTGAAACTAATACAAAGCCAAAACTGAAAAAAAAAAAAAAAAGATAAAACTAAAAAAAAAACAATGAATTGTTTCTTTGATGCCCTTTTATCATTGGTGCCTCTATTTTCTTCATTTCCTTCATTTTTCCTCTAATTTTCCTTGCATGAAAATTTGTGTCTCTTCATCTCCCTTTGCTCCTATGTTCCTTTATTTTCATAATTAAATGTCATTTATTTCCTCTTTTCCTTTTCTAATTTTCTTACCCATAATAAACCACATTTGATGTCCACTATAGTGTTTACCCAACATTCAGCTTGGAATATGTGTCTGATGACCTTGGTCTTATTCTTTTTGCCTTTAATATCCTTTATTACATGAAACTTTAACATGGGGTTGTTACAAATCCCTCCCCCTTTGGGGAACATTGTCCTCGGTGTTCTATGACACATATGACCAGAAAACCATTTGACAACAAAACATATTACTTATGGAACTTTATAACATAGCTTGATTTAGTATTTACAATGGCATCCTACTGAAAAACAAAATAAACACACTGCTTATTGGAGCTTTATAACACGACTCATTGTGGTATTTACAACCATATATATATATATATATATATATGTAATGCATTTTCCCCAACTCGACAAATAATGAAGGATACAAATCCCGCATCTGATCAGTCATCTCCCATGTAGCTTCTTCAAGCCCCAAATGCTTCCACTACACTTTAACTTGCTCTATTGCTCGGTTCTGGAGCATGAGTTGTTTCTACAGCAAAATGCATTGTGGATTTGGTTGGAACTCTCCCTCTAGTTCCACCTGCAATATAGACCAATCAATCACATCATCAGCATCCTGCACATATCTCTTAAGCAATGAAACATGGAAAGAATTATGGACTTTTACTGTTGACGGAAGTGCAAGTTTGTAGGCCACTGGTCCAATCCTCTCAAGTATCTTAAAAATCCCACAATATCGAGTTGTTAGCTTGGCACATGACCTAATCTTCAAGGAGCTCCTCTTTGGATTGATGCGCAAATACACATGCTCCCAAAATTGAAACTCCTTGAATGTTCTGTGTTGATATACATAGCTCTTCTGCTTGTCTTGTGCTACCTTCGAATTCCTCTTGATAACAGACATCTCTTGCTTCATCTTAGCCAACATGTATGGTCCAATCAGCACCGTGTTCATTGGATCATTACAACTAATAGGAGTATTACAACTCTACCCATAAAGAGCCTCAAATGGACTCATTCTCAATTACTCTCGATACCCATTGTTATAAGAAAACTCTACCAGTGGAACATACTCCTCCCACTTCCTTTGTTGATGCATGACATACATCCTCCACATGTACTCAATAATTATGTTAACCATATGTGTATTCCCATATTTCTGAAGTTGTATTAAAAGATATCTATATCCCCATGCTTGCAGATAACTCCTTCCAAAACCTAGAAGTGAACTTGGCATCTCTATCTGATATGATCTTCTTGGGAACACCATGCAATCTCATTATCCCCCTCATGAATATCTAAGCTACCTCACTAGATGAATTCGTAGACTTTACTACAATAAAGTGAGCTCTCAACCTATCAACCATAAACATGATGGAATCATGTTGTCTAGATGTCTTCAGAGAAGCTGTAATGAAGTCCATGGAAATTACCTCCCATTTCCAATTTGGAATCGGAATAGGATGTAATAGACCAACTGAGTGCTTACACTAAGCTTTCACCTGTTGGCAGTCCACGTATCGTGCAACAAACTCAGCCACCTCTTTCTTCAGGTTTGGTTAATGATAGATCTTCTTCACTATTGTTAAATTCTTCTGATATCCTAGGTGACCTGAATATGGCTTGACATGAAACTCCCACAATATAAGTTTCTTCAGCTCACTATCATTCAGCACATAAATCTTGTCCTTGAATCTCACAAAACCATTTTTCGTGAGATGATACTCCTCATCCCTATCACCTTCACCCTGTTGCTGCAACCTCTGCATAAACTACTGGTACATGTCGTCCTGATGCCCTACCTGCAAGACCTGCTATTGAAAATTTGTCCCATAAGAACTCATAGCTGAAATGTGATTCGCCTATACTCTCCTACTAAGAGCATTTTCAACCTTGTTCTCCTTGTATTTGATGTATCTGATCTCAAATTCAAACTAACTAAGGTTAGCCAACCATTTAGCTTGTATGGAATTCAGATTAGTTTAGTAAAACAGATACCTCAGTCCACTATGATCACTCATCATAACAAACCTCCTGCCAAGAAGATAATGCCTCGACATCTTCAAGGCATGAATAATAGTCTCCAACTCGAGGTCATAAGTCACATAGTTCTACTCATGCTCATTCAATTTCCTTGACTCATAGCATACCACTTGTCCTTGTTTCTTTCATCATGACTCCACCAAGTCCTTTCTTGCAAGCACCTCTGCAAACTACAAATTCTTTGTCTGGGTCTGCAATCTTCAATACTGGAGCATTTGTAAGAAAATGCTTCAACTGCTCAAAACTATATGCACACTCCTTTGTCCATTCAAACTTCTTTCCTTTCTATGCAATGATGTAATAGGATAGGAAATCCTTGAGAATTTCTTGATGAACCTCCTATAATAAAGTATTAACACCATGAATGATATGACCTCATCCACATTCCTAGGAGTTGGCCACTCCATGATAGCTCTAATATTTTCCATATCCAATGTCAGCCCCTCCTTGGAAACAACATGACCTAAGTAATGAATATGAGTTTGAAAGAAACTACACTTGCTAAGGTTGGAATACAATTGATGCTCTCTCAATAATTTCAAGATCGTTGTTAGGTTTTCTACATGTTCTTCCTTGTTCATGGAATATATCAATATATCATCAATAAACATTATCACAAACTTATCCAATTAAGGACACGATACATTTTTCATCAAACACATAAAGGTATCTGGAGCACTAGTAAGACCAAAAGGAACCACCACAAACTCATTATGCCCATACCTCGTACAGAATGTAGTATTATATATGTCCTCTCCTTTAATGTGCACCTAATGATATCCTGATCTCAAATCTATCTTTGAAATTACTACTGCCCCCTTGAACTAATCAAACAAGTCATCAATCCTTGGCAATGGATACTTGTTCTTGATCGTCACCTTGTTCAGTTTCCTGTAATCAATGCACAATCTGAGAGTACCATCCTTCTTATTTACAAACAACACTGGTGCACCCCAAGGTGATACACTTGGCCTTATGTATCCCTTATCAAGCATTTCCTTAAGCTTCAACTTCAATTCCACCAACTCTAGAGTGTTCATCCTATAAGGTTGCTTTGATGTTGGCAATGTTTCTGGTACCAAATCAATAGAGAAATCCAATTCCCTATGAGGTGGTAACTCTGAAATTTCTGAAGGAGATACATCCTAAAATTTTTACAAGATAGGTTTCTTCTTCAATACTTCATCATCCTCAACATCCTTACCTTTGTCATTGGAAACAATCACTACAAACAGTACACACCCTTTCCCGCAAATACGCTTATCTTGCATGGTTGTAACCATTTTTATTGATGTAGGCTTATTCTTTCCCTACAATATTCTTCTTTCTCCATCATCATCCAGGCACTCAATAGCCTTGTCATAACAATCCACTTTAGCCTTGTGAATTAACAACCATGCCTAACAATGTATTGTATGATCCCAAAGAAAGCACATTTAGATGTGTTGATGTAGGCATACCATTCAGCTCAAATGAACAAGCTCTCACCCAATGGTGAACTCTTTGTGGTCCTTGTAGCCAACTGCACCAATTAATATTATTCATGCACTTCTTTACTCAAGTCACACTTATCCAAGTCTGGACTAACATAACTATAATTAGATCCAAGATCAATCAAAATTGAAACAACTTGATTAAAAATAGTACCTTTCATCTCAATAATGGATGCCTGATGGTCTGCCTACCTATTATCAAGTGTTGCATAGATCCAAGGAATGCCCTTGCCAATATCCCCAACTGCCTGTGCCTCCTGAGACCTATAGATCGGAGGCCTACCACCCTGGTACAATGGACGATCCTTCTTTTGATGATCCTTGCCACAAACCAACACTGCAACAGTCCCCTACCATCACCTTTATTCTTCTACTCTACAGGTTGAGACCCATGTCCTTTCTCAGTTGCATTAAAGTTCTTATAAGGATCCACATTCTCTTTGTCACTTGCATCTTGTGGTCTTCCCCACTTTTGAGGCCATTTTCTTTTAGCCTTCTCATTCCCTTTCCATTCACGCTTAGGTATTAGAGGAAATTCCAACCTAAAAGTGGCCTCCTAAGAAAAAATAATAAAATAATAGTTAAAATAATAAAATAAGAGTTATAAATTTTGGAGGGAAAATAAGAAAACTATTTTTTTAATTGTATTTTTGGCTTATCTCCTTATATGTTTGCTCAAATTTCAAGTGTATAAACTCTTTCGATGCGGAATTAAATTCCACATCCAATGAGTACCCATTATGCATACTTTTGAGAAGACCCACATTAATAAAAATTGAAGATACGTTATAAAAACATGTTCAACACTATTTTTTTAATGTATCTTCAATTTTTATCAATGCATGTCTTCTCAAAAGTATCCATAATGGATACTCGTTGGATGTGGAATTTAATTCCGCATCTAACCAATGTCTACACTTGAAATTTGAGTAAACCTATATGGAGATCAGCCAAAAATACAATTAAAAAAATTAGTTTTTTCTTTTTTCTTTTCCCTCAAAAATATTTACATGTACCTCTTTTTAAATTTAAAGGATTTTTATTGGTTTAAATATTATGACATGGAAATTACGTGAAAAAATCATTGTAAATTTTGGGCTAAAATTTCCTCTAATGCTCAACCTTGTGCTTGAACTACTCATAACAATGTTTCAATTACCTAATGGCTTCCTCTAGTGACCAAGGCTCATCAAACTCTATCTGGTCTCTGAATTCTACTGGAAACCCACTTATGAACCTTTGAATATTTGCTTTCTCATCCTTGAGGTAAGGCACATACCTCAACATCTCCAGGAACCTGCTAATGTACTCATCATATGTCATAGAACCCGTCTTGAACTCATAGAACTCCTTAGACCTGTCATCATAGTATCTCTCAAAGAATTTTTTCTCCTTGAACAGTCTCTCAAACTCATCCCAAATCAGCCCCTCTTCTCTAATGCTTCTGACATTATCCACATCCTCCCACCAAATATTTATTTTCCCTTTAATATTGAAAGTCTTTATCTTGGCTTTCATGTTCTCTAAGTATTTATGCAATCTGAAGAACTTCTTCATCCCAAGTAGCCATGCTTCTACACCCTCTAAATTCTTCATCTCTCTATCACAAGTAGGATTCTTGAATTTCTTACACTTCTCTGGCAAGTACTCACTCCTCCTATGTTTCTATCAATGATGATGATGATGTCTTAAGGAAGAGGAACTAAAATAAAACCCATACATACCAGTCCTCCTATTAGGTGTATCCAAGAATTTGAAACTCTTCAATATATCCTCCCTCTCCAACCAATGCCCTCTATGAGTCCTGCTACGATATTCCCAATTAGTCATATCCTCATTTCCATGACTAATCCTCAATTTTCCCTGTCTTTTCAAATCCGAAAGACTCTGAAGGATGACTGAATTCACTTCCATTTTCTTTTCCTGAGCTTTGGAAAGCCTTTCATGTGCCTCAATCAAACTATTGTTGTCTTCCTTGCAACTTCTAATCTATGGCCTTAAACTCCTCAAGGTGTTTGGTATATTAGGAGAATACTCTTCTCCTTTCTTCTCAATTGAATTTTCCCATCTTAGTATTCATCTTTAGCCTTCTATTTCCTACAAACATGTCATGTTAGCTAAACCAAATAGATACCATAATCAAAATCATACCTTAATTAATTTCAAGGGATGATATTTCATTTGCACAATCAATCTAGATTAATGTGAAACACACACACACACATACATACATAACATCATATAAACATCATGCGTGGTGACACAAAACTAAAACATTAACTACATACATGATAACCATGACCACGACAATGCATGAATAGTAGGCACTTATACAATTAACACGCATGCATCACAAAATGCACTTAGCCCATCCAGTCCAAGTGTTTGAACCTGGAAGCTTTGATACTAATCTGCAATGCCTCCTCCCACATCTACATGCTTTCACAAGCCCTGCAGGGTAAACATGAGAATATCTCTACTATTACATGACCCGACCTCCAAGTTCTAGTGATGAAGTTGATCCTACAAATTGACGACTTATTAACATTCCTCGGGGACTACAGACCACTTAGGTGATAAACAACCACCCCATGTGACCAATCCTTGAGTTGGAACTCTTTTTCAATTCCTTAAGTCTGTAACCTTGCCCACAACACTGCATGCATGTGGTTATGAGGCTCCAACCATAGACATAAGCCTACCTCCATGCGGTTATGACCTCAAAGCCTCAGTTCTATTCCTACAATTCCGTGATCCGAGCCACTTTTTCAAGCCAGCCTCTAGACCCTTGCCCAGAATAGCCTGCAATTTTCTACAAGCATAAGTAAGATGTTACAAATACTAATCATTCATAATTTGAACAATAACTTGACCTAACCATGACGCCCACAAGGCGTAGAGCAGTCGGTGATGGAGTGCACTCTTAAGGCACTCCGTTCTGCAAGGTCACCGGTTCGAAACCCGTGGGTGTAGGATTAGTCTAACCGAGCAAAAAAAAAACTTGACCTAACCATGACATAAATTTCATCAAACAAATGGTAAACATAGAAGCTACAGGACACAAATGCATATATGATCATAAGATTTTGAACTTCAATAGAGAATAACCAAGAAGGTCCAATGCTCTCTCAAGATATTTATAGTAACACTTGTTAGCCCATGCATTCATCAACCACTCATTAACTTATCAAATCATGATCAAGATCCATAGCTAGAACACATAACATAACCGTGCATATAACCAACATATAACCATAATAGGAACTTGTTGTCGCTGCTACAACACCCTCCAAAAAAATTTCTACACTCAATTTCAGAGTCTTCCTTGGTCGTGTAAATTGTAGTCACAAACATTGAAACTCATTTCATGTGTTTTCTTGAATTTTTTTGGTCCCTCTTGCAATATAGGCAAAATTTCGTATTTTCGCATGTTAGTTGTCACACAATGTGTACAAGCTTGTTCTAGTGATTTCAAGAGGTTATCTTTGCGCAAATGAGTTGTGCTAACCATGTAAACCTTTGTCGCACTCACTTCCAAATTTTTAAGAATTTTCACACAAGTTTCCTCATGGTCATCGCAAAGTGTATCTTAAATGTCGCACTTGTCGTAAGTTGTTATAAAGTTGTCGCACTGAGGGAAATGCATTGCTCATGTTTCATGGATGATCTATGTTGTTATGTCATCAAGTATTCTAAGTGTGTGATCATAGTCGAAGTCTTATCTAATCCAAGTGGATATTGGTGGCCACCCACCTATTCCACTTGGACCCCCACCATTGTTTCTTTCATTTTTTCAGTTTCCTTAATTGTAGCACAATTTACTATTTTTGGCAGTTTTTCGGGTCCTGAACTTTTGGAGTCGTTTTGAGGCCCTAAATGACGTTTTTTTGGAAAATCACTGGCAAATAATGGCAGTATGAAACTCAAAATTTTTTATTACTAGTTGTAGTCCTCGGATATATCTTTCTAACAAGGTATCGTGTGCGTCAAACGGAGATTGTATGCCAAATTTATGACCCCGGGGAAATTGATGTACCAATTTACCCCAATGTGGCCCATAGTTTGGTGTTTCATCTCCTAGGGTTAGGTTTTTGGATGTTTATGGTTTTCCATTGTTTCTCAATAATAAATAGACCTTCGATCCTCATTGTAACACAATTCAAAGGCATGTAGTCGCTGCATCTCCTCTCAAAGATAAGTTACCATCGCCCTAGCTAGTTTATGTCCATTTTGTCGGTCAGCATACTTCAGTTATTTGATATTAATAAAATGAAGTTTTATTTCTGTTGCATCTCTATGTTTATGTTTATTTCTATATTTTATTGTGTTCCTGCATAAATCTGTATCATTATCAATGTTCACATCGGCCTCATCACTCTCGCGCTTATCCATTTTTGAAAAGGCTTCTTGACCAAGCAACCTAGCTTCACCCAGCCTCTATGAACTACACATTCCGCAGTCTCATTCATTTATTTGTGACCTTGCCTCTTGCCACTACGCAATGTAGAGTTAATGCCTCCCAATACTGTTGCACAACGCAGTTCCAGTGCTCAAGCTCCGACCTTGGCTCCCAAAATTGCGCAATCCATCTTCCTAGCCTGGCCTCAACTACACATTGCGCATTCTCTACCCTCAAGATCATCCCTTGAACCCCTAAGTTTCATAACTGAATAATGGCCCAGCCTTCCCTGTCTCCCAAAACTACACAAAGTTCTCATCCAGTTCCCATCCTCTCATCCTATCACACTAGCCTCCAGAATTGTGCAGTTTTCTTCCTCAGTCCAACATGGACTGCGCATTGTGTAGTCTCAAGGCTCAAGGTTCACCCATGACTGCTAGAAAAACATAGTAACTCATCCCCTCTCCTAGCTTTTCACCCAGTTATAGCTCATTCAATGGATCAATATGCACTATCTTAAACTAGGGGTTTTTTGGACTGATGTCATCTCGTCATGATTGAATTACATATGCAGGTACCTTATCATGTCATGGTGAGATGATGAAGAAGGAGATGAAGGAGGGAAACATGTTGAAATACATATTTGTAGCTGAGTATGCAAGATTATCAATAGAGAAGAAGCAAAGGGACATCAGTTTTCGATCACAATTCAATACTTGAGATCATTGAAGATTCATTATCACCAAGCCATGTGGAGGTGGAAAGAGAAGCATTCTCAAGCAAGCACTCAACGCATAGCAGCAGCAGTGGATTGAAATTGCCACATCATCAAGCAGTCCATGTCAAAAGTGCCATGTCATTTCATTTCATAATTTTTCACGTGCCACACCATTGTGGTGGATTATGTAATTCATGTTTTGAAAATGTATTGTAAAGTGGAAGTACAAAGGACATGTGTGGAATATGAAGAGTCATGTAAAGTTGAAAAGCCATAGGAAGTAAAATAGTCATGAGGGTAGATGAAGAGTCACAAGGAAGGTGAAACATCACCCCCTTATTGCTATATATACACCCTCATTGTAAGAGCAAGGGACTATTCACCTCACTCCTCCCGCAAGGGATTAGAGAAATAAGCTAGTTCTTTTGAGGAGAAAGGAGTGGCTCCAATGCTCCACTATTGGAGCTAGTGATGTTCATTATATACATGTGTCTTGGAACTTTTACTTCATAAAAGAAGCCTTCAAGTCCAGCATGTTATTCATACATGGATTATGAATGTTTGTGAGTATTTTGTGGATGTTTGTATATCATGTTTGCTTTCATCTGTGCTAAAGTAGTTGAATTATTTCGGTTATTTTAGTACTTATCTTATTGAGAATGTGTTGTAATGGTTTTTATTTTTGTCTCATCCTTGTGGAATATTGTGTAGGATACTAGACAGATATTTCTCATTCATTGGTTGTAATGATCGCCGCATCTTCTGTGGACTATTTTGCTGGATGTTATACGAATCCTTCTTGTTTGTGTGTGTCTCTTTTAGGGTGGTACTATTACCTATCTCTTAGAGGCTCTCTTTTCTCCCTTCCTTCGCAGTAGAATTACTTTGACACACCTACAACTGAACACTCACCAAGCACACTTTCTTTCTTTTCGAAGGCACAACTACACTCCTCTCTCTTGCTGACAGTTAGAGCCAAGGCAAATATTTTTTAAATTGGAAATCGGGCCATATTTTAGATGGGGCTCCTATCCCAAACAGTGTCAGCTCTAATTGGAACCACATATCAGGGAGACCCCTTGAATGTTGGTGGGTCTAGCACCATCAAAATTTCTAGTGCTAGAAGGAAAGTAGCTAGCTTTTTATGGTTGATAACCTCACCAACCCCAATCTTACATCTTCTGATCAAGGCAGCAACATTCACAGCACCTCCCCTACTCACATACCTGAAGTTGGTGAATCTTCTCAGCCCGAGCTTGTACAAACTTGTGAAATATCTTATGATCATATTTGGGTCATTTTTCATGTAACCCGTCCATTTTCAAAAGCTACTGGATTGATTCCAGGAATACGCAATCTTCCTTATTTTCCGAAAAGATCCCAACCACCCCTATTGGGATAATGGTTTCTATGATTTAATATTTGGTTTTCGCCACCCTTGAAGAATTAGCAGATTATGTGGAGAACACAAAGAACTCAGAACAACCTCCACCATACAATGGTGGTGATGAAGATAACGTTGTACTCTCAGATGATATTTTTTGCGGATTGGGCATTGAAGAAGAATAGGAAGAGGAACCATCAGATTATGATAAAGAGGAGGAGTACAAAGATGAAGATAAGGCAGAACAAGATCTGGATTAGATGCGTCAAGGCCCACTAGCACTTTCGGGTGTTCTACACAATATGCCAAGTCATCCGAAAAATAGTTTAATGAAGTATGACCCTAACAAAGAAATGAAAGTGGAGGACCATCTTGACAAATTCTACCTACATTTGCAAATGCTAGAGGTACGTTGTAATGATGTTTCATTCAGACTTGTTTCTTGCACCTTAGATGGCAAAGAAATTGTATGGTATCATAGTATTCCTCTGAATTCCATCCAGAAATGGAAGGGGTTTAAGAAATGTTTTCTTGAAAAATTCGATGATGACAACGCCCCCGCCATGTTGTTGAAAAATATGGGTAATATGAAGATGGAGCACAAAGAGAAGGTGAAATATTTCAATCAGAGGTTTAACCGTATTTTGAATAAATTCCCAGCAAACACAAAACGTCATGACTCCATCACCATTGATTACTACACATTTTCCTTTCCAACAAGAATTTTTCAGTCCGTGAAGAGAAGTGTGAAAGGAACTCTTGCAAAGAATTATGAAGAGGAAATTGTGGCTGAAAAGGACTTGTGTGAAATTGGGGTCATCATAGATGATGAACCAGTAAAAACATCGAAAGACATGGGCAAAAGGTCTCAGGCCTCTATAAGTAAGGCCAAGGATAAAGAAACTATCGATCTTGAGAGCTTGACCCACAACATCAAGTCTTTGTCAACTGATTTGGAAGAGTTGAAACAAAGGTCAAGCGAGACCACTGTGAGTAGAAAACCTCCCAAGTTCAAATTTTTGAGAAGGACTCCCACCTTTGGCAACAGTAGCAACCAACCGGCCAATTCTACGCAAAGCTCGAACTTTGTGTTGAATTTTGAAAGTATGGGCATGGACCAGTACTATTCGTTTCACCAAGAATATCATTCAAAAAATACATTCGCACAATGGAAGCACAACTTGAACGCTATTGCTACACATTTTATTGATACAGTACTTTCTGGTAAGCAGACCAAGCCTATAGAAGAAAAGAAAGAGACTGTTGCAACCAAATAAATTCCAACCATGGGGCATGCAGTGAACACTTTCAGTTACGTACTCGCGGGTTGAAAGAGTGTTTCCAAAAAACAGCTACCAAGTGATGGCCCAACCTAGAATTAGAACAACTGGTACAGTTTGAGAAGCCAATGGTCAGCCATTGAACAAGAGTTGATGAAGTAGAAATTGAAAGAACATTTGTTAAGGAAGATCATTCTGCCCATCAATTCAGCACAGAACACTCAGAACAAGTCTGGAAATGTAGCTGCAATGAAAAGTAATTCTGCAAGCACTAAGAGCAAGTCCACCACCCTAGGAGTTGCAAACCAAGTTACTCCTCTAGACACTTCAGCAATCTCTCTCACTTTGAATTACAACATAGTTGAAGAAATGAAGAAAGCTCATGTGGACATTTAAATTTTGGAACTAACGAAGATCGTGAGCCAGCAGGACATGCTCCTACGTGCACTTGGATAGTCTGCCTTAGGTAATGATGCTTCTTCATAGAAGGGATTTAGTACATATCTTTTCCCCTCGAATCTGTACATCATGCTTTAACGATAGATGCAAACACACTTTTCCCTCCCTTTCTATTAACATTTTAAATTTTCAATTATAATTTTTATATTTTATTATTTGATTATGGTGTATAGGTGAACGTAATTCCACTAAATTTCGCAGATAAAATCAACACAAAATGGGAAAAAAATAAATGCACATATCATTCAGTTGGATAGGACTTATGTCCGTGTGATTGGTGAACTAAAAAAATTTCTTATTCGCTTATCATCCAATGATCGATTTCACCAATGCATTAGAGGAAATTTCAGCCTAAAAGTGGCCTCCTAAGGAAAAATAATCAAATAGTAGTTAAAATAATCAAATAAGAGTTATGAATTTTGGAGGGAAAAGAAGAAAACTACTTCTTTTAATTGTATTTTTGGCTTATCTCCTTATAATTTTACTCAAATTTCAAGTGTAGATGTTCGTTGGATGTGGAATTAAATTGTGCATCCAACGAGTACCCATCATAGATATTTTTTAGAATACCAACATGTAGAAATTATACAAACAATATGTATTCCAATGGATTCAATCTGATCATGCAATATACTAGAGAAAGATTATACTGAATCCTTCTACAATTAATTCTATGAAAATTAAACACAATCGCACAATCACACCAAGTAAAAGAAAGAAGCAAATCAATACACAACACATATATTTTTCCTGGGGAAATCTTGCTACTCAAAACCCCTCTATCTCTATTGTATAATGAACCAAGGAATCACGAAACAATACAATGCATGTGTGCTCACCACAACCTCATACACTCTACCAATTGTCTCACACTGATCCAGACAAAATTGGTCCAACATTTAGCCAATTCTCAGCATGTCTTCAGCCTGCCTTGCTCTCGCAATTCATGTGGAATTCAATCCCTATTATTTAGGAATTTTAGCCTTCCTTGACTATGTAATACATCATGGGCATCCTCTGGTGTATATAATTGTGCCCGGGCAATTTTCTATAAATACAACTGACAGATAACTTCCCTTTAACCTCTGTCTCAATTGGGTATTCATCAGAACTGAAATGCATGCAACTATTAATAGTAAATCATCAGTCACTTGACAAATCACTACATATGAATTAAATCTGATTTAATTCACTTGATCTCTCACTAATGCAACAATCAATTACAACTAGTTAAATTGATTTTAACTCACTTAATTGAGTTAACTGATTTCTCATGCATTAAACTAATACACTAACTGAAACTTGGACTCTAAAACAAATAGAATCACTCTAAATGCCTCACCAACCACCCTCAACTCGAATTTGTTGGAAATATGATGCAGGGTGTTGTCCTTGATGGCAACCCACTAAATGAAGATGAAGACATGCAATTGTTGACATGTGTTGTTCTTGATGGCAAACCACCTGATGAAGTTATTCTTGACTTGATGGACTTGGTAAATGATGTAAATCTGATGTGATATGATGTTTGTTGACAATATGATGTAGAGAGTTGTTCTTGAATGGCAACCTACCTGATGAAGATGATGGCAACTTACTTGATGAAGTTGTGCTTGATAGAATATGTCTTGATGAACCTGTTTAAAGATGAAAATCTGATGTATCTACAGAGAGTACAGAAGGCAATGAAGAAAGAAATTCAGCATGTGCTAAATATATGATGAAAAGAGTATGCTTCTAGGCATACGCGGATTTGCCTAGGGGAAGTCGCGTATGCACGCGGGAAAGAACGTGCCAAGTCGCGTATGGGCAAAAGCGCCCAAAAAGTGCAAAACCAGGGGTAACTACCATGGTATTGACCCATTGTATTGGGTAATGATTCGCCTAATTGACCCCGTCCAGGAATACCATCGGATGAAATGTGGTTTTGGCTCATGGTATTGAAAAAGGATAATCCTATATAAAGAGATGAAATTCATTATGCAAAAGGGATGTGTGTGTGCAAGATGTCTGAGCTTGAATGAATACTTCTCTTTGAAGTAGATCTGAATGGAAAGGGTTACACTTGAATGATAAATCTGAATGTATGATGCACCAATGATGAAGAAGGGGATCTAGATCTGAAATGTACTTGTATCTGCTAGATCTGATTATGGAAGACTTAGATCTGAAATGAGGCGAACATCTGTCTGAAGTGAAAGGGTAAATCTGAACTGAACATCTGCTCTGAAGAAGTATGCTGCTCTATTATGATTGAAGATCTATACGCTACTTCGCCGCAGAGGAAGTGCGTATATACGCGGCTTCGCTGAAGATAAAGTGCGTATGCGCAATGAAATATATACAGAGGTATACGCTAGTTTGTGTGGACGGAAGCACGTATATACACGACATCAGTGTAAGGAAAGCGCGTATGCAAACTAGGGTTTGCTGAAGTCTGTGGTAAGAAATGTCTGATCTATTCTGTTGTGTTACTGCTATCTGTATTCTATAGTGTTGAGTTGTCTGTATCAGTTTGATTGTATGATTGAGCTTAAAAGTATGGAAAGGGTCCAGTTTGAAAATATGATGAAACGTGGCCTGCAAGTGGTGTTCTAAAGGAAGCTTTGGATCCAGTATGAAAATTGATGAAATGTGGTCCATAGAGGTGCTGAGGGTTGTAGCCTTCAATCAGGGGGTTGTAGCTCCCTTCCAGGTGAGGCTGGTAAACGAGATCGGGGGGTCGTAGCTCCCTTCCAGGAGAGGCTGGTAAACGAGTCAGGGGGTTGGAGCTCCCTTCCAGGAGAGGCTGGTAAACGAGCGCAGGTGGGTGCCTGCGTGCTGGTCAAGTCTGCGCCAGCACATATGTTGTAATATGTTTTTTCTATAATAAAATATTGAAGGCTGAGCAACTGCAGCGGTGGTTTTCTCCCGACTTGGGTTTCCACCTAAAAATCCTGGTGTTCATGTGTGATGCTTTGTGTGATGGTTTACTCTGTTCTTAATGCACATGTTCACTGTTTATTAAACATCTGATGAATGAATGATGGAATGAGTTAAGTGAAGAACTAATGACATAATTAGATATCTGTGTATACGCGAGTTTCATAAAGGGTATCCGCGTATATACGCGAGTCTGTTTCAGGAAAGTAGCGTATGGGTTTCAGAAGCAGGAAAAAGTAAAAGCTTTGAATATGCAGTAAATACTGATTCACCCCCCCCCCCCCCCCCCCCCTCTCAGTATTTTTCCCAACAATTTCATGAGCTAATTGAGTCTATCACACTTAGTTAATTATTACAAGTGATTGTGAGATAATATTACAATTTATTGTCCAATTTATTTAACGAATAAATAAATTTGACACATATTTCTTCTAATTTAATTAAGAAATACTTAAATCAAAAGCCTCCATGGTAGCCATTTCTAGATGCCATTTTTTGGATGTTGTTTCTGGATGCCAATTTCACTGTTTCTTGTTGCAAATTTCAACACTCGCTCTTAACAAGAAAGGAAACAATCTGTCCTGATCCAGTAACTTTGGAATGTTCTGCATGTAACACTTATGAAACTGAATAGCCTCCAAACAACTGAATCAATATAATGCATCTGTGATCAAAGTCTTTTGGCTGTTGGTACCTACTGCACATGTCTAATGGACTTTCTATGTTGTTGACATTTGCATCAATGCACTCTACACTACTTCCAACCCTGATTTGCGCTCCAGTATCTGACACCTGTCACTCTGATTTTTGTCCTCCTGACATATGACTGATTCAATCTAACCGATCCTTCCTGCTATTAATGTACTGTGGGCTCCCCATAGCCAGGTTCGATCCATAAGACACACCATCTCAATGGACCCTACCCAAATTTCTTCTTAGGATCATATCTGCACATCGCCCCACCTCACACTTGGAGGTATAGCTGCATGTACTCCCTCTGCCTTCCTAGCTCAAAATTTCCCCCTCCTGGAGGTCATTTCTTGAGTGGACTCTTCCACTCAGTCTCCTCTCTGCTTCTCCAATTGTGACTTGCTTTTGAGGCTGCATGTTGAGAGATAATTTCTACCTCTCAACCACCAAGTCATTGACCAATGCTTTTCTTCTCAAAGCCTTGCATGCATCCTCAACCTCGAGAGCATACAAGTTCTTGACTCTTACACTGATCTGCTTCACTTCTCATGTGGCTATGTGTTTAAGGAAAACTTTTCCTTTTCTAAACATTACTTCATAACCACGTTCTTCCAATACCACTACGAAGACAAGATTCTTCCTTAGGCCTGGAACATGCAAAACAGCTGCTAGTTTGATATGGTAGCCATTCTCCCTTTGAAAGGTAATTGTGCATATGCTAGTAGCGCTATACCTCTCGTCATCTCCAAACTCTATGCTCTGTTAGAGGTCCTTCTCCTCCAAGTCACTTAAGAGATATCTATTCCCCATCATATGAAACGAGGAAATTTTGTCTAAATACCACATGCATCCCATTACAGTGTTGGCCATGCATGCAATGAGAGTAAAATCAAGCTCGAATTGATGCTTCACCTACTACAACTACAGGCTCCTTCTTGCTATTCTTCTGTGGACAATTTGTAGCATAGTACTCATGCTCTTGATAGTGAAAACATCTAATCTTGGACAAGACTCTCTTGCCCTCTTCTCCTAGGGATTTATTTCCCTTGGCTTTCTTTCCTTTTCTTACTCGCACACATTTTAATTTTCCAGACGTCGCAAAATTTTCTAAAAAATGAGTTGATTTTAAATCGACGATATCTCCCTCATCCAAGCTCTGATTCGACCGGTGTTTTTTTTCAATTTGGGTATTTTTTCGCAAGGAATCCAAATATGATATTTTTTTTGAAAATTTTGCATCAAAATTTTCAGATATTCTCTGCAAACTCACCGCCCAAAAATTTCCTGCTCTGATACCATGTAGAAATTATACAAACAATATGTATTCCAATGGATTCAATCTGATCATGCAATATACTAGAGAAAGATATTGAATCCTTCTACAATTAATTATGTGGAAATTAAACATGACCGCACAATCACACCAAGTAAAAGAAAGAAGCAAATCAACCCACAACATGGATATTTTTCCCGGGAAATCTTGTTTCTCAAAACCCCTCTATCTCTATTGTATAATGAACCAAGGAATCATGAAACAATACAATGCATGTGTGCTCACCATATCCTCATACACTCTACCAATTGTCTCACACTAATCCAGACAAAATTGGTCCAACACTTAGCCAATTCTCAGTCTCTCTTCATCCTGCCTTGCTCACGCAATTCATGTGGAATGAAATCCATATTCTTTAGGAATTTCAGTCTTCCTTAACTACACAATACATCATGGGCATCCTATGGTGTATATAATTGTGCTCGAGCAATTTGCTATAAATACAAATGATACATAACTTCCCTTTAACCTCTGTCTCAACTGGGTCTTCATCAGAACTACCATGCATGCAACTATTAATAGTAAATCATCAGTCACTTGACATATCACTGCATGTGAATTAAATCTGATTTAATTCACTTGACCTCTCACTAATGCAAAAATCAGTTACAACTAGTTAAACGTATTTTAACTCACTTAATTGAGTTAACTATTTTCTCATGCATTAAAATAATACACTAACTACAACTTGGACTCTAAAACAAATAGAATCATTCTACATGCCTCACTAACCACCCTCAACTCAAATTTCATGAGCTAACTGAGTCTATCCCACTCACTTAACTATTACAAGTGATTATGAGATAAGATTACAATTTATTGTCCAATTTATTTAAGGGATAAATAAATTTGACACATATTTCTTCTAATTTTATTAAGAAATAATTAAATCAAAAGCCTCCATGGTAGCCATTTCTAGATGCCATTTTCTGGATGTTGTTTATGGATTCCAATTTCATTGTTTCTTGTTGCAAAATTCAACACCACATTGATAAAAATTAAAGATTCATTAAAAAAGCGTGTTCAACACATTATTTTAATGTATCTTCAATTTTTATCAATGTGGGTCTTCTCAAAAGTACGCATGATGGGTACTTGTTGGATGCATAATTTAATTTTGCATCCAATGAGTGTCTACACTCAAAATTGGAGTAAACCTATAAGGAGATAAGCTAAAAATACAATGAAAAAAAAGTAGTTTTTCTTCTTTTCCCTCCATAATATTTACATGTACCTCTTTTTAAATTTAAAGAATTTTGATTGGTTTACATATTATGAAATGGAAATTACGTGAAAATTTCATGGGCACTTTTAGGCTAAAATTTCCTCTAATGTATAAATATAGTGGTTGTGTACATTCTGGAAGCATATGCTGTATTGTTGAGAAGAGATTGGTCCAACAAGCTACAGGGGCATTTTGCTATGGACTGGTCACATTTATGGATTTCAAACAAGGGTAGAAACAATTAGATCCGAGTGAACTCAGAGAGATACATGAAACACACCGTTACTCCCTTCAATGGAAAGAATGAACCAATGGATTTCACGGATCTAATTTTTGGAAATTTCATTTTGGAAACTAATATGGGGTGTTATCTTGCCCAACCATCCCAAATTCCACCAAACACAGTTGGAGCTCCTTCCTAGTCCAACTAGTGAAAATGACATATGTACAGTTAGTAGTAGTAGTAATAAGGTACTAGTGTAGCACATAGTCCTTGTACATATGACATTTGGACATTATATAGAGAATAATCTGAGAATAACCACAGAAGCCTAAAAAAATAACATTTGGATATTGTATTTTGATGGCCCCAAAACTTAGGAGGGCTCTGGAGCTGGTTGTATTTTAGTAGACCTACGAAAGAGGAAACATCTAATCTCTAACCGCTTAGAATTCTAGTGCGCTAACAACATCGTAGAATACAAAACCTTCATCTTGGGTTTGAAAAGAGCCATCGACCTCAATGTTGCAGTCCTCAAAGCAATATGTGACTTAGAAATTATCGTACAGTAGGTAAGTGATATTATACATTGTGTGTCACCTCATATGAAAAGTTACCAACAAGATGTATGGTGTTTTATTTCACATTTCCAATATTTTAACATTATTTATGTTCCAAGAATACACAATGTAGTTGTGGATGCATTGGAAAATGTCATTGCTAGATTATCACCACTTAAGGACAATTTTTATATATAAATTATTTATAAACTATCTGTCCCTGAAAATATTACTAATTGTGTGTTTTCAAAGATGACCAGCTGATACTTCAAGTTATGGTGAATGTTGATGTATTCAAGGATGAAAATATTAACGAAGACGAGTACGAGACATAACCCCAAGCCGAAAGGCATGGTATAATTGGAAAAGTTGTATGACTTGCATAACCGCTTTTGAGGGCCATTCAATGCGAAAACCCATAGCTCTACGTTGTCACATGAGCAAATAAATCTGGGAATAGAAAAGGATCTATAGTTTATCAATATTTCTACTTTTTGCACATCATAGGGGTGGAATGATTTTATCTACTTATTCAAGAAGTACCGAGATGTATTCACATGGACGTATGACGAGCTCAAAACTTATGACACGCGAATAATCCAGCATTTGATTCCAATCGAAGAAAAGGCCAAGTCGTTCCAACAAAATTTGGGGAAGGTACATCCGTTGCTTGAGCCTCTAATTCAAAAGGAGTTGAGGAAAATTTTAGATGCTCCGATCGTATATAAAGTGAAACATTCTACCTAGGTATCGAACTTGGTCCCAGTAAGAAAGAAGTTCGTGTCGGAAATATGATGCATGTGTTGTCCTTTATGGAAACCCACTTGTAGTAGAACAAGTATATGGTAACTTAATGAGTTCACGTATCATTTTAGAGGAGACAGAATGACAGAATGATGGGACAGAGGTTTGCAAGTTGGAATTAGAAGTTTAGAAAATGTGAATATTTGAATAAATATACGCAGGTTCGTCAAGGCCAAGTCGTGTATACATGTGGGTACAAAGAAGCAAATTCGCGTACATTTGGCGCACAATGATTAATAAATACCAAGGGTCCTTACCATTGTATTATCCCATAATATTGAGCATAGTGACGATTACCTATCCTATCCAAGATTACCACCAGCACTAGTGTGGTTTTGGCTCATGGAATTGGCTAAGGCTCTAACTATATAAGGAGGTGAAGATCAAAGTGTTAAGTGTGGATGAGTAGGGTTTTTTATGAATAATGCAATTTGAAGTATATTTGTAGTGTATGGTCTATAATTTACAAGTTGATCTGAAATAATTATGCAATGATAAATACAAGGATGGATCAGGATCATGAGAGCTGAAATGACTTTCCATTATATGATTTTCTCATGGATTCACTAGATCTTGGACTTGACGCATGTTTTTATCTCTGAATGTTATGATCTAGGTCTGTCTGAAGTTCTGAAAGATTGGGCAATTTTAGGTCAAAATTTACAGATTTGTACTCAGGTTTCCCTCAATAAAGTCGCGTATACACGCGAGTTCTATACATCAAATCCATGTACATAAAGGAGGGGCTTCAGCTTATAAATAATTGATCAATATGATCAGTGTTGTTGTATTTATGTTGTATGTCAATGATATCTTCATGTCTATATGGGTTTAGTGACAATGGCTGAAGTAGAATTGTTCGAATGATGAAGTTGAAATTAGTTGCATGTTGATTGGTTGAGAAGGATACTTGACGTTGATTGTATGGGGTTTCATATATCTGTAATCTAACATAATATTTAAAAATATCCTTGTCCAATTTTGTGACTGATTCAGAGTAACAGTTTCTAGAACTTAGTATATTGATATCTTTATGCAGGTTGTGTTTTGGATAAGCGTGTATCCATGCGGAAAATATGGAAGGCACGTATGCGGGTCAAGGTTTTTGCTGAAGAATTCTGATCAAATTATACATTATTTTTGTGTTTATGTTGTCTATAAATGATGTATTCATGTTGATCTGGGTTTTCTGAAGTAGAATTGTTTGAGTGGTGAAGTTGAAATTGTTTGAATATTGATTGGTTTAAAAATATACATGATGCTACTAACTACATGGGGTTTTAGAGATCTGTAATCTAACAGAATACTTGAAAATTTCTATGTACAATTCTGTGTCTAATTCATATTAAAAATTTCCAAAACTTGGTATATTAAGATCTGTACGCAAGTTTCTCTACAGGATAGTGCATATACACGTAAGTTGCCTTAAGTGAAGTAGTGTATACATTTTTTTTTATGAATGATAAGGGTTGCAGTTGATTCAGAGTGTTGATGCAGTATTCTGGGTTCAGTTCCGATTACAATGATCTCATTGTTCTGTATGAATTAATTTGGTGATTGGCTAAGTGATTGTTTGCTTCAGTGGTTGGTTCATTATTTGAGTGGTTCAGTGATTGATTGATTCAATGGTTGTTCTCGGAAATTGGATGAATGTTTTGGGTACAGTAATCAGTTTCAGTTTTGATATTTGGATTACATAAATTTAAAGGGTTCAACATGGATTGTGTGATGAAAATTGGTCTACAAGTTGTGATGTATTGAAGCAGGTGGATCCAGTATAAAAATTTATGAAATGTGGTCCACAAATGGTGCTAAGGGTTGGAGCCCTCAGTGAGGAAGTTGAAGCTTCCTACCAATAGTAGCTGGTGTTCAGATCAGGGGGTCATAGCTCCCTTCCAGTGGGTGTTGGTAAACAAAATCAAGGGGTTGGAGCTGGAGAACGAGAGAAGGTTGTAGCCTTCTGCAGGTGGGTGCCAGCGTGCTATTATGAGTTTGCGCCATTACAAGATTGTAATCAGTTTTCTTTATAATAAATATTGAAGACAAAGATGACCGCAACGATGTTTTTCTCCCACATTGGGTTTCCACTTTAAATCCTGGTGTTCATATGTGTTGCTTATGTGTGATGGTTTAATATGTTCTTACTGCACATATTTATTTCTTACTAAATGTCTGATGAATTCATGATGCACTGATCTAAGTCAAGTTACTGAAGATTTATCTAAATTATAATTTTATTGGGCATACGCTAGTTTCCTTTATGATAGTCGCATACATATGTTGGTTGGCTTAAGTAAAGTCACGTAAATAATTCACAAAAGAAAAAGAATAATTTGTGTGAGTGTTTAAATACTGATTCACCCCCCCCCCTCTCAGTATTTTTCCAACAGTTCGGGGACATCCACTTGTGTGTCGATTTCTGCAACTTGAACCAAGCCTCATACAAATACAATTACCCTGTGTCATATATGGAATAGATACTTCAAATAGTATCAAAATGTTTTCTTTTTTGGATGGGTATTCCCGTTATAACCAGGTTCTAGTCTCAGAGTCTGATGGACTTAAAACTACATACCGTACAAAGTGGGGTACGTTCACATTCAAGAGAATTCCATTTGGGTTGATCAATGTTGGTGAAAATTTTCAACGTGCCAAGAAAATCGCATTCTACGCACTCATTGGACAGAGCGTAGTGGTCTATCTTGATGATGTTGCAGTTTTTTCCAATAGGAGATCCGGCCACATACGCCACTTGAAGAAAAATTTTGAGCAATGTCACAAGTACGGGATATCCCTTGATCCCAAAAATAGTATTTTCGCAGTTTTTGAGGGTAACCTCTTGGGCCATATCATCACCAAAAGTGGTATTAAAGTAGACCCGGAGAGGTTCAAGCAAATTATGATATTCCCTTCCCTGTAAATAAAAAAACTATGTAGTCATTCCTCGGAAAATCAATTTTCTCCGCAAGTTCATCTCCAATTACGCTCAAATCATGAATATAATACAGGATATGGTAAAGAAGGATGAAATCTACATATGATATAAAAGGGAAAATGACACATTCTCCCTTGATAATCAAGTTGTTTCAGAAGTGCCCACTTTATACAGCCCAAATTTCGGTAAATATTTTCTGCTCTATACTTTTGGTTTTGACACTAAGTTTGGTCGCCTTGCTTATGCAAAAGGATGATCAGAACAACGATCGACCAATATATTTTATGAGTGCTAGTCTTCAAGGACCTAAACTCAATTACCTCGGCATTGAAAAACAAGCTTACGCAGTATACAAGGTGGTGAAGCACTTCCGACCTTGAAAAATCACTATATTATCTTTGTTCTACACCCAGCATTCAGATCGTTGTTTGTTCAACAAGAGCTAGGTGAGTGAATTGGATGACTCGTTTACAGGAATATGATTTAGATTTAAAGCTAGTTCACAAAATTAAGGACCACGGTCTATGTTGACTAGCAGCAGAAGCAGTGGATGCAAAAGAAGAATATCCTTCCGGATGGGAGCAGGAAATCAAAATGTATAGTGTTAATTGAACTCCTCCCACTATTATCACGGAATCTTAGTATGCATATGTGCGTCAATACCTTGAGCACGACACCATGCCCTCCCAATTATCTACACGACAGAAGAGGGCACTTAGACATAAATCATTATTTTATCATTTGTTGCATGGGGTGATTTTCAAAAAGCACCATAATGGAGTGTTTCTCATGTTCTTAGAAGTGCATGATTCAGAGAAAGTATGTGTGATCTCCACGATAGACCAATCAGGGTACACTTTGCAGGTAACACGAGTGCACATAAACTTGTGCAGGTCAGTTTCTATTGGCTTACATTATTCAAGTATGCTCACGCTTACGTTGGCAAGTGTCTGGTCTGTCAAAGGTGTGTTAGCTGAAACAAGAATCCAGTCACCCCATTGTAGCTTATCACAGTGGAAGAACCATTTCAATAGTGGGGCTTAGATGTTATTGGATAAATATTTTTGTATTTGTCAACGTAGCACTGCTATATTCTCACTGCCATATACTACTTCACGTGGTGGACAGTATCAATTACGCTTAAATAGGTGAATGATCAGGAAGTCATCAATTTCCTTAAGCATAATATCATTTTCTAGGTTTAGCATTCTGACTTCACTTGTTTTCGATAATGTAATGTATTTTTCATCGCTAAAATTGTATGGTTTTTCATTATAAATTGGAATTGTATTGAAACATTCGGCTAACTACTATCCGTAGGGAAATGGTCCTGCTGAGTCCACAAATAAGAACCTCAATTGTTTCATCAAAAATAGAATATTCTCTTAACAGAGGAACTGGCACTCCACTTTGGTAAATTCTTTATGGGTTGACCGAGTCATGCCAAAGCCCTCTATGAACACCTCCCCTTACTTCCTAGTGTATGGAAAAGAACTCATCCTCCCTCCTAACATCTACTTTCCTTCTCTATAACTTTCATAAGTGTCCCAGGGAAATCCATGCTTATTAGTTTAGCATAGGATGGACACTCTTCAAAATTTATAGGAAGAAAGGTTGAAAGCAAAAGAAAAGTGTTCCCTTCATCAGAGTAATATCAAGAAGTGGTTTGACAAGAAGCTTGTAGAGAAGAATAACTTCAGTGTGGGTGACTTAGACTTGAAGTGGGACAAATCCCATGAGGACAAAGGAAAACACACCAAGTTTCAATCCATGTGGATTGGAACATTCACTATTCACGAAAAGCTTGGCCAACACACATATTGCCTTCAGTCACTTAACGGGAAGCTTGACTCTCTCCCTATTAATGGCCAAGACTTAAAACATTATTTTCAATGATGATCTGGGGTTGTGCCCTATGCTATGTACATAGTATTTTCTCAATTTTTTTATTTTTGTTTTGTTTTCCTCATGTAATTAATTGTTGTACGAGAGAGAGAAAAAAAATGGCTTCTTAGTGTGTGTGTGGTTCAATTCAAAAGAGTCTTCTGACACTTCAACATTTGGCTAACCTTTGGTTTGTCTTCCTTGTCTTGGTTATATCTTTTAGTCGATGAAGTTTCGACATAAATATGATTCGTCCATGGGGGGGGATTTTTTTTAAACCATGAAATTGTGTTTATTCAAGAAACCTTATGCCCACATTCAGTTTTTGTTTATGTTTCAGTGTTCTCACGCTTATCCAATTAGTAAAAGAGGAGAAGGGGAAAAATATAAACGAGAAAACCTAAATCATATGTCTCTATATGATTCTTTGAAGGAACAACCTCTCTTGCTCTCAATAAATTTGTATCCCTCTTCTACCCATAAAATGAATAAGTTCCAATGCATAGTTCTATAAAAAATAAATAAAGGCGAAAGAAGAAAAAAGTTTCATGCGCAGAAAGGTGAAGAAAGAAAATTTTTCGAGGTACTAACCAGGATCACTGGAAGTGGAGCAATTTTTGTGTTCCATAGTGCCTTTTTCAAGGTACTTTCCAAGCCTACTAGCAGCGGGGCAACACCAGAGATGAAAAATTATACTTTGAAAATATTAAGCTCGCGAACTTCACTACCATTCCCAACTCGAAACATTGTGATATTGCGGAATTTTATGTTTTGATCAACCGAGAATTTATAAAGGGGACCATGTCTATTCACAGGATAAGTGGGGAGACCAACTTAATGTACACGATGAATCAATACTCCCCGAAGAACCAAGACCCTGCACGAAAGAGTTAACCAAAGTAAAGAAGTTGGAATTATACCAGCGTGTCACCAAGTGTTGTCATTGCTACAAAACCCTCCAAAATTTTGGCCTACGCTCAATTTCGGAGCCTCCCTTGGTCTTGTACATTGTTTTCACAAAAATTAGAACTCATTTCATGTGTTTTCTTGAAGTGCTTTGGTCCCTTTTGCAAGATAGGAAAAATGTTGTCTTTTTGTGCGTTAGTTGTCGCACAATGTGTTGAAGTTGGTTCTGGTGGTTTTAAGAGGTCATATTTGTGTAAATGAGTTGTGTTAACCATGTAAACATATCTCGCAATGATTTCCAAAGTTTTAATCATTGCCTCACAAGTGTCCTCACGGTCGTCACAGAGTGTATCTTAAGTGTTGCACTTGTCGTAAGTTGTCGTAAAATTGTCACACTGATGGAAATGCATTGTTCATGTTTCACGGATTATCTATGTTTTTGTTTCATCAAGTATACTAAGTGTTTGATAACAGTCAAAGTCTTATCATTGTTCACATCACCCTCACCGATCCCACACTTATCCATTTCTGAAAAGGCTTCCCGACCAACCAACCTAGCTTCACCCAACCTCCCTAAACTGCGCATTGTGCAGTCTAAGTCCTCTAGCACTGACCTTTCCTCTTAGCAATGCACAATGTGTAGTTCCTACCTCCTATAAATTCTTCACTACACAGTTCCAGTGCTCAAGCTCTGACCTTGGCTCCCAGAACTGTACAATCCCTCTTCCCATCCTAGCCTCAACTGCGCATTGTGCATTCTCTAGCCTCAATCTCATCCCCTGAGCCCATGATTTGCGCAACTACGCAATGTCCCAACCTCCCTTCTCTCCTGTAACTGCGCAATGTGGTCATATAATTCCCATTCCCTGAGCCTATCACACCGGCCTCCAGAATTTCCATTTGTATCCCTCAATCTAGCCTAAATTATGCATTGATTAGTCTCAAGACTTAAGGTTCACCCCTGACTGCTTGAAATATGCAGTCACTGATCCCCTCTCCCAGCTTGTCACCCAGTTCTGGCTCAGTCAATGGATCAATATGCATTATCTTAGACTTGGGGTTTTTCAGACTTATGGTGTCTCGTCATGAGTGAATTGCAGGTGCAGGGACCTTATCATGCCATGGAAAGATGATGACGAAGGAGATGAAGGATGGAAATATGTTTAAAAACATATTTGTAGCTGAGTATGCAATTTGATCAATCAAGAAGAAGCAAAGGGACACTAGTTTGTGATCACAATTCAATACTTGAGATCATTGAAGATTCCTTATCACCAAGCCATGCAAAGGTGGAAATAGAAGCATTCTCAAGCATGAACTCAACACACATCTGTAGCAGTGTCTTGACATTACCACATCATCAAGCAGTCCATGTCAACAGTGTCATGTCATGTCATGAGTTTTCAAGTGCCACACCAATGTGGTGGATTATGTAATTCATGTTTCGAAAATGTATTGTAAAGTGGAAATCCAAAGGATATGTGTGGAATATGAAGAGTCGTGTAAAGTTGAAAATTCATAGGAAGTCAAAGAGTCATGAGGGTAGATGAAGAGTCACAAGGAAGGTGAAACATCACCCCCTTATTATTATATATACACCCTCATTGTAAGATCAAGAGACTTTTCACATTAGATCCTCCCATAAGGCATTAGATAGATAATCTAGTTCTTTTGAGGAGCAAGGAGTGGATCCAATGCTCCACTATTGGAGCTAGTGATGTTCATTATATACATGTGTCTCGAAGCTTGTGAATCCTTCAAGGCCAGCATGTTCTTCATACATGGATTATGAATGTTTGTAAGACTATTTTACAGATGTTTGTATTTCATGTTTTCTTTCATTTGTGCTAAAGTAGTTGAAATATTTCATTTATTTTATTACTTATATTATTGATAATGTGATGTAATGGTTGTCATTGGCGTCTCATCCTTGTGGAATATTCTGCATGATACTAGATAGATATTTCTCATCCAATGGTTGTAATGATGGGCGCATCTTTTGTGGAATATTCCGTTGGATGTTAGACGGATCCTTATTGTTTGTGTGTGTCTCTTCTAGGTTGGTACTATTACCTCTCGCTTAGAGGCTCATTTTTCTCCCTTCCTCCATAGTATAAGAACTTTGACACACCTAAAACCAAACACTCACCAAGCACACCTTCTTTCTTTTCGAAGGAAAAACTGCACTCCTCTCCCTTGCTAATAGTTAGAGCCAAGGAAAATATTTAAGATATTGAAAATCGGGCCATATTCCAGATGGGGTTCACATCCCAAATGGTGTGAGATCTAATTGGGACCACATATCGGGGAGACCCCTTGAATGTTGGGCGGTCAAGCACTGTCATCATAACCATGAAAAATATGCCATCAAATCAACATAATAACAAGTACATGTGTTCATTAATCACACTATGAAAATAGATCTAAATTACATATGCAAAAGCCAACTAAGTCAGGAACTTCCATGTACCACCCAACCATAGATTGGACTAAACTAAATCTTTCTTTCATCCAATCACCCTTGTTCCATATTCCAAGTATGAATGTGGGGTCTAATGGGATAAACTAAGACATAAACAACCAAGGACTCTGGAGATTAAACCACCTCCTCCCTTAAGCTACAGTGATATCACCTAAACTAGTCCTCAGATCAACAAATCAAACCAAGTTTGGATGCCTCAGAATTCCTTCACCATACCTTCAAGAATTTTCCTGTCACCACCCACCTATTGAGGGCTTCCTGAAGAAAACCATCTCCACCCCCAACCCTTGGGAATTTTCCTGAGACCACTACACCCAGATCTAAAACCTTCCAACAATCCAAAGCTCAACCAATAATCAATCTCATCATACCATGGCTATCCAGGAAATGGTAAGGTAAGGCTTAAACCACCATCATACCAGGAAAAACCCAAGCCAATAATAGCAAATGAACCAAATAAACAAATGCATGTACCATGCATTCACACCTCAACAAGGAGATCACATATGCAACTTGTTACTTGCAAAATATCCCTAATGAAGTTGTTGATCTAACCTTCTCCTTATGCTCCCTTGATTTCCTTTACTTTTCCATTTCCTCCCTTTGCTTCCCTTTGCCTTCCTTTTCTTGCTTTTCGTTACTTTCTCATTCTCTTCTCTCTCTCTAAAACTAATACAAAGCCAAAACTGAAAAATTTTAAAACTAAGAACAAAAATTGAATTGTTTCTTTCATGTCCTTTTATCATTGATGCCTCTATTTTCTTCATTTTCCTTCATTTTTCCTCTAATTTACCTTGCATGCGAATTGGTGTCTCTTCATCTCCCTTTTCTCCTATTTTCGTTTATTTTTATAATTAAATTTCATGTATTGCCTCTTTGCATTATTCAATGCCTTTGTCAAATTTCTTAACCATAATAAACCACAAGTGATGCCCATTATAGTGTTTATGCAACAATCAACTTGGAATATGTGTCACGTGACCTTGATCTTATTGTTTTCTCCTTTAATGTCCTTTATTACATGAAACTTTAACATGGGGTTGTTACATTTTCTAGAAAAGGTATGAAACAAATTCAACAACATTGCTTCTATGAAATTAGAGATGTAAGAGCATCCTTATTTAGATGATTTTATAAATCGCATGCCTCATAAAGATTAGCAAACTTATTTTATAAAATTCATAGATCAAGAAGGAGATGATGCTACTCTTCATTTGGTCAAATTTCACATGCATGTATGTGGACTTAAGGTTCAATTTCATGAGGATTTCCTGATGAAGATGTTCATGGCTACTCTGGAAGGAAATACACAATCATGGTATGAAATCTTGCCAAATGGTTGCTTGTATTCTCATAGATATTTTCATGTTTTATTTTATGAGAGGTACAAAGAATGTCATCCTTGTTGTTGGTCAAAGACTCTTGTACACATTTTGAAAATTTTATTAAGAATTTGGAAAGTTTTTATGAAGATGACTAGTTTATGGATGATGAGATTCTAGAGACCTTTCAAGAGAACCCTTTTAACCAGGAAATAAATGTAGAAGTTGGTTGCCATATACAAGAGGAGGATTTTATATTCAAGAGGAGGATAAGAAATAAAAGTGAGGGAAGATGATTCCAAGAATTACATGTCACCATCCCCTCCCCTCACTCCAACTCTCACAAACTCTATTTTTTTCTTTCAATAAACACTTTTTATTTTTAGTTTTTTTAAGAGTAGTCTAAGAAGACATTGCTTTTGTAATATTCCATTTTTTGGTGTCACCTACGACAGGGTTAGGTTGGACTTCCAGAGTTAGGAGCAGACAGGTCACAGGTATAGATTGGTGCTATCAGCGGGCTCAGGGGCTTTTTGGAGGAGTTTTGAGGATTTTCCATGGTGTCTGGTGGCATTCGCTTGATATATTCCATCATCTGAGTAGTTTGGTTTTCGTTCTAGTGCATTCCGAAAAATTTCGGAAATTGGAGTTATTTGTGGGCTTAACTCAATTGATTACGCTCAATGTGGCATTCTAGGAGGAATACATGATGGAACACCTTAGTTTAATAGCTCATTGGAACCGGGACAAGGATACCTCTATGATGGGACGATTGGGCATGAGTTTCAGTGACCAGAGGAGACATGGTAGCCGATTTACTCTTTTCTGCATTAAAAAGGAGTATTTTAATAAGAGGGAAAAGTGAACCATGAATAAAATAATAATAAAATAATTCTCTAGAAGGCTCCAAGAGATCTATAAAATAAAGTGAGGAGGCCATTGAAGGATATATTTTGGATCATATCATTTTCCTGTATGAGAGGTTTGAGACGTGGTTCTCTATTTCAGCCGTAGCCCCAAGACAGAAACCCTCGGGTGATTTTTGAGTGTTGGACGGAAACCCAACTCTTCTTGAGGAGAATTCATTCAGAAGTTTCGCAGAGCTTCAGGGATATTGGAGTGAGGATCATTCAGATCTTCAACAGGTGCTTCAGTGGATTCATTTGTAGCTGTTGCCGAAGGGAGAGTGCAGCAGTTCAGTTTTGGAGGACATCGTCGTGTAGCAGTGCAGCAGATTGTATTGTTGGCCAGTTCCATCTCAGCTCTTTCTGGGCCAGCTCTATATGTAAACCCTTTTATTATTTATAATAAAAGCTGAGATTCTCCTTGTTCTATGTGGTATTGGATTGAAATATTTTATGTGGTTAATTTTACATGGAAATCTTCTGTTAAATGCTTGTTGATTTTATGGCATATTTTGGGGTTTAGATTGATTTATGCAAATTTAGGAAAATATCCCATTTGGGGATATTACAGCGGCATCAGAGCCTCAGTCTTGGCTCAGCCTACAGGTTTCAGCTCCAGTTGCAGTGATTATTATTGTCGTGGTTATTAAGGGTCTTTCCGAAGGAAATTCAAGGAGGTGCCAAATCATATTTGCCTGAGTCACAATTTGGCTGCAGAAAATATATTTCGTAAGAAAGGAGTTGATTGGCCATTCTAAAAATTGGCTGTCATATTAAAATGGGCGTAGATCATTAAGTGGGGCTGTCAAATGTTGAAGAGATTCAAATCTTTCATGAGGCCATATGAAACCCAATATTTCATCACCGCGAGAATTTTGTCGAGCCACATTGCATGTTTATGACTAATCACAAATTTTAAAAATAGAGTTGATGTCTTCATTTTCCAAAGCCACGCCTAGAAGAAGGATCGATTTGTGAAAGGAGAAAGGGAAGGTGTCGAATCCAATGATGCTTATAATTCGTGGATACAGAGGAATTTTTTACAAATTGTTGTGGGGGTCGTAAGCTCATTAAAGGGAGAAGAATAATAGATTCGGCATAGACAACATAAAAATAAAAATAAAATTTCAAGCTTAGAGGGCCCATGATGTTTTCGCTATAAGAAGACCGAAAAAAATTTTGTTGGCAAAGGAATGTGTGTATATTTGGTATGCCAGATTTACTACACGTCGTGAGCCCATCCGTAATCAAAAATTCCAAACCACGTGACTGCGTATGCTTCAAAGTGTGATTTTTCGAGTGCCCAGTTGAAATAAAAATTCACGTGGTCAAGTTTTGTCCTCCCTGGAAGATCACATTACCTGACGGCCGTAAATCCGAGGTCACAATCATACCACCAAAATTTTTTTTTGGTGGGCCAACTTTGTATTCGTGCTGGAAAATCGAACAATGACTGTCCGCATAGAATGGGATCGTTACCCTGGAATGTATACAGAAATGTGCGTTAGTTTGTCAGCGGATGCTCCGTGGGTGATAGATTGATCATAGTTGTGTACACCCAGTATGCACATTTTTTATTACATCCAAATCGACAGCAAGAGTATTAGCCAATTGTTGCCTTGTACTCGACATAAAATCTTCAAGCCACATTTCCCTTCGAAGACTGAGAATCATCATTGAGAGACTGTGTCGAATTCCATTCAAGGAAAGGGTTGAATTACCTAAGGGACAGTGGTTAAATTACAGGATATTATTGTAAACAATTAACATTGCTCATAGAATGATGAATTATAGAAATTGAGGTGTCCCAAATTCAACAGCACTCTCATTTCTTAAAGAAGGTCGTATCTCAGGAGTCTATTCTCTGAAGACCAAACCTAACAGCGGTTCAAGAGGCCGAGATTCAATTCTTGAAGGAAAAATTTCACTGTCATAAATTTTTAGGGATGAATGCACAAAATTATGGTGAAGTCGAGACAGTTTGGAGGAGGCCGACCGCAAAACCACAAGTCTAGAATTATTTTGGAAATAATATTTGTCAAATCTGGTGTATAATTCATAAAGGAAGATTGTAAAAATTGGACTGATATTATTTTGTTGCAGTGGGACTCAGCTGAGAGAACGTTGTACAAGGGTATCAGTATTTTGAGTCATATGTACCAGACTTGGGGTTGAACAGGTGTTGTTTCTACTGTTGAGGAGTATATTGTATCACTGGTGTTTTCTGGGGTGTAACAGCCACCTACAGCCATGCACATTGATCAGCAAACTGATTGGTATTTATCATTTTATTTCTCTTATTATCTTTGGAGGTCACTCTATTAGTGAGGACAATGTCATCCTATCATATAGCAGGAAGCAGGGGAATGAAGGGGGTATTCTCGAAAATCCATCCTTGCTACGATATATGAAGGTTGGATGTAAATTAAATCCACTCACAATGCTCAAATCAGGAAATCTTTTCATTGGTTTAACCATGGAGGAAATCCTAAACAGCTTGAGAAGTATAAAAATTGGTTCCTTGAACCACCATGCATCAGATGATCAAAAAACAAAACAGAACAGCAGACCCTTCTCCAAGAAGGTACATAATTTGCTCCAACAAAGGCATCCAAGGAATTTACAAAAGGAGGAAGAAGTGGGAAATTGGCTTTATGCACTTGGGATGGACTTAAAGAGTGGAAGATCAGAAAATGACTTTCCCATGTTAGAGAAACTGGAATCCTGCCTTTCAAAGGTAGAGAAATCTGATTGGAGTTTAAATTGGGCTTTGGAGCCATCTATGCTTGCATTGGTATAAGCCAGATTTTTGGAGCATCCAAGTGAGAGAGTCAAGATTATAGCTGCCTCTTTTTTCAGTGATATTTTGAGGATAATAGCACCCTTCCCTCCCTACAATGATGATATTATGAAAATAATTTTCAGACTGATAGTAGGAACCTTTCGGGATTTATACAACTGTGCAGGCTCTACATTTGGGAGAAAGCTTAAGGTCTTAGAATCCATGGCCATGATTCGAACTTATGAGGTCATGATCGATCTTGAGTATGATGACTTGATTCTGCAAATGTTCCAATGCTTCTTCAGCATTATGAGACATCATTCTAACATAGCCATAGCTCACATGCAGTCCATCCTGTCTTCATGTATGGGAGACCGTGATGCCATTTTCCGGGAGCTGCAGACTAGGTTGTTTAGCATTTGGAGGATAGAGAAGTTGGTCTCGCCTACTGCTTATGAGCTAGCCCAAGGGATGGTTGAGTAGAATATTGGGCTATTCAGGAGACAGTTGACCAGGGAGAAGCTGCTCTAGCTTGGTGGATCTGGTAGCAGAAATGAGCTGAGGAGGAAGGGACTTTGCTTCATCCTTGGGGGCCTGATCACTCATGCTTGAGTGATGCAGATGATGTGGCAAAGGTAGATCAGGAGGGAATTCCTTTTGTATTCCAGGGTGAGGACTCTTATCCATATGAGTCCATGGGATCAGTTGAGGATGCTTCTAAGGAGCGATAGCAATCATGCAGAGATGATGACAGTAGGTCAGAGTTGTATTCCAGTGTCCAAGGTGAGTAGTCAGGGGACTCTACGGGAGAGACTCTGGGTGATGAGTCACTTGTGACAATTCAGCCAGAGCAGCATATGATGGAGCCTGAGTCAGCAGAGGAGGATACTATGCACATCATGCATGATAGTCCCTTTGGGGAGAGCCACATGGAGGCTCAGATTGAGTCTATGATGGATATGCGGGTAACCTTGGGAATAGCCATTCAGGAGGAGCAGTCAAATGCATAGACACCAAGTATGGTGACAGCAATTGCAGATCCATATCCTCTGGAGATGTTGGAGGTTGATGGGATAGTTCTGCAGGGGGTTAGTAGACAGAAGGAGCATTACATTCTCGATCAGGAGAGGGATGAGCTGTTGGATATGGTCTAGCATCCATCGTTGGGCCTACACACTTATGAGGTGTAGATAGATGCACATGCAGTCAGCAGAGCTGCAGTACTTCAAGGGAGTAGCAATCTCCAAGAGTACATCGATGGGGCTTGCAGCATATCTTGCCCACTTTGGCCCATTATAGAGGGAGGGGCCTTCTTCTATAGGCAGATTTCGTTGGCAGATGAGACAGAGCATTGTGAGTTGATTATGAGCTCGCGATAGCTCTCTGGGCATGTTCTATATGCGGTTGACACTACATTGGATTCTTCCTCCGGGATAGATTGGCGGGAGATCATGATTCGGTACCCTCTTGATGGTACGATTGTCTTCATAGGGAGCATAATAGAGCAGGGACCCTTAGACATAACCGATGTTACCGATTCCAGCTGGCATTGGGGCACAGGTCGTCATTTCTTCAACACTCCATCCCAATTTCTGGAGAGCAGGATCAGCATTGGATTTAGTCAGGGGTTGGATTGGAGAGAGGTGATGATTTTGTACACAATTGGTGGGGCATCTTACACCGTCATAGATACAGCGTAGCAGGAGACGTGGTCTTCACGTCTTAGAGCATCAGTTATATCCAGAGGTAATGCGCAGTCCGAGCCGTGGGACTTGAGCAATGATTGTCCATCGTGGCATGGGGATACGAGAGGATTTTTTGATGACAGTTACAGTGAGAGATTAGTTTTGGATCCCGACATTGAGGGGTCTATTCCGAGTGGCTTGACACGGGCACATAGTAGCACCTGGAGGCTTGTATGGGATCCAGGAATTGGGTCTCAGTTGCATCAGGCCAACAGAGTGGCCCACATATTTGGATTGCTTGAGGGTAAGCAATCTTGGGGCAGAAGGTCTGTAATATTCCATTTTTTGGTGTCACCTACGACAGGGTTAGGTTGGACTTCTAGAGTTAGGAGCAGACATGCCACAGGTATAGATTGGTGCTATTAGTGGGCTCGGGGGATTTTTGGAGGAGTTTTGAGGATTTTCCATGGTGTTCAGTAGCATTTTATTGATATATTCCATCATCCTAGAAGTTTGGCTTTCGTTCTGGTGCGTTCCGACAAATTTCGGAAATTGGAGTTATTTGTGGGCTTAACTCAGCTGATTATGCTCAAGGTGGCATTCCAGGAGGAATACATGATGGAACACCTTAGTGTAGTAGCTCATTGGAACCAAGACGAGGATACCTCCATGATGGGATGATTGGGCATGAGTTTCAGTGACCAGAGGAGACATGGTAGCCAATTTTCTCTTTTTTTCATTAAAAAGGAGTATTTTAGTAAGAGGGAAAAGTGCACCATGAATAAAATTATGCTCTAGAAGGCTCCAAGAGATCTATAAAAGAAAGGGAGGAGGCCATTGAAGAATATCTTTTGGATCATATCGTTTTCTTGTATGAGAGGTTTGAGACGTGGTTCTCTACTTCAGTCGTAGCCCTAGGACGGAAACCCTCAGGTGATTTGTGAGTGTTGGACGGAAACCCAACTCTCCTTGAGGAGGCTTCATTCAGAAGTTTCGCAGAGCTTCAAGGATATTGGGGTGAGGATCCTTCATATCTTCAATAGGTGCTTCAATGGATTTAGTGGTAGTTGTTGCCGGAGGGAGAGTGCAAAAGTTCAATTTTGGGGGCCACCGTCGTTTAGCAGTGCAGCAGATTGTATTGTTGGCCAGTTCCATCTCAGCTCTTTCTAGGTTAGATCTATATGCAAACCCTTTTATTATTTATAAAAAAAAAGCTGAGATTCTTCCTGTTCTATGTGGTATTGGATTGCAATATTTTATATGGTTAATTTTACATGGAAATCTTATGTTAAATGCTTGTTGATTTTATGGCATATTTTGGGGTTTAGATTGATCTATGCAAATTTAGGAAAATATCCCATTTGTGGATATTACAGCTTTTGCTTGGAAAACAATGCCCTCACTCCAACTCTCACAAACTCTATTTTATTTTTCCATAAACATTTTTGTTTTCTAGTTTTTTTAAGAGTAGTCTAAGGAGACAACGCTTTTTCTTGGAAAATGATGGAAATTTCGACACGATTTTAATAAAATATGAAGGAAAATTTTTGAAAATTTTGGTTATATGTGTCAAGCTTCAAGATCTTGGGTGCCCCAAGGGTTTTTGACGATGTTGAATACATTTCGACCATCAAAAAAATGATACAACTACTCCCACGATCAATTTTTTAGATGTATAATAAAAAAAAGGACCAAATTCTAGTAAGAAATGGCCATTCAAGCGAAATTATTGTGTCATTAAACAACACCCATTTTTTGTTATTCTTTCTAATAATTTTTTCCTAGCTTTATTTAATAATTATTTGTATTTCTTCTTCTCTCGTTTGATATTTCTTTTAGAATTCATTTTATTTAATAATTACTGTTCTCTTCTTATTTTTGTAGTTTGATATTTTTTTTAAATCCCTTTTCATTTTTTTGTTGTGTTTATATATATATATATATATATATATATATATATATATATATATATATATATATATATATATATATATATATATATATATATATATATATATATATATATATATATATATATTATTAATATATTATTTTTTTATGAAAAAGACTTTTTTTTATTTAAATTAAAATTTGTGTTTTATATAAATATATTTTTTAATTTTTCATATCGGATGTAGCGCTTAATTGGAAATCGCCTTGTTATGAAATGATATATAAAGTAAGTGATTCAAAATTCAAATTGTTGTGAGTTAGACCAAGATATATATATATATATATATATATATCAATATCATTTTGAATTTCTTGTTTTATAATTTTTTTAATATTCTTTTCATTTTTTATTTAAAAAATGTCATTTATATTTTTTTATTTAAAAAATACAAAATGTAGTTGGTTTAAATTATCTTCACTTTCCTCCTCCTCCACCAGAGTAATGTGATTGCCTTGTATCTGATTGCAATTGAACCAACAACTCAAAAATCAGGAGAGTGTGAAGGGCTAGTTGGTGGAGCATATTGATCACACGGATCATGATACGCAAAGTAATGGCATGTAGATGATAGAGGATGATAGATGCCCCTTGAATAAGTAACACTTTTAATGGAACCAAATTCAATATTGATGTTAAGAGTGCCAATGTCATATTGAGGAATGAAGGGATTAGCCTTCACCCTAGGCTCCATTAGCCACTCAAGGGTTTCTTTCATTAGATATGAATCCTGAAAAGCAGAAGGATGGTGAAGAGATGGATTAGAAATTTTATTTGTGTATTTCCCAACTTTATTATCATCACAAGGAGGCACCCACATCAAGACTAGAAAAGGAGAAGGACAAGGAATAGAAGGGGTAGTAGGTTCCTCCTCTAAAATTTGAGGTGTCCCATGAGTTACGAGATTCGAGGAGGAAAAAGCATCAAGGGGTTAAAATTCATTGTGCAAAGAGATATGAACCAAATGCTTAAAAAAAATTTAAATAAATTCCAATGTGTGTCTTCTCCCGGAAATTCATAACAAAGGTGAAGGAATAGATCGAAAAAATCCTCAACTGAATCATTAAGCTTCATTCTTAGCTGGTTAATTCGTTTAAGAACATTCTGGTAATATACATGTCAAATGATTTATGAATCTCCTTCACAAGTTGGCCGAGTGAATGGATAAAAGTAGCAGGTAATGTATGACACCATATTTTAACACGACCTTCAAATGTGAGGGTGATAAATCTAGACATAACATCCTTGCAGTGTATTCCATTAAAAAGGAAAAAATACACAACTTGAAACAGATGTTCACAAACAGTTAATTCACCCTCGCCATCAAATTTAAATTGGGATAGTTTATGGAAAATTTTCTCAAGGATGGTGAGATTAATCTCTTTAGAAAAACATCTTAGGATTATGATTTGGGGAAGAGACATTTTGAATAATATATTCAAAGCAGACTCAATGGGCACAACCTATTGTCTAGCCCTCCTTCTAGCGCCATTTTTTGACGGTGTTGAAAACCCATCAACCAAGGGGTATCCCCGATGTGAAGTCCCAATTATACCTCACATAGTTTGTAACAGGAGCCCCATTCAGGGTATCGGCCTGGTTGCCATATATTCTTATAGATTTTTCTTGGCTCTAACTATCAGCAAGAGAGAGAAACACATGTGTGCCTTCAAAAACAAGTGTGTATGGTGAATGTTCAGTTGTAGGTGTGTCAAGGCTCTTCCACTACGGAGGGAAAGATAAAGTGAGCCTATAATAGAGAGGTAATAATACCACCCTAAAAGAGACACACATGAACAAAAGGATTTGTCTAACATCCAGCAGAATAGTCCACAAATATGTGATGGTCATTGCAACTAATACAACACATTCTCAATATGATAAGCACTAAAATAATCAAAATAGTTAAACTATTTTAGTACAGGTGAAAGAAAACATGAATCATAAATGTTCACGGAATAGTCTTACAAATATTCACAATCCATGAATCAAGAACGTGTTGTTCATTGGGTTTCATATATTAATTAAAATTCCCAAGCCACATGTATACATTGAACACCACTAGCTCCAATAGTGGAGCGTTGGAGCCATCACTTGCTCCTCAAAAGAACTAGCTTGTCTCTCTAATGTCTTGCGAGAGGAGCCAAGATGAAAATTCCTTTTCTCATACAATGAGGGTGTATATATAACCAATTGGGTGATGCTTCACCTCCCTTGTGACTCTTTTACTAACCTCGTGAATGTTTGACGTCCTATGACTTTTCAACTTTACATGACTCTTCATATTTTGTACATCCTTTGGAATCCCACTTTACAATACATTTTTGAATCATAAATTACATAATCCACAAAAATGTTGTGACATATGACGTCTCATGACATGACATGACACTGTTGACATGGGCTTCTTAATGACATGGTGATGTCAAGCCATTATTTCTGCTCCTTCCTATGTGTCTTCTTGAGAATTCTCTTCTATCCACCTCCATATGGCTAGAGGTAAGGAGTCTTTAGTGATATTAGGTCTTGACTTTCGGTTGCAAATTGGTGTCCCTTTGCTTTATCTTGATTAATCAACTTGCATAATCAGCTACAAATATGTCTTCCAACATGTTCCCCTTCTCCATCTCCTTCTTCATCATCCTATCATGGTATGATAGAGTACTTGCATCTGCAATTCACTCATGACAAGATCACATGTCTGATAAACCCATAGTCTAATATGTTACATGTTGATTCACTAAAAGAGTTGAAACTAGGTGGCAGGCTGAGGGAGAGGCTCAGTGATTGCACAATTACGCAACTCGGGCAGTCAAGGGTGAAGCTTGAGCCTTGATATTGTGCAATGCGCAGTTCAAGTTGGACTGGGAAATAAATTCACACAGTTTTGGAGCTCAATGAGCTAGGTCAAAGGGATTGAGCATTGATTTATCCTACTGCGCAGTTCTGGAAGGCAGAGTAGGCCTAGTAATTGCGCAATTACACAATTCAAGGGCTCAAGGGCTGAGCTTGAGGTCACATATTGCGTAATACACATTTGAGACTAGGTTGGAGGGCCGAATTGTGCAATTTCGGAGGCCAAGGTTCGGGCTTGAGCGCTAGAACTGTGCAGTTCACAATCCTAGGGTACAAGAACTATGCATTACATAGTTTCAAGAGGTAGGGTTGTAGCTTGAGGGATAGAACTATGCAATGTGAAATTTAGGAGGGTCGAATGAGGCTAAGTTGCTTGTTCAGAAAGTTTTTCAGAATTTGAAAAAGTGTGGGATCGATGAAGTTGATGTGAACAGTGATGAGACTTGATTGTGATCACACACATAGAACACTTGAAAACCCAACAACAAATCATCTAGGACACATGAAAAACATACTTCCCTCAATGTGACACCTTTGTGACGACCTACAACAAGTGTGACACTAAATATACACTTTGCAATGATTGTGACAACACTTTGTTCGATAGAGCTTAAAACTTTGGAAATGAGTGTGACGGATGTTTACATGGTAATATCAACTCATTTACAGAAAGGTAACCCCTTGAAACCACCAAAACAGGATCATATACATAGTGAAACACTTAACTTGTGAAAAGACGACATTTTACGTCTTACAAAAGGGACCAAAACACTTAGAGAAAATACATACAATGGATTTCAATGTTTGCGATGACCACATGCAAGACCAAGGTAGGCTCTGAAATTTGATGCAGGCCAAAATTTTGGGGGGTGTTTGTCATAGCGACTACACATTCAATATCTTCCATGGCTTGACTAATGAACCTTGGCCTGGCCTTATCCGATGTATCAGATGGGGATCTTTATGATTGCCCCAAAATCAAGTTTCACTTCTACACAGATTTCCTTAAGCCAGTCGTTTCAACCATGGCTTTATCTCAGAGGTTCGGTACACCTCCATATCAATGCCAAGGCTTCATGCCAAAATCGATGGTTTAAGGCATCCAATGGCATTACCCCTCTTGAGCTTGGGAAAAAAAATCTCCAATGTGTTCCTGGCCCATTTTCATTCCCTGTTGTCAGACATGGAATTCCAAGCATATGCGCTCCTGCAACCCTTACCTACCATGGTCTTCGCGGAGGTTCCTAAAAGGTTCCCGCCTCGCCTACCACACACCAACAGTGCCAGAATCCATGTCGAGCCTACAAGCGTCTCTACAGTGCTACATAGAGCCTTTTGACGCCTAACCAACAACACTATAGTGATAGCAAAAGATATCCATGCACTAATGACACATTGTTGAGAGGCCATTTAGGTAAATAATATGCGGCTCGACTGTCCCCAAGGGGAAACAAACCCTACAACATTAACATAATGCTTGTTATGCGGAACAACAGCTTGTAAAGTAGTCAAATAAGTTGATGTAGGCAAATGCAAACCCTACTAGGCATACAATCTTCCAAGTAATGATTTCATATTAATAAAAAGGGTCTTTGTGCCCAACATTTTAAAGTTTTACTCTAGATCCTTATGGATTCTTCCACTGCCTTTGCAGTCATGGTGCCTTAAGTTATTTGCATTTGTGTTGTTAGCAAGGTTTTTATATGTATATACAACATAGGATCTGAGTGTAGAGACATGGCATAATCCTTGTAATCAACTTATTTTATTTACATTTTGTTGAATCTTTTAGCTTATGAAAACATTAGCAAATGTTTCGCACAACACCTCTTCTAGTCTAGAGGTTCATGCTTGACCAATTCATCTAACAACAAAAATAGTTCAAAAGTGCATCACTTACATATATCTATGCATATTGGTCATAACTGTTGTTAGGTTCAGTATAGGTATACTTCCACCAGGGATCAAAACACATTTACATGTGCATCTTAGGTTAGGTCATGAAATAAATTTACTCCGCTGGTGTTTTTCATTGTCAAATAAACTTTTCCTCCCTCATAAGATAATATTGCTGACTCATTCACATGTCCCTTTGAGCATAAGAAACGTATGAAAATGCTCTTTTTTACTTGAAAATCTTTTAAGTCAAAATTTCATTCAAAATTAGGTCAAAAAAGTTATTTCATTAGGTCACTAGGGTTTTGAATTTTTCAAGGTATTCCCTTCATTCCAATGAGGTCAGCACACATATGTGAGGGATTGAACAAAGATGATCATGATGATTTCATTATGTTTTAAGGATTGTATTTTCAGTTTCAGGACTTTTTATCAAAATATCATTTTGATAAAAAAAAAAAAGTCATTTATGTAATTTGTTTTATTTTTTCTAATGTAATTTTAGGCTACTATATGTAATAATTTAATCCCAAAGCTGTCAAAGCGAACATGTCAAGCCTCAGTGAGCAAAAGAAAAGCTAGCTCCAGATTGGTCCAACCTGCAAATGGAAAAGTGTCAAAGAGTATCAGTGAAAAATGAAGAAGGCTTCAAAACATAAGAAAGTGGGTTTTTCAAGTTAAATTAAATCCACATGCCTATAAAAGCCCATCAAACACTTCAAAAGATTCATTTTTTCCTCTTAAAACATTAGAATCATTCAGTAAAAAAGAATTTGTGAGTTTTTGAGTGAAATTGTGCTAAGTTTCCTTGGCGCTGCACGTTTGCACCGGCGTTGCGCGCCTAGAGATCGGTGTTGTGCCTTTGCCCGAGATTTTCAATGCATTTTTTGAAGTCACTACGCGCCTGTAGCTTGGCGTTACGCCCTTGCAGAAGCGTTGCGTGCTTACCAGTGGCGTTGCGCGCCTAGTCGGAGAAGGTTCCTGAGTCTTCTAGCTGCCCAAACAAGTTTAAAACTTCTCCAAATTTTTACCAAATTTCTCCAATAAGCCTTCAAAGTAGTAAGTACTCATTTTAACCTTGCCTTTAAGCTATTTTTTCATCCTTAAATCAATTGAAGTGTAGCCCTAAGAAAACCCTAATTACAAGCTTATGATCATTGATTTTACACTTGTTTCATCTTCCTATAAAGAATATCAGTCAAAAACAAAGTAATTATATTGATTAATGGTTTTCATTCATCTCTTTTGTCCCTTAACACAATTGTTTTCACTAATTCCCTTCACTCACACTCATTCCCTTCACCTTTAAAAGCTAATCATTTCATCCCCTTCTCTTCATCTCATTTCACTTGTACCCTAGGGTTTCCAAATCAGAATTTGAAGATGCCAGAAGAAGAAGACAGTGGCATGGTTGGTGAGGCACAAATGCCAAGGAGAAATTATCACAAGGGACGGAAAATAAACAGATTTGAACTTATCACCACAAGGGAACTCATGGCATCCCCTCTCATTATTTCGTGCTTTAAACATGTGGGTTGCTTTGACTTTTGTGAGAGGGTGCAACAAGTCCAAAATCACCCAGAGTTAACAAGATTATTCATCATCAATTTACATGAAACGCAGGTCAATCTTGTTGGGGTTACTTTTGAGATGTCCACCAATGCCATTGCAGCTGCTACAGGGATACCTAGTGTGGGAGAGAGGTGGTTTAAACAAGAAAATTTGGACATGAGTTATTTTGAACCATACCTCAAACCTAGGTATAAAGATCACAACAAATCCATTTTCCATTTTTCTCATATTCTTGATTGGTATGTGCCCATGATGAGGATAATAATGAAGTATTTCACTTGCGAGGGAAGGTTTTCTCGCCTCTACTCATACCATATCCTTCTTCTTATGCATTTCACTAGAGTTAGAATGCTACATTTTCCTTATTATCTATTCTGTAGAATTGACAAGATGGCCTACATTGTGAAAAAAAAGGATTACAATAATAAAATGCAAAGCCTATTTCATCATTCACTCATCAATATGGTGGTCATGCATCAGCTTCAGCAAAAAAACATTCCATGGGATGCATTCATTGCCAATGAGGTTTTCACTATCGCACCTATTCATCATGAAAATAATGTTCCTTCATAATCTCATCCTCTCGTATCCACTTCTCCATCACATCCCGCTACTCATACATCTCCATCCACTCACATCCATTCACCTCATATTGATCCTTCCTCGTCACCTTTCTACAATCCTTCACCATCACATCATGATACCAGAGCATCAAGCAATGAAAGGGACATTGTGGCAGCTGGCACTAAAATGGTTGACATTGAGCCATTTCCTTTGACCTATTAGAGAGGCTACAGGCATGTGTTTTCTTCATAGGATGTGAAATGGGCCATGCCTTCTTCATCAACAAAACAGGTAGACAAGGGCAAGGAAAAGGCTACAAAGCCTATCACTATTGAGGAGGAGGACAAACATGAAACTGAGTAGGAGTTTCAATTGATTGATCCTTATGATGAGGATGAGGTCAGAATAACCAATGCATTGATCAGAGGCAAGGATTCCAAGATTATTTGTCTTAAATCTAATCTTGGTAGAGAAAAAAAATTAATTAACTTTCTTGAGCTAGAGAATCAGCAGTTGGAGACAAAACAAATCATCAGTCAGGTCAGGGCAATCAGAGCTCAGAGAGAGGCAGGAAAGGCCAAGGATTTTTTGGATGAGACCTTGGGAATATTTGATGATAGTGATGATGAGGAAGATCATCTTCCTAGACAGATACCGAGGACCATTGGACTGAAGAGTGCTTTAGCCCGAGAAAGGCAGAAAGAGGCAGAATTGGTGGAGCAGCTTACTCCAAGTTAGTTGCTTGCAGTAGAGATTGATGGAGATAGAGAGCCTTGGCTTAAGAGGGCTAATTTGCATTTTTAGAGCCTTTCAGAGAAGGCAAATAGAGACATTGATATTCATAGGAAGATGGTGAAGCATTATGCCATGAGAAACAAGATTGCAAGGGCCAAGCTCAAACGTGCCCATGCAAAGATTTAGACTTTGACCGAGTCAAAGGAGAAAGAAAAACTGAATATTCTTGATAAGGTGTCCCTCCAGGCCTCCAAACCCTTATTAGCAAATAAAATTCCATTTTTGGCACTTTTGTTCAAATTTTGATTTTTTGGGATAGTTTAGCCTATTGAAAATGTGTTAAACGCGCAGCGCCAATGGCGTTGCGCTCTTTTTTGGGCCATCCAAATGGAAAAATTTTAGCATATTCATATTCATAATGACAAGTACAACAACCTCATAAATGTTTAGGAGATTTGGAGCAGAACTAGTCCCTCAAAAAGGCCAAAAACTATCAAAAAATCATGTTTCTGCCCTCTTTTTGGCCTTGGTGCTACGCGTTTGGTGGTCTTGAGAAAATATGATTTTAACAGGATAGATGGACACTATTTTGGAAATTAAAAGCATATTTGGAAAGTAGACAGGACAAGCTTTCCAATGAGCTATCATGAGCTCAATTTGAACAAGGGGAAGGCCTCCAAAAGTGGTCCACAAAACAGGTCAAATTTTCTATCTTGGCACTGTGCGTTTACCAAGAAATTCACAATTTGACTAGTTTCAGTAAATTTTGAAATTTCACCTCTGATGTAATTTTCACTTGGGTAAATAAGAAGTTAAAATTTTAAATACCATGTTTTACCTTTTAACTAAGGTAGATACATTAGGTAAATCATTAGTTTGAGGTCAAATGTATCTATTCTAAAAGTTAGGAATGAGTCACTTTCCTCATCCTAGGCTTTAGCAATCAGTTCAATTTTTGGTGCAACAACTCCCTCACCTCATGGATTCGACCCCTGAGGATGAGAGGAAGTGGTTTTGTGTCTATAATTTATACTCTTTCAGTCTTTGTAATGGTTGGCATTAGTTGAAGAGATTGTATTTCTCAAGTAACATTCTGGCTTGGACATTAATGGAAATTTACAGCTATTTTCTTTGGATCCCTGTGGTACGAGTTTTAAACATTGTTTCTTCTCTGTGATTGATTTGTTAGAATGTATTGTTAATTCATAAGCCATTTCACATCTCTAATATATTTGATTTCAATTTTTAAAGACAGAATTCATATTTAGTTATGCTCTGTTTTGGGAAATTAAGTATAATGTGTTTAGTTTCTTCAATTTAAGGAAAATAAATTTCATATGCTTTCCTTAGCTCCTCACCAGTCTTTCCATATCATTTAATACTCTTTGAATTTTTAAACCTCTTACCTACCTTTCCCCATCAAGAAGACTGCAATTTCATCCTTCTGGTCCTATTTTATCCTCTTGACCTAATTCTGGTTCAGTGAGCCCAACCCTAAATTCAAAATAAAAACCCCTTGTTTTCCTTAGCTAGCCTAAAATCCTTTCAATCCAGCCCTTGTGTTTGTGATATTATCGAGAGATACCTCTTTGACTTGGTAGGGCTAGATACCGAGTCCAAATTTTGGTTTGAGGTTAGCTCAGGATTGCCTACTTCAGCCTTAGGATCAATCTGAGCGTTAACAACTGTTGTGGTGGTTTTGGTGCACAAGTGTACCAAACCACCGGTGTTTAGTAGGAATGGTTGCAGCCTACAAGCTATGGTCACAGGAAGAAAACATGGTTAGCAGGTTAGTGAACACATGCTAATATATATATAACACAATAAATTATGGAATGTAGTATGCCGCATATAAGAAGAAGAAACACAACTAAACTAAAACTAAAACAAAGCTCACAATGAGTTAAACGAGACAATAATGAAAATGGTGGAATAAAATCCCCTCTTATTGACCGCTATTAGTTAGAAAGATAAAACGTTACATGCTTGCCAAAGGTTCCTTAGAACTATGGAGTTCTAAGACCCAGTGCAAGGAGGTTTTTTACCCTTGAGCCGATGTCACAATGCCTCTCTCTTCTCCAAAGGGATTGAAGTTGTTGGGTGGCCAACAACCAAATCCTTTAACTCTATTGTTGCTCTAGATTACACACTGTTGGTTTTCTCGTGGGCAATTTCGCCAACATAACAATGTGTTCTCATTTTTCTCTTCTCATGGTGGAAATTTATAAGCAAATTCAAATCCTTCTTCCCTCTCTTGGTACACTTGTGGATGGTGACCCAAGAGAGGGGGTTGATTCCTTTATGTGCCCACTTGATTCCTTGATGTGCTCACTTGAGGTCCCAAGGTGGCTTAGGCGGTTGTCCTTGGGCAGCCTCAAGTGGAGGATCATTTCCTGAAGTGTGTCAAGTGGTCCTAGATAGTGACTTCCGCCACTCCCAGGACCGCGCAGGTTTTGAAGGAAAGTTGCGCAGAACATCGTGCCTATCAAAGAAAAATGCATGTAAGGCGCATTTTGCCTGTGTTTCTAGTGTGCAATTTGATTTTTTCCTCTTGACCTTATATATTTTTAAAAAATTTCAGATCCTCTAATGTTCCTCAGCCTTGTAAATCCTTCTACTTGACATTTAATATTGTCATTTTGCTTTTCTGATTTTCCAATGATAACAATTGCCCCCTAATGTATGAGGTCTAGGAAGAACTGTATAGACAAAATACATTATAGTTTATTTTCTATGTAGCCTGTGTTGAGAGAGAGAGAGACTTGCGTATAGCCCAAGGTTGAAAACCCCTTACAGTGGGTAGAAGAGTGACCATGTTCTGTCGGAAACCTGCAAGAAATAGTATGATACAATAAATACATTTTTTTCTATGAGGTGGGCATGTCTCATGCTTATAATGCTTTGGCTAGCTAAACAAATATATCTGACAGATAAAGGTTCTACCTGTGTCACTGATATGGTAGTGATCTGATGATTTGGTTAATGACAACGATTGTTGACACCCTCAAAGGAATTTTTTCTTTGATGATAGGTTGAATGTGGTGCCCACATGCGTAATCTTGGTATGGCATACAAATTCTCATTGTACGCATGGGTGTATGATTGGGGCCTTCCCGTGTAAGCATGGTTGAAAGAGATTCTTGTAATGGCACGGGTCTTTGACAAATATGAGCAAAGTGAAATGGTTGTAAAGTACTATACCATATTGACATGAAAGCTTGCATTGTAGTCGAATGTCAGGAGGATCGATGAAATCTATAGGCAATGATGATTCCCACAGTGCCACTCGAGGATTCTCCTATTGTGGTGAGTAGCCATCCAAGGTACTACTTCCTTTTTGGAGAATGGGTGTTGAAGTCGACAAAAAGGAAGCCTCAACCGAACGAGAAAGTTATTGATGCAAGCGACCAAGGTCTCTGATTTGATAGGTTTAACATAGGCATGATGGTGAGGGATGACTCGAAATAGATGTGGGGATTTCAGTGGCCCGAGGTTGGAGCATGAAAAAATCAGTTTGGTGACATTCGTAACTATTTCTGATGAGGAAATCCCTGGAGTTGGTAGGACATCCAGGGTGGGTATATGTTGGTGATGAATGTCGTGGTGGCTTTGCGTGAAAGGTCTGATGCTCTAACCAAGGGTGACTAGGGACTACTACCATGGGATAAAACTGGATGGATGAGTGGGGGATTATTTTCCATTTGAGATCTTTTTACACTTGCCAAAATAATGAAAAAAATGGGATTGGATTGTACAAAACACAAAGACGGGTGCCCCAAAAACATGAAAATTCTCACTCGTTGATGATGTGAGGAAGGTGTTTTTGCTGAGGGTGGGGGCTCCATTGGTTGGTCTCTTCTTTGGGGATGATTAAGCAGTTGGAAAATATCGTATATGGGCTATGCTAATGGAGGTATGGTTGGCCAAATGCGAGATGTGGTGGTGCGTATTCGATCTGCTTGCAAAAAATGGTAGTCTGGGAAAGGGATCTTATTTCGTTATGATAAAACTTGACTTGACACATGATGGATGCATGGACATGAAGTGATTTCCAGAGTGAGGTGATGTGGCCATAGCGTTGTTCTTTTCTTATGCATGGTCTACTTTGAGTGACGGACGCCATGGAGGGGAGGCTCTACCGACCAACAATGATGTTTATCATGTGCAAGTTGGGGAGATGATAAACATGGTCAGGTGTTTGGAACCTATGGTTGATTTCTTATGGATAAATGATGTCAGGATATGCAGATTTTTTCTGGGACTCTATCATGTTGAGGGTAGAATGATACCTACTCTGGGACCTTTGGTGCATGGGGAAATGGATGATTTGTTGTGGTCCTTAAGATAATGTAGTGGCAAAGTTTTTGGATTGCGTGAATTAATGCTAGGGAAATATTTTCTTCAGGCTCATATCTTAATGTGTGTCCTGATAATGTTTTTCTAACGTAATATATTACGTGCTCCTTCCCATCCAGGCCCTCTTGGATCAATACTTCGGCTAAAGCGATCTCATATGCTTATAGATACAGAATGTAGTCCTTGTTGTAGTCTCAGGGACTGATCAGCGACATTGAAGACAATGTGTATTTCGGTGCGTCAAATGATTGTTGGGCTTAATCATTCCATTTGAACAAGATTTCTTGATGAATGAGACGCAGGAATCCTTGAGCACAAGTGGCATAATCTGGGACAAAATGTCTTAGAAATTTGGCCTTTCCCTGCAAGCTTTGTAGTTGCTTGAGGGTTCGAGGTGGAGGTACCTCTTTGATAGCTTATACCTTGAGGGGGTGCACTCTAATTCCTTGATGGGACACAATAAAACCTATAAGTCGTCATGTTTTGACGTTGAAGACGCACTTGAGGGGGTTCAAGCGTATGTTGTATTGTCGGCATCGTTGGAATACCAGTCGCAGTTCCTCGAGATGGTTCGGTTGCTTCTTGGATCGGACGGTGAGGTCGTCTAAGTAGGCGAGGATGAGGCATGAAAAGTCATGAAATATATAATTCATGGCCCTCTGGAAGCTAGCTCCAGCATTTTTTAGGCCAAATGGCATCACGCAGTATGCGAATGTGCTCTAGGGAGTGGTGAACACGGTCTTGTACCAGTCGCTGTCACGAATTTGGATTTGGTTATACCCATAGAAACCATCCATGAAGGAGAGGGCCTCATGTCCTGCACAAGCATCGATGACTTGGTCGATGAATGGGATAGGGTAATTTTCCCTTGGACAGGATTTGTTCAAATCACTAAAATCGGTACAAACACATATGGTGCCCTGTTTTTTCATGACGGGAATAGGGTTGGAAACCCAAGATGTGTAAGTGATGGGGTAGATGAACCTGGCTTTGTGAAGCTTATCGATTTCTCGTTTTATTTCTTTTGCCTTGGATGGGTGCATTTGACATTGTTTTTGCGTACTGGTGATACGTCAAGCCAGGTGTCAATATTGTGCTCTACAATAGTGGGACTAATTCTAGGCATTTCTAAGTAGTCCCACGCGAAGATATATCGATACTCCTGCAACAACTAGGTGTAAGAGGTTATCTCCTCTGGTGAACATGCTGCCCCCAGTGTGATTTCTTCGAATTTTTTATGATTTCGAGAGATATTCACCTTGATGGTAGGCGAAATTTTTGACATGTTCCCTTCTTCGAACACATCAAGCGTCGGAATGGGATTCTTGAACCAATCGACTTTCCCTGATGGAAGGAAATCTTTTGAATCAATCACATAAATCTCTTGGTTTCTTGTCTTGTTAGGGCTAAATGAGTGGTGATTCATTGCATCCCACGGATAATATGGCTCCACCATGGCCTCAAGGATATCATCATCTGAGTGGAATAAGGATCCTAAGGGGGATGGATTCTGCGCAAGGCCGTCGGGAAGAGGTTCAGTCCTAACGGATTTGGTCGACAGACATGAGCAGGATTCCATCGTCGATGTGGTGGATCCGGACGCGGTCGACAGGGTGCATTTGGATTGGGTCTACACCGTCGTTGGCACAACTACTCTTGTAGTTATAGCTGACTCGACACCGATTATTTATGATCAGACAGCTCAATTCATGGTTCTGATAAATGATGATATGAATCGTATATGATGTATTGTGTCGTCGTCATTTGGTGGGGGAGGAATTTCCATCGTGGCAGCTTGCGTGGGAGTAAGGCTAGGTTCCTTATTAAGCTGAGAACTTTCTGGGATTTGGAAGTTGTACCTGGTGCAGAAGTGCCTGAATGTTTCCGTTAATGGGCATGCCTCTGTTTCATGGTTATGGCCAGTGAAAATGGTGCATGGTACCAATGTGCCTACTGATTAGATTGTGTGAGAACCAATGCTACTTTTTTTTCCTGAAGTGGACACTCGGAAATTATCAGGTGTAGGGGAGAGATTCCTCTGCTGCCATTTCCAAGTTTTTTTTTTGGGTAGGTCTAACTCTTTTTGGGAGTGTAGACTTAACGCTACTCTTGCCACTCGAAGCTTTGGGAGGTGTTCACATTTCATAGTATGGTTAAAATGTGAGCAGATCCGGCAATAGTAGTGTGTGATTTTTTCTTGGTTAGAGAGATGTCTCTGAGGGAGGGAGGAGACCATGTGAAAGTTGTTCATGAGGTGCTTCATTTATTTACACTAATTGACCTGGTGGCCGATTCTGTCGTATAGCCCACATGTCAGCCTAGGCTAGACATGGGTCATGTTAGCTCGATGCACCTTTCTAAATTTCCCAACGTGTTGGTGTGGAAATGAGGTAGGTTTCCAAGGGTAAATCTTCCTTCCATTATGTTTTCTAAGATATGGATTGATGATATCCCAGCGGTGCGTCTCTAATGAAAGAATTATATCAATTAGCCAGCGCACTCGAGGGATATAAGTGTAGCGCTGATCATGATGGTTGCCCTGACATACTAGACAAGAACGTCATTCATGGGTATTCTCGTCCTATTTTTTTGGTGACGTGATCGGGTACTAGCGGCATAGCGCTTCTAGGTTTGGAAATGTGGTGACCACATGGTTGCATGTGTTACACAACGCACATGTTGGTCTTATCTGTGGAGGGTGGGTGGGGGTGACTAAGGGTTCCTTGTTCAGACGCTTTTCAGCTGATAGGAAGAGGATGGATCTACTTGTCACATCATCCTATGTTGTCGAGCTATCCATGGATTTTGTATCTGAGTCGTCTTCTAGGGAGAGGCAAACTATGGCCGTGTATAAACTATTTAGCGCTAATCGAAATCAAGGGATGTAATGGCACTGCTCTAATGGGTTATTTCCAGAACATATCGGACATGAAAATTGAGTTTCTCACAGGCCAACGTAGTATACACATTCCACTGGATACCATCTTCATATGAGTTCCAGGGTTGCGCAGTCGTTGATGAAATGGTCACGCTCATCGCAAGGTGCACATCATATGATAGGAGGAGGGAAGATGAACGGGAGTCTTTCTGGTGACTGTCGTTCCTCCTGCATGTATAATATGATGTGAGGTTCTTCTCCATTTTACTAGATGGAGGGATCCTCTTGATAGGATTGTTTAATGGCATGTAAGGCATCTCTATATCGTCATATTTCTGGAATTGATGGGTGTAATGTCCATAATTTCCATGGATAGCGCATGCGTGGTTGGTACGCAACGCCTTGCCTTGATTTTTGGTAGCTAGTTCCTTTTTAGAGGAACTTGTTGCCGCGATATTTACCTCAGAGTTAAGGAGAATTTTTAGTTCGTCCAGCTCCTAGAAGATATGGGTAGGGTGGCCTACTATGTCACATATGACGCAAGGTTGTAATTCCCATCGTATGATGGGAGTTTCTACCTTCTTCCCATTTTTATTGGTTTTCTTGGTCGCGACAATCAGTTTCGCGACGGGAATTTCCTTCAATGGTATGGTTGTCACAGCGTCCTTAACAGGTGGGGCCTCCTCAAGAGTGAGGGGGATTAACCCTGTAGAGGTGACGTTTGTAACTCCTGTCATGGTAGGTGGGACCAAGTACCAAATTGGTATTGCAAAAGAAACATTTGGCAACACTATTGTTTGCAAGACTTTTTGTGACACAAAACCAGATGGAGGGCATAGGAAAGGAGTTTGGGAGGCAATGTATGCTAGAGAGGTCATTATGGCTGAGGCCTCGGTGTTGTTATTACTTGTCTCTGTCTCCTGGATGGCTTCAGTGCTTGATATAGACATCATGCACACCGGAGCCTCTGTGATATCAGTTGATGATTCTAGTATGATGGGGGGGTCTCCTAGGAATTATCCAAGGATAGATGATGGTTTGAATTGGCCAGGGCCATATTCTTGGTACCGTGTAAGCGTCTCAACAGATGTGTCAACATAGGGTAGAATGACATTGGCGTTTGTCAAGGATCGCTTGTCGTGATATCTCAATTGGTCGACAGTAATGATGTGGTCCTCATGGGGGAACATCATGGTTCGTAAGACGGAGGATGTTATGGAAGACATGGCATACATATAACTCCACCCAAGGAGTATATTGTAATCCAGTTGATCATCCAAGACCTCAATGTCTATAAGGACTGTCTTTCCGTCCAATCAAACCTGGACATTTTGATAAAGACCGACGGGAGTAGAAGGGCACCCGTCGTATGCTCTGAGTATGATGTCTGATGGATTTAGTTCGGGAGACCCTAACTTTTCCCAGACGTTCTTTGACATGATGCATGTGGATGCACCCTCGTCCATGATACAGCAGTGGATAGTGATTTTTTAGACTGACATCGGTATCTGGAAGGCAACCAATGAAGGAAGCCTAGGGGTGGCTTTATCTAAATCAAAAGCCATTAGGCGCAAATCGGCAGGGTCGATTGCACCTAACACAGAAAGTAAGGCTTTCCTTTGCTTTGGGCTCAATTGCAGTACTTCCAAAGCTGACATGTCGACGGGAGATTGAGCTAGATCGTCCAAAATGCTTTAATTATGGGCCACTTTGGAGTGGTTTCCTTCTCGCCTAGTTGGTCCCTTAGCCATCTTTGGCAAAGGTTCAATAAGAATTTTCGATATATTCAATGTTGTTGTTAGTGCACTCGTGTTATCCCCTGATGAACTAGTGTCTGGCGGGGTATCGTAACTTCGGTTTCGTGTTTGAAAAAACATTTATTTGCCAGTCATGTAAATTTCGTGGTTGTTTTTTCTGGAATTGTCGGGGGGTGTTTGTTGCTTTTCTGCATCACAGCTATCTACTGTGAGGGTCCCCACTGTCCTCGGTTACCCTGAAGTTTCTTCAGCTCTGGGAGGTCGAGACAGTAATGAGTGTAATGGCCATACTCGCCACAAATTACGCAAGAGTAGTTGGTCTGAAGATTCGCCCTCTTGTTCTGCCTTGGGAGTTATTTGGCTCCTGGTTTTGATTTCTCTTAGAGTTGCCCCCATCCTGAGATCGTGGAAGGCGTTGTGGTTTGTTGTCCCCCTATCTAGGGTTTCCCTTTTATTTGTTTTTTCTATTTTTACCTTGCCACGTTAGGAGGATAGCTAGGATTCTCCTGATCATATGACTGGCGCGGTTGTGCCTCGGAAGGTTGCAAAAAGTTCACTAGTGCATTATTCTGCATTGGTGGGTTTTGTGCTGGGGATTGGGAATATTGGGGTCCCTTTCCCTGGTTTGTGAATGACTCCAGGGGGGGAGCTCTTCCGTCATCATTTATAACTGTGTACTAGGTCCCCTCCGCAACAGGGTATGGTCTTCCTTGTTGATAATGGTACGACTACACCCTATTGGTCATGTTCTGCAAAGGTGCATGATGACTCTGGTGGTAGCCTAGTTGCGGGATGTTCTAGTTAGGATCATATGCGTAACTGGGGTACGGACTACTACTGCCTAGGTGATTTTGGTTCAGTGACCCGATCAATCTGTTTGTAGTGTTTGACGCGCCTAGCAATTCTTTATAAGTTTGCAGGCACAGGAGTTAAGCAGGATGTTATAAATGTATCCTGACTGTGGGTATATCAGCTCAAGTTGTAGGGCCTTGCTGATGGCATCCTCTTCGGATGTAGGTTTTTGAGTTTCTACATCCTCTGAAATCTCTACAGTGAGAGTTTTCAGGAATAGGTCCAGCAGAACTCGATCGTCGAGTTTGGCTTTACACAAAATTTGACGTCGTCGCCATTCATGGAGATGGTCTGAGATATGGACGGATGGTGTCTGTCTAAAATGTGCTAGTAATTCCATCCCTAAATCATGGTGGATGGGTAACTGAAAATATGTGAGGAACGCAGTAGCGAGGGTGCTAAAGATTCCATGTGTAGCAGAAGGTTGCTCCACATACCATTTCGCAGTTGGTCCAGTTAAGGTGCGTTGAAATAGTCTTAGTCGAATAGTATCATCAATGATGTTGTTCAACAAACACCACAAGTGGAAAGTCATTATATGATTTATGGGGTCTTCCGCTTGCTTCCCTTTGAATTTTGGAATGTCCGAAGGGAGCTTCGTGGGCATGGGGGGCCATGTGGGGTTGTGTGCAATGGGGTCATTCGTTAACTTGGTTAGATCGGGTAAGTTCAACGATGCTAAGAATGGTAACTGTGTGTTGAGCGCCATTGCAAACTGTGAAAACATAGGGTTCTGTTTAGGTAAGGGGTTTGTCATTGACGTACCCAGCTGTGTGTTCAATTGGCTCCCCGAATGGGTTACGCTCCTCTACCCCCTAGGGGTTGTGGGAGGAGTGGTATGTGGTGACATTGTGGGGGTTGCCAATGGTGTGGCGTTGGGTGACCCTTGGGGGTTCCCAACTAAATATGCCCCGATAAAGGATTAACCGATAAGGGTGGAGGTGTTCCATCTTTGACGCATAAATGGCGAAAGACCTGGAACTCCTCCTGCTAATGGGGGGCATCCAAAAGACGTCTAGATAGATATGATCCCGTTGGGTCCGTTATGGTGTCAACTAGGTATGGTTTTGGAAAAAATATTCAGTTCTATGAGAGGAAAGATATTTATATATCAAATAAAAAAAGGTGACCACATACATAAAACACAGCGAAACAAAAGGTTAATTCCCCCTTTAAATTAGTTCTATTTGATCAATCAATCAAAAAATGGTTTTGGTTGTTTTTGCACATGATACTCAAAATCCTAAAGACCTAAAATTCCTCACAATCTCAATTATAACTGGACCTTGCAAAGATATTTTCTGGTGGGTATTGGGGCTAACGTCCCAAAATAATTGGCAACGCCTTCCAGCAGCCGACGAATCGACCAAGGTAATGGGTAGAGGATCTAATGTTGCATGCAATGTCACCTATAGGGAAGGATGCCCTAAATTTGGCCACTAAGTATCGTCATCCCACGTGAGCATTCAAGGCTTGAGCTTCTTGGTAAATCAGCGACCAACACCGAGCATTAGATGGGTTAGGTAGCCCCAAATAATATCACACGCACTGGGCCTAATCTTAACCCCCTCTGAATCGGGTCTCTGTAGTGCTTGGGTTTTCTTTTCCATGGGCAGATAGACAGGTTTAAAGCTCCCTATTAAGTCAACTTCTATTTTTCAAGATGTAAACTGAACATGGCGGCTTATTGGAAGCCTACCCCCATGGTCCTAACCTGAACTATTATTTTTCTTGTGGCCCCTGTGGGGAAATTTAATGAGTTCACTTAGGTTAGTTTTAAGGAGGCTTTACTTTGCTTATGGTGTGGAGGTGTGTGAGAAAAAGTGAACAATAACACAGTTTTAAGATGTGGATATGTGATGATCCTTTACATGTCCCCTATTAATCTATATTTTGAGTGTTCCTTGCGATAAGAAAATGATATGTGGATGTTGGGCCACTTACAACTTTGCCTTATTAAACTAAATGATTAACTAAAGGGAGATGGAAAATTATCAAAAGAGAGTGTTCATATGCATGCCCAGGGTCACCAGAAGGTGCAAGGGCAGCAGAGATTACTTGCTTCTCTTAAGATAATTAATTCATGGTCCCAATTCCTAGTGCAAAAATTTAAACTAAAATTAATGACCTAACTAGGAAAAAAATAAATGAAAACTAGCTAAGCATATGTGGATTAGGGCCACTTACTCCTACTAATTGTCTATGTGTTCTTGGTGTCTATTTTCACAAAATGAGTTAATTTAGACTGCAAAGGTGGATTTTCGCCACTCAATTGCCCCCTACTTAAACTATGTGAGTTTTGTGAAGATAAACTTTAAAATTTAAAACTATGCAACTAGCAATACTAAAAAGCAACCAAAAGCATATTATAAATAGTCATGGGACACCAAACATAGTGTTGGCAGTTTTTCTTTGGGCTGCAAGTCACTTTACAATTGGGAAACTAAAGAAAACCGTTGAGAAATATGTTCTCTTGTTTCCACACAGAAATTTCTCACACAGGCGCGCAACTCTGCGCACAGGTCAGAGCTGAACTCGTGCGGATCGTCGAGTATGTCTGAGTAAATTGCGCACGATTTTCCTACAAGTAAAATTTCTGGAGCTCCTGAACTAAAAATCTTCATTGTGGGTGAATGAGGAGAGAAGAGAAGAAGGGGAGTTGTCCCAGCAACACTCCAGAGCAGAGAGAAGGCCCCTGCGTCAAGCGCAACCACTTAACTAAAGGGTAAAGCAAGTGGAGTCGCCAATCCTGTTCTGGTGGTTTTGGTGCACAAGTGTACCAAACCATCAGTGCTTGGTAGGAATGGTTGCAGCCTACAAGCTATGGTCATAGGCAGAAAATATGGTTAGCAGGTTAGTGAACACATGCTAATATATATAAAACACACTAAATTATGGAACATAGTATGCCACATATAAGAAGAAGAAACACAACTAAACTAAAACAAAAACAAAAATCTCACAATGAGACAAATGAGACAATAATGAAAATGGTGGAATAAAATTCCCTCTTATTGACCGCTATTAGTAAGAAAGATAAAACGTTACACGCTTGCCAAACGATCCTTAGAACCATGGAGTTCTAAGACCCAGTGCAAGGAAGTTTTTTACCCTTGATTTGATGTCGCAAGGCCTATCTCTTATCCAAAGGGATTGAAGTTGTTGGGTGGCCAACAACCGTATCCTCTAACTCTACTGCTGCTCTGTATTACACATTGTTGGTTTGCTCATGGGCAATTTGGCCAGCATAACAATGTGTTCTCATTTTTCTCTTCTCATGGTGCCAATTTATAGGCAAATTCAAATCCTTCTTCCCTCTCTTGGTACACTTGTGGATGGTGACCCAAGAGAGGTGGTTGATTCTTTTGTGTGCTCACTTGAGGTCCCAAGGTGGCTTAGGCGGCTATCCTTGGGCGGCCTCAAGTGGAGGATCATTTCCTGAAGTGTGTCAAGTGGTCCCGAATGGTGACTCCCGCCACTCCCAGGACCGAGCGGCTTTTTGAGGGAAATCCACGCAGAATAGCATGCCTATCGAAGAAAAATGCGCGCAAGGTGCATTTTGCCTGGGTCTCTAGTGTGCAATTTGATTTTTTCGTCTTGACCTTAAATATTTTTAAAATTTTTAGATCCTCTAATGTTCCTCAGCCCTGTAAATCCTTCTGCTTGACATTTACTACTGTCATTTTTCTTGTTCGATTTTACAGTGATAACAATAACGATAAAATCCATCTCCACACGGAGTAAATACATGCTCATTACATCAACAACATAATTACATTCCAGAAATCCCAAAACCATTCCAATCAGAAATGCATCATAAATTAATCAACATAGAAACAAGAAGATTTGGTTACTTATTTTTAGCTTTGTAGGGCAACTTAGTCTAGGACAAGGACTCTCCATCCAATCATAGACAGCTACAACTAAACTTACTTGCAGTTGTCACCCCAGATCCAGATTCCAGTGTCTTGGGGGGGTGCTTACTTAAGGGAATCGATCACCATTTTCCAATTGAAATAGGGACTCTGGAGGACCTCTTTCCTCAATCCCACCAGCGGAATGCTACTTATGTTTTCAACACAGGGAGTCCAGAGGTACACTGCTTCACCCCAAGTGAACACAGAGTGATTCACCCCCTTCTAGGGAATCCGGAATCCACTGCAGCAGTAATGTAGTAACCAGAGGTCTTCAATTAGGTCTTCCTTTGATGCTCCTTCAAGATTGGCCTCTTCCCAAGTTGTTAGAGGGATCCATAGTATTTTATCTCAACTCATAGCCTCCAGAGGACCTAAGATGTTATAGGGATCCATATATTCCATCCCAACCCACAGCCTCCAAGGACCCAAGTTGTTATAGGGCTCCATAGACTCTGCCTCAACCCACAACCTCCAAGGACCCAAGTTATTACAGGGCTCCAGGGATCCTATGTCAACCCACGACCTCTAAGGACCCCAAGTTGTTATAGGGCTCCAGAGACTAGCAACTCAACTCACAGCCTCTAGGGAACATAGAACCAATCCCCTTCTCTTTTTTCTTTTTTTTTGCTTTCTCTCGTTGGATGTTCGAATGGGTACCTTCTTTATCTACCTCTCACTTGCATTCAGATACCTTTCTTCTTGCAATTTTTTCGAATGCCTCCTGCTACTTTATTTTTCCTTGTTTTTCCATTTATTGTTGTGTCCTTGTTCCCCTGCAATGTGTATTTTCTATGTTGGACCTATTGTCCTCTTTTGTTGTAACTCTTTCTCAAGCAATATGGGCCTATGTACTTTCATTTGCAACACCTTCAATTTCAAGAGCTAGTTCATTAAATTTGTAAACCAGCCAGCCTTTAATGGTTGTCCTACAATTCAGGTTTCTTTCTCTGCACAAGAAACCACCACATCCCAAGCAAGCAACCCTTCTCCCCACCTTTGGAATCTATGTCCCTTTGACTCAGACCCCTTTTTTGAAATTTCACATATTGCAAAAATATTCACAATGTAGTTTATGAGATGACCATATGTCACAGATTGCAGGGGGGGTTGTCCTTTATCTCCATGAAAATAATTTGTATACTCTTCAAAGTTGTTTCGGGAGGGACTCTAACAATTATGCAGAACTTCTCAACCATAAACTACTCCTTTCTACAATTGAAAAATATTGTCATTCTCTACAGATCTTCAGTTATTTTACGGACATTACAAATTGGTTTAATAAGCTCCAACATTGTCACAATCACACATTCAGCCCCATTCTTGAGGAGGTTTTATAGCTTAATCAACATTTTTATATGGTTTCTTATCGTCACATTTACAAGGAGCGAAACCAGATCGCAAATGTCCTCTCTAACGCTAGTTTTGCACAGGCTTTGGGGTTATGGAAAGTCACCGAGCAGCCAAATGGGGTATTCTCGTAATACTCTCATATACCCTTCATAGAAGGGCTTCAGATTTACATTCCACAGTATTTATCTCTTATCGATAGTCTTGCATATACGATGTTTTGTGGCAGGTTGATTCCTCTACAACACTAGGTATTTTTTGTGGAAGTCGAAAAGGTTTCAGTCGTGTTATGTATTTACCTTAGAAATAGTTTGTTGATTCTTTAATTTCTAGTTTTATGGATTGGTTTTTGGCTCAACCATTCAGCTATGTATCTTTTTTTTTACATTGGAAAATTTTATGCCAGTTTCTTTTTTAAAAACATATTTACATGCATAAAAATATTTTAAACAATAAAAGTTAATAAGAGACCATTACCATCTGGGGTAGATTATTTTGCAAGGAATATGAATATGTTAGCAAAATATTATGAAGATCTTGGTTCAATCCTTTAATTAACCTATGTCCATGTTAGGGGCATGCATGTTCCACCTAGTCTTATAATTGTAGCAGACAAAATCAACCCATTGCCATGCAAGTATGAGATCATCCCAGTTTCCAATTCCACTAGTCACACAAAAAATAAGGATGAAATGATTCCCCAAATGTCCCTTCCCTCCCACCTTCCCCCACCTTCCCCTTCAAACCCCTCCTTTCATATAATCTTCCACATGTACCTTTCCTCCCTCTTTCCCCTACCTTCCCCTCCCCTCCCTTGAGCGGTCGCCCCTACTCCTTCTATGACATGTGAAAGTAATGGGGCAGAGAAGTATGAGGGGAGGGGGTTGTCAAGGTGAGGACAGGTGGCGAGAGAGTGGGGAAGGTAGGGAAAGAAATAGCGAGGGGGATAGAGAAAGAGAGGGAGGGTAATTCCTACAAAATGCATTGATGAGATGTGGAAAAAAGGGGGAAGGGGTAGAGAGGTATGAAAGAAAGGAAGAATGATTCTCGGAAAATTCATTGATTGCATATGCAGGGATTTTATATAAAAGAGGAGGATAATAAATAAAATTGAAGAAAGATGATCCAAACAATTAGATGTCACCATCCCCTCCCCTCACTCCAACTCTCACAAACTCTATTTTTTTCTTTCCATAAACATTTTAGTTCTTTAGTTTTTTTAATAGTCTAAGGAGACAACACTTTTACTTGAAAATAATGGAAATTTCGACACGATTTTAATAAAATATGAAGGATTTTTTTGAAAAATCAGCTTATACATGTCAAGCTTCAGAATCTTGGGTACCCCAAGGGTTTTTGACGATGTTGAATCCATTTCCACCATCAAAAATACGATACAAATACTCCCATGAACAATTTTTTGGGAAAATATATATATATATATAAATAGATAAAATTCTTGCAAGAAATGGTCATTCAAGAGAAATTATTGTGTCATTAAACAACACCCCTTCTTTGTTATTATTTTTTTATAGCTTTATTTAATAATTATTTGTCTTTTTGCTTCTCTCGTTTGATATTTCTTTTAGAATTATTTTCATTTAATAATTAATTTTCTCTTCAACACCTGTTTTTTTGTTATTCTTTCTAATTATTTTTTTCTAGCTTTATTTAATAATTATTTGTCTTTTTGCTTCTCTCGTTTTATATTTCTTTTAGAATTCCTTGTATTTAATAATTACTTTTCTCTTCTTATTTTTGTAGTTTGATATTTTTTTTAAATCTCTTTTAGTTTTTTTCGTGCTTATATATATATATATATATATAATAAAAATAAAAATAAAATTGTTTTTAATATATTATTTGTTTATGAAAAAAATATTTCTTTTTTATTTAAATTAAAATTTGTGTTATCGCTTAATTGGCAATCCCCTTGTTATGAAATTATATATAAAGCATAGCAATCCCCTTGTTATGAAATGATATATAAATCAAGAGATTCAAAATTTAAATCGTAATTCAAATCGTTGTGAGTTAGAACAACACACACACACACACACACACACACACACACACACACACACACACACACACACATATATATATATATATATATATATATCCTTTTTTATTTTTTATTTTAAAAATGTCATTTATATTTTTTTATTTAAGAATTTAAAAATGTAGTTTGTTTAGAACTTTTTTTCTAGAGATTACATGGTGAACCAAATAGTCCATGTCAATGTCAATCCTGAGTCGTGACCATAACCAAAAATAATCCTCCAAAAAGAAGATTGAGATGCCAAAAAGCAAAAAGATGTACAAAATATTGATTGTAACTAGAGATTTGTCCTTAGATATATTGATTAAGGGGAGTTCTGACATAGGAGAAACAAAGAAAAGATATAAGAAATTATTCTGAAGGCTATGAATTAGATACGACAATCCAAACATGGGCTTTATCCTTCTCCTAAGCAGTGTTACCCTGAGGTAAGACAATGTGTTGTTCTATATGATCCAGTGTGTGATCCATTGGGTTCAGGGGGTTGTGGAGGCGCTCCAAACATGGGCTTTAGCCTTCTCTTGAGCAGTGTTACCCCGAGGTAAGACAATGTGTTGTTCTATCTGATCCAGTTTGTGACACATTGGGTTCAGGTGGTTGTGGAGGCGCTCCAAACATGGGCTTTAGCCTTCTCCTAAGCAGTGTTACCCCGAGGTAAGACAACGTGTCGAGGTAATCCTGAGCAGTGTTACCCCGAGGTAAGAAAATGTGTCGAGGTAATCCTGAGCAGTGTTACCCCGAGGTAAGACAATGTGTTGTTCTATCTAATATAGTTTTTGATCCATGTGGTTCAGATCTTGTTTTTCAATCAAAGTCCCTATGCAGTCATCCCATTCTTGTTTTTCAATTAAAGTCCCTATGCAGTCATTAATTAAAGTCCCTATGCAGTCATCCCATCCAACTAGTACTTTCATATAAATTCCCTATATAGTCATCCCATTAACCTAGTACTTTTGTAGAGTGAGGATCTCCATCCCGTTCAACTAGTACTGTCATAGAGTGAGGATCTCCATCCCATTCAACTAGTACTTTCATAGAATGAGGATCTCCAAGAGAGAGCCTCACCCTCAGCTCTAGTGATTTCTTCTTAAATTGGGTCAAGAGTCAACTCCTTATAGTGTCTAGCAAAGTCTTGTAAATTTCCCCCTTTGGGATCTCTCATGATAGTATGCTACCCCTATAAAATATGGCCTATTGACGTGACATCTTGGTTGAATTGAGTTGATTCCAATACTATGTGACATCAGCAACAAATCAGATACAACAAAAAGAATAATATTTCAAGTTTTAATTTGTTTTCTTTGTTTGTTAAGATCAAAGCTATAGTGATGTCCTCAATTGCAATGTAATAAGTAGTTTTAACAATTTAGGTAGTCGAAATAGTTTCAAGAAGTTCTAGCAGTTACAAACTTTTTTTGATGTATTTAAGCAAGATAGAAAAAAATAAGAGGGGTTCCGATTTTTGGAACTCTGGAAAACTAAAACTTTGGTACTTACTTTTCTGAGAAATTAATGAAATAAGCATCAAGTTTCATGCAATTTTTTATGGTGATTCGTTTTTCCTGTGCCATTTTGTGTCCCTTATTCTTGGAATTAAGTGAAGTAAAGTAGTTCTTGGTCCCTTAATTACATTTGTGAGTTAGAGTTAAATAACGTTAATTTGCGCTCCTTCACTCCAACTCCTCTCCGTTCACAAATTCTCTCTGGAACTTAAAAGTAATAGATTATGTGTTTACAACATATTATTTTGAGTTTCCTCTCTCTCCATAAATTCATTTTGAAATTTAAAGTGGTAGATTTTGTGCTACAACATATCATTATGAGTTTCTTCTACAGTTCTTCTTTTCCATTCGAATATTAGCAGTTAATGGCATTGTAGAGTCTTTCATTATGCCAGATTATTAAGAGTTTTAAAGAATTAGTTTCCAAAGGGATTGAACGAAGACCAAATGATATAATTACTTCTGTGACACATTGTTAAAAAAATGTCCTAAGCATTGATTCCCTTTCACGGCCAAGGAAGTGTCTCTTAATATACAACATTTTCTGGCATCGTTGTCGGGGAGGAAGAGACAAAGTTTATTTTTTTGGGGTTTTCAAATTATTTCCTCTGGTAGTTTAGTGAGGAGGAAATATTTGGATGTGTTTGTTATTCTCAGAATTCTGGCTCACAAAAGGCCTCACATGAAGTCAGATACCTCACAGTGTTGGAAATACTGAGAGGGGGGTGAATCAGTATTTCTTTTCAATTGTTAATTTTTGCCAGTTAGATTCTTCACAATTAAATACAGAGAGGTGTATAATAATATTATTATTAAGATTAATAAGAACTTCAGTCCTTTTTCAAATAATTGAGTACAATAGATGTGTGAGGGAACCAACCCTTCAATGAATCAGGCACCAAACTATTGCCAAGCACCAACTTGGACTTAGATGAGGCTCTGACCTCTAGGGCTTCGACCCTATCTCCTCAAGGCACCAACCTTGTGTTTAGGAGCACCAACTCCAAGGACACCAATCCTTTTGTCTTATTTTAATAGAGAATGTGAATAGTGTTTACTTGAACATCCTTGACACAATTCTTCACTGTTTAATCTTCAATTCTTCATAATATCTTCATTGTCCAACACCGAGCTCATTGTTTATATGATTACAGATGTACCCATTGGAAAGAGGTATGAACTGTTCTTGACTAGACACCAAAAGTCTGAGCTTAAATAGGATAACACAGATCCAAGGAAGGTGTTAATTGTAGGTCTATTCATAAATCTGAGCCACAAGAGATGATCTTCCACAAAACAAGTCTGAGTTCTTCCCAACAACAAGTTATGGTCCAAGTACCAAGCTACAAGCCTGGTCCGAGCCTCCAAGGGTGTTACAAATATCACACAATCAGTATGAACTGTTCGTTGACTTATTTCCACAGGTCTGAAGTTTTGGGTTATCTGAGCCTTAACACAGGTTTGTGATAGTCCAAAGAGAATAGTTCTAAAGCTCTGTATCACTGATCCAAAGTCATGTAGCCAATTATCTTCTTCAATGAATCAAGCTTTGGTACATGTGTCTATTCTGAATTTTCACAATACTGAGCCTTTATATTGATCCGCAGTCTTGTAGCATTTGCAGTGCTTGAAAACTGGGTTGTTCTTCCCTTAAGGGTTCACGAGATGTGAACCTGTTCCCTTTCTTTGTGCTTCACACTTTACCAAGCCGCAGTCCTTATATTTGCTGAGATAATCACTGAAATTCTTAACTTAAATAAATGATTTTACTTTTATATTTATAGTGGTTTGTCATCTTTGACAGCACGTGAATGTTGGGGAAAAGGGCCGACATGAGAGAGTGAGTGTAGGTCGGCTCACAATTAATTAATATTTTTTTAACTTAAAAATTCAGTATCTCATCAACTACTGGGAGTTTTAGGGCAAGTGAGGGATTTTTAGAAAGAGGAAAAAAACCTCTTCAAGATGGTCTAGGGCTCATTGTGATTGGTTGCCTCCAAGATGCCAAAATTCATTTTTTCTTTGTAACTGTCCTTAATTTTTGTGTGCAGAAAGTGCATAGGATAGAATGCCTTCTCCATTGCTTAGCTTCTCCTTCATTTGTCTTCTCCATTGTTTGGCTTAACAATCATAGGGTCATAGCATCATCATGTAGGACATCTATGTCATCATGATAGTACCCAGCAAGGTCATGAAGGTATAGCATCATGTATTCACTAGTAGTGGAGCATCATTAGGAGAACTTCAAATGATATCTTCCATGTTATCATTAAGTCTTTCAACCTTCATCAACCTGTTTCCATCAATGACAACTTGGATTAACAATCTCCCCCTTTGTCATTAGATGGCAATATTTTTCTTCTCTCCCCCTTTGACATCAATGGCAATGGGGTGCCAAAGCGCTCCCCCTGTCATGTTGCTCCCCCAACATACTGCACCCTTGACGTGCTGCTTGATTTAATGTGATGCAAGAGCAATGACCCCCATCTTTTGGCAAAGATACTCAAATGCTTCTCGTGGAAGGGGTTTTGTAAAGAAATCTGCAATTCTATCTTTTGTGTTGACGTATTCCAACCTGATATTGTGTTCAGCAACTTGTTCACGGGGAAAGTGGTATTTGATTGGAATATGTTTGGTCCTTGAGTGCATCATCGGATTCTTTGAAAGACTAATGGTGCTAGTATTGTCACAAAAAAATAGTAATTGGTTGCTTATTTTCTATGTTGATATCCTTCAAGGCTTCCTTCATCCATAGAATTTTTGTACAACAATCAGTAGCAGCTATATATTCAGCTTCGGTTGTAGAAAGGGATATATATGATTGCTTTTTGCTGAGCCAAGATACAAGACAATCTCCCATAAAGAATGCATTTCCACTGGTATTTTTTCGATCATCCATGCTTCCAGCCCAATCAAAATCAGAGCAAGTTGTCACAGTAAAACTTGAACTCTTAGGATACCAAAGACCGAAATCAATCGTTCCTTTCAAATATATGAGAATTATCGTCACAACTGCTAGATGGGATTGTTTAGGACTTGACTGAAATATTGCTACCATTCCTACTGCTTGCATAATATCTGGTCTTGTAGCAGTTAAGTATAGGAGAGCTCCAATTATTGACCTGTAAAGAGTTGCATAGATGAGAGGGGTATCATCATCTTTGCTTAATTTACAAGCTGTGGTCATCAGTGTGCTCATAGGTGCACAATCTTCCATCCCATATCTTTTGAGCATTACTTTAAGATATTTTGCTTGAGATATAAACATGCCTGTAGAGGTTTGAGATATTTGTAGCCCAATAAAGTAAGACAACTCACCAATCATTGACATCTCGAATTTTTTGGACATATTTAGAGAAAATTCATGGCTCATTTCTTCATCATTGCTAGCAAAGATTAGATCATCAATGTAAACAAGAGTGATCAGAAGTTTTTCCTTGTCCATCTTCATGTAGAGATTGCTACCTGCCACTCCCTTTTTGAAACCTTCTTGTTGCAGATAGTGATCCAAATTTGCATACCATGCTCTAGGGGCTTGTTTTAATCCATACAAGGCCTTTTTTAGTTTGCATACAAGGTCTTTTCCTTCAGCAAGATCAAATCCTTCTAGTTGCTCCATGTAAACTTCCTCCTTGAGATATCCATTCAGGAATGATGATTTTACATCCATTTGATAAACCTTGAATCCTTTTGAGAAATTAAACACTAAAAACATTCTTATGGCTTCCATTCGAGCTACTAGTGCAAAGGTTTCTTCGAAGTCAATTCCTTTGATTTGCGAGTATCCTTTGCAGACAATTCTGGCTTTATTTCTGATGATTTGTCCATCTTCATTCATCTTGTTTTTGAATACCCATTTTGTTCCAATTATATTTTTATCTTTTGGGCAAGGTACCAGTTCCCAAGTCTCATTTTTTTTCGATTTGTGACATTTCTTCTTCCATGGCCTTTATCCAATAAGGATCTTTGCTTGCTTGAGAAAAATTTTCAGGTTCTATTAAAGATAATAGAGCCACATCATTTTTTCTCAGGGTGCTTATCATCCTTCTTCGAGTTTGAATTCCTTCATCTATATTTCCGATGACCTATTCTTTCGGATGATGTCTTTGAATAAACTTGATCTTAGAGGGAGTTTGTGAAGATTCACTTTGAGATTTACTTTGAGGTTCTCCATTCTCCTCTTCTTTTTTAGGTTCTTCTTCTTCACTTTGTTCAAAGAAAGGCTCAACTTCGTGATCTTCAATTCTCTTTTCTGGAAGGCCTTCATCAATCTTCACATCGATGCTTTCCACTATTCTTCGTAGACGATTGTTGTAACATTTGTAAGCTTTGCTCCTAGTGGAGTATCCAAGAAATATTCCTTCGTCAACTCTAGAATCAAATTTACCTGGTGAGTCATCATTTATTTTTATGAAGCATTTGCTTCCAAAAACCCTGAAATATTTTAATGAAGCAGGTTTTCCTTTCCATAATTCATAAGGAGTCTTTTCATTATTTGGTCTTAGTTGAGTTCGATTTAAGGTATATACTTCGGTTCCAACTGCTTCTCTCCAAAATTTTGGTTGAAAATCAGTTGTTAGTAGCATTGTCATTGCCATTTCTTGAATGGTTCGGTTCCTTCTTTCAACTACTCCATTTTTCCAGGGTGTCCTAGCAGTAGAGAGTTCTCTTTCGATTCCATGCTCTTTACAGAATTCATCAAATTCTTTTGAGGTGAATTCTCCTCCTCTATCTGTTCTAAGACATTTAATCTTAGAATCTTTCTCACTCTCAATGAGAGCCTTAAGATTCTTAAAACATTCAAATGCTTCAGATTTATATTTTATGAAATATATCCACATCATTCTAGTATATTCATCAACAAATAGAGCAAAGTACCTTTCACCTTGAAGAGTTGGAGTTCTAGTTGGCCCACACAAATCTGCATGAATGATTTCCAAAGGTTTTGTTGTTGAGAACTCCTTAGTTTTGTGGCTAGTTCTGGTTTGCTTTCCATGTTGGCATGGGCCACATACAACTAGATTTGGTTTGCACATTTTTGGAATATCCCTTACTACATTAATTTTGTTGATGTTGACTAGGTTATCAAAACTTGTATGCCCAAATCGTTTGTGCCATAACCAACTTTCATCTGTTTGACTTATGTAACATTTATCTTCTTGGATTCTACTGAGAATGTAAACATTATCTGGTGTTCTTACTCCTTTCACCACAAGTTCTCCCGAGGATGAGTCTCTTATTTCACAATTTTTTGTACTAAAGACAACATTATGTCCTTGGTCACAAATTTGGCTAGCACTTAAGAGATTGTGTTTGAGCCCTTCTACCAGCAAGATATTTTGAGCCTTTCCTAGTCCATTGACAAGGGTAGCAGTTCATTTTCCAGTGATTTTAGCGGATCCACTTACAAAGGATACATTTCCATTTTTCTTGTTCAATGAGATAAAATTCTTTTGGTCACCTGTCATATGTCTTGAGCATCCACTATCCACAAACCAATGATTTTATTCACTATGAGCACATAGAGCTAGGCCACATTTATCAATTTTGAGATTTACGTTTTTAGATTTCTCCCTTTTGAGAGGGAAATTTTGTTCATTGTGATCATAATTATCACATAATGAGCAAGACGGATCAAACTTAGCCAAAGGATTAAAGGAATTTTAAGTTTTGATTTTTCCTTTCTCTTTAGGACCACGTAGTTGGTTTGTTTGATCATTCAATCTTGATGCTTCATTCTTATGAGCCTTGCAATGCTTAGCTTGATGCCCAAAGTTTTTACAATTGTAACAATGCCCAAGAAAAATAGTTTGATACCTGTTGTAGTATCCATAGCTTGAACCAACATTCTTCCTTGGAGTTGCTCTTTCTTCAATTCTTGGTTTTGAGATGGGACTTTGTTCCTAACGAGATCATTTTTCTTCTTTTGGATGGCAAGAGAGCACATCAACATAACTTCTGGCATTATTCTTTGTACTTGATGATTCTCCTTTGAAACCAATTCCAGACTTGTCATGTTGAGGTTTTTGAGTATTAAGAATGTTGTCAAGAGCTAGAGAGCTTTTCCAACTCCTTTTAACTTGCTCTAATTCCTTTCTTAGAGATATTATTTCAGCTTCACGTTTTTCACAGATATCATCCTTCTCTTTTAGCTTAATGTTCAAGAAGTCTTCCCTTCTTTTTGCTTCCTCTCTTTCTATTTTGAGAGAAATTATCTTCTTTTGTAGATTCTCATTTTCTTCAATGGCACTTATGAGCAAACTATCCATGTTTCTTTCATCTTCTAGTTCTGAGTCATCATCATTTGTAAATGCCATGAATAACGTTTCTATGCTTCCAACATAATTACGTTCCTCATCTGATTCATCATCACTTTCTTTGTAATGATGCACATTTCTAGTCGATTTCTTTTTTATGACTACAAATTCATCTTCATCAGACTCATCTTGTTTGGAGAATAATTTCTTCTTATTAAACCCTTTCTTTTTGTACATCATTCTTTTAGAGTCCTTTTCATCGTCACTATCATGTTTATGAGGACATTTTGCAACATAATGACTTATTCTTCCACAATTGAAACAAATAAGAGGGTACTTACCTTTTAGCTTAGATCCCCTTTTTAGTCTTCGTACAAATTGAGCTAACTCGTTTTCAATATCAGATTCATCGTTGTTGCAATTCCATCCTTTTCCTTATTTTGTAGATCTTGAGGCTTTTAAAGTTACTTCTTTTAAATTTGGGCTCCCTTTCCTCATCTCATAAGCAATAAGAATTCCATGAAGTTCATCCATCTTGAGAGTATCTAGGTCCTTCATTTCTTCTATGGCACTTACTTTGGAGTCAAATATGTCAGGAAGTAATCTCAGGATTTTTTGAACAATGGTGCTTTCTTCAATATTTTCTCCTAGTCCTTTAAGAGAGTTAACCACTTCAACTACTCGGAGGAAGTATGATGTGATATCTTCTTCATCATCCATTTTCAGACTTTCGAATTGTCTTCTATAGGTTTGAATCTTTGCCTTCTTAACTTTGGAGTCCCCATCATATAGAGAAACCAACTTATCCCATACTTCTTTGGCTGAGTCACAATTCATGACTCATAAATTTGGAATCGGTAATTCCACTAGTCATGGAATTTAAAGCTTTGGCATTAGCAATGTAAGCTTTTCTTTAATCTTGATCAGTTGGAAGATTGGCGGGAGATTTGTACCCATCCAAAATAGAGTGCCATACTTCAGGCCCAAGAGACATTAGATAGTAGGACATCCTCTTTTTCCAAAAACTAAAATTTGTTCCATCAAAGATAGGTAGTTTTCCTGTTGATTCCATGTTCTTGATTGTGCCTAAGAATCCTTCTTCCAGCTGTTAGGCTGATAATGAAGAAGATGGCTCTGATACCAATTGTTGGAAATACTGAGAGGGGGGTGAATCAGTATTTCTTTTCAATTGTTAATTTTTTCCAGTTAGATTCTTCACAGTTAAAAACAAAGAAGTGTATAATAATAATATTATTAAGGATTAATAAGAACTTCAGTCCTTTTTCAAATAATTGAGTATAATAGATGTGTGAGGGCACCAACCCTTCAATGAATCATGCACCAACCTGTTGCCAAGCACCAACTTGGACTTAGATGAGGCTCCGACCTCTAGGGCTTCGACCCAATCTCCTCAAGGCACCAACTTTATGTTGCCAAGCACCAACTTGGACTTAGATGAGGCTTCGACCTCTAGGGCTTCGACCCAATCTCCTCAAGGCACCAACCTTGTGTTTAGGAGAACCAACTCCAAGGACACCAATCCTTTTGTCTTATTTTAATAGAGAATGTGAATAGTGTTTACTTGAACATCCTTGACACAATTATTCAATGTTTAATCTTTAGTTCTTCATAATATCTTCATTGTCCAACACCGAGCTCATTGTTTATATGATTACATATGTACCAATTGGAAAGAGGTATGAATTGTTCTTGACTAGACACCAAAAGTCCGAGCTTCAATAGGATAACACAGATCCGAGGAAGGTTTTAACTGTAGGTTTGTTTATAAATCCGAGCCATAAGAGATGACCTTCCACAAAACAAGTCCGAGTTCTTCCCAACAACAAGTTTTGGTCCAAGTATCAAGCTACAAGCCTAGTCCGAGCCTCCAAGGGTGTTACAGATATCACACAATAAGTCTGAATTGTTTGTTGACTTATTTCCATAGGTCTGAAGTTTTGGGTTATCTGAGCCTTAACACAGGTTTGTGATAGTCCAAAGAGAATAGTTCTGAAGCTCTGTATCACTGATCCAAAGTCCTGTAGCCAATTATCTTCTTCAATGAATCAAGCTTTGGTACATGTGTCTGTTCTGAAGTTTCACAACACTGAGCCTTTATATTGATCCACAGTCCTGTAGCATTTGTTGTGCTTGAAAATTGGGCTATTCTTCCCTTAAGGGTTCACGAGATGTGAACCTGTTCCCTTTCTCTATGCTTCACACTTTTCCAAGCCGCAGTCCTTATATTTGCTGAGATAATCACCGAAATTATTTACTGAAACAAATGATTTTACCTTTATATTTATAGTGGTTTGTCATCTTTGAAAGGACGTGATTGTTGGGGAAAAGGGTCGACTTGAGAGTGTGAGTGTAGGTCGGCTCACAATTAATTAATATTTTTTTAACTTAAAAATTCAGTATCTCATCAACTACTGGGAGTTTTAGGGCAAGTGAGGGCTTGTTAGAAAGAGGAAAAAAACCTCTTCAAGATGGTCTAGGGCTCATTGTGATTGGCTGCCTCCAAGATTCCAAAATTCATTTTTTATTTGTAACTATCCTTAATTTTTGTGTGCAGAAAGTGCATAGGACAGAATGCCTTCTCCATTGCTTGGCTTCTCCTTCATTTGTCTTCTCCATTTTTTGGCTTATCAATCATAGGGTCATAGCATCATCATGTAGGACATCTATGTCATCATGATAGTACCCAGCAAGGTCATGAAGGTATAGCATCATGTATTCAATAGTAGTGTAGCATCATTAAGAGAACCTCAAATGATATCTTCCATGTTATCATTAAGTCTTTAAACCTTCATCAACCTATTGCCATCAATGACAACTTGGATTAACACATAGCAGAAGGTCCCTGCTTTGTCAGACCCTAAAATATTGGTTTCTAAAAGGGTTCAAAAACCCAAAACCCCCTCAACACCTAGTCCTATAATGTTCGCTCCTAACAGTAGTTATAGTAATCCTTTGTTTGAATATATCACTAAAGTACTTCCTTTCTTGGAACAAGATTCACCTTTCACACCTTTTACTTTTACTCAAGCTCAACAAACTCCAGTTGTTGGTCCCTCTGCCATTGTCCATCAACCCACTCCCATATCAGTTTTACCTCCACCTCCATTCATTTTCACGACAGATTCATCGACTGCATATAACCAAGGAACAATCAATCAAGGTGCAAACATGGTAGCACTAGCTTTTTTTTTGAACAGATATGTTCCACTTAACCTTTCACAACCAATGAATGTGATGCCTCAAGAGTATCTTAAATTACTCCCACGTTTTACTGGAGAAGATGAAATAACTGCAGAAAAACACTTGCCTGTGTTTTTTAAGTTTGTTGAAAATATGAATGTAGAACATCTTGATGTTGTAATGAAGCGTTTTGTTCGGTATCTGGATGGAGAGGCTAGAAAGTGGTTTAAGGGATTGCCAAATGATTCTATTAATACATGGGAAGAACTGCAAAATCAATTCACTCAGATATGGGGTGAAAAAAAGGATCATGGATATTCACTAACAGAATTCAATGCAATAAAAAGAAAACCAGATGAGAATATATCAGATTTTATCAAAAGATTCAATAAATTGTATAACGGTTTTCCTGTAGAAATTAAGCCCCCTCCTTTTCGAGAAAAGGTGGTTTTTGCTAGGGATTTTGAAGCCGATTTTAGTTTCACACTTAGAGAAAGGATATCCCCTACTCTAGAGCAGATACAAACATATGCTTTAGAAATTGAAGCTAATATGACTGCAGCTGGGAAGGCGAAATGGAACCAACTAGTCCAAGAGAAAGCGAAAGAAAAAGAAGAATCACCACAAGATCAAAGAATTGAAGATATGACAAAGGTGATAAAAAAAAATGTCAAATAAGCTAGTTAAGATGGAATTGGAAAGTAAAAACTCCCAAAGACAAGTACAACAAAACAGAGGAGGATTTAACCCTCAATTCAGAAGACAACCCCTACAAATTTTGCAGAGGGAAAGAAAAGATCAAGACCAGGTTCAAGAACCATTATATATAGAAGCAGCACACGGAGAGTCAGCAGAAGATGACCCAATGGAATCTGAAGATCAAATATATTCTATGTACACAATAAAAGAATATGAAGAGGAATATTTTGAGGGAGAATATGTTGAAGCTGAAGTATCTTTTGATCAAGATGAAATGGATGAATACTGTAGGAAATTCGCAAATTTCATGCAAGTTGAGTTACATAGAAAGTATGACTTAAGTTCTAGAAAGAGATCTAGAGTGAAAGATAATGAAGGTGAACAACAATATTATATTCCTCCTCCAATGGTGACTCCACAACAAAAGGACCCTGTAAACAAGTGAGTAATGGGAAGAAACTTGTAAATTTAGTTAATAGAATAGATGTGCAGTAGGGTGAACCTTCCTAGAGAAAATCAGTTGATACTAATATTTTGGAGAGAGTTCTTGTACCCGAACAAATGGAAAATTCTAGAAAGCATGAAGAAGAACCTGAAAAGAATGTTAAACAAACTCATGCTTTCAGTTTGACAAAAGAGTTGGAAAAGGTAAAAATTCAAGTACCTCTTCTAGAATTAGCTAAAATACCAGTCTACAAGAAAGAAATTTCAAAATATATTAATCTCACGGAGATTGAAGATATAAGTGACATTGTGAACTTACAAGAAGAAAAGACAGTGGTCACCTTTGATCTTGATGTAGAAGAAGTAGATCCTTTTGTTCCACCATTCTATATTTCTTTGTTGCTTCATGATTTTATTCTCCATAATTGTATGTTGGACTCAGGTGCATCCCATAATCTCATGCCATTGTCTATTATGAAGGAACTAAACTTGCAGATTACCAAAACTTACAGGGATTTGCATTCATTTGATTCCAAAAGGGTGAAATTCGTTGGGTTAATTAAATATGTAGTAGTTTCTTTGGCACAAATTCCGGCAAAGAGTATAGTCATGGATGTAGTTATTGCTGACATTCCAGGCAGATTTGGAATGCTCCTGTCAAGATCTTGGGGAGAAAAGTTGGGAGGTGTTCTAAAATTAGATTTCACTTATGCTATCATTCATGTTTTTAATGGGGAATAAGGATATTGTACAGGGAAACAAGGTTCGTGAAGACCACTACCAAGAAAGATGCAGGAAATTCCCCTATTTATAGTCAAGAAACAGAAGATCTTCCATGTTTCATGCTGCATGAAGATGCAGAATTTGTTGAAGACACAGGGAAGCAACTCTCTTTAGCAGTTGTAAATGATGAGCTACACTCAAAAAAGATTTAAAAAAGCTACTTTAATGGTACCTACTCCAAGGAAGGCGCGGGAGTTGGATTCTTGCTGATATCGCCAGAAGGTAACCTCATGCCTTTTTCTTTCAAGTTAGAGTTTGATTCAAAAAAAAATGTAGTTGGGTATGAGGCCTTGATCATTAGCCTTCAAGTTGCTAAATAGATGGGATTTTAGTGTATTTCAATTTTTGGTGACTCTAAATTGATAATAAAGCAGATTAAAAATTATTTTCAAACCAAGCATCCGAGATTAAGATAATATAGGAATGAATTTTGGGATCTGATAGAGAACTATTTTAAAGCCTTCAATCTTTAGTTTATTCCGAGGGAGGAGAATAGATTGGCATATTATTTAGCAGTTGTAGCTAGCACCTTCAAGCCACCTATGAATCCAAGGTTAAGGTATGAGATTGAAATTAGGCATAGACCCTCTATTCCTGATAATGTGAAACATTGGCAAGTGTTTGAAGAGGATGAGAAGATAAATCATTTCTTGACAATGATTGGAAACTTTGAATATGATGAGATACATCAAGAAGAAGAACAAACAGAGCAAAAAACAGAGGTAAGACATTTTAAAAATTCAATAGTTGATCAGAAGATTATTCAGTTCAAAGAAAATGTACTCCCTAAAGGTTCGGTTCCTCTTAAGAGACTGTTTGATTCAAATGTTGTTGTTGTTAATTCAAAGAAAATACATCAAGAGGAAGAGATGGAAGATTGTAATTTGGGAACTCAACAGGAGCCAAAAATGGTGAAATTCTTCAAAGGTGTTCCCAAAAATTATAAAGAAAGATATATTTATCTCTTTAAAAATTATATGGATGTGTTTGCTTGGTTATATGAAGACTTGAAAACGTATGATAAAAGCATAATACAACATAAGATCCCATTGAAAGAAGGAATCAAACCACATAGACAAAATCTCAGGCAGATTAATCCATTACTGTTAGCTCCAATTGAAAAGGAAGTGAAGAAATTGCTGCAAGCAAAAATGATAGTCCCTCTCAGATATTCAGATTGGGTTTCTAATCTGGTTCCTATGAGGAAGAAAAATGGAGAGATAATATTGTGTGTGGACTTCAAAAATTTGAACAGAGCATCTCTAAATGATAATTATCCTTTACCTAAAATGGATTATGTCTTATAGAAGGTGACAAGAGTTTACAGGATGTTTGTGGTTGATAGATTCTCTGGATATAATCAAGTGGCAGTGGATCAGGAAGATCAAAAAAAGGCATCTTTCACAACCCCCTGGGGCACCTTCATGTATGCAAGGATGCTATTTGGTCTTATGAATGTAGGTGCAACTTTTCAGAGGGCCGTGGACATAGTGTTTATTGGATACAAGTATGTGGTTATATTTTTGGATGATGTAATTGTTTTTTCAAGATCAGATGATGAACACCTGGAACATCTGCAAAGAAATTTCGAAAAGTGTCGGAATTATGGTCTGTCACTAAATCCCAAAAAATCTTTTTTTTCCTTGGAGGAAGGTAAATTATTGGGTCACATAGTTTCAAAACAAGGGGTAAAGGTTGATCCAACAAGGGTGGAGAAAATTCATACCATTCCTTTACCCAGAAGCAAGAAATATATTCAGATATTTTTGGGAAAAATAAGCTTTTTGAGAATATTTGTACCAAATTATGTTGATATTGTGAGAAATATAACTGACATGTTGAAGAAAAATGCAGAAATGAGGTGGGATAAAGAAGCAAGGGAATAATTTGCCAGAATAAAAGAAGCACTCTAAGCAGCTCATGTTTTAATAATTCCTGTTTATCAAAAGGTATTTCAAATATTTTCATTTGCTTCCCCCACTACTATTGATGTTGTGTTATTGCAAAAAAATGAGGATAGTAAGGAACAGCCAGTGGCATTCTTCAGCAAAGTTCTCAGAGATGTTGAGCTCAAATGTAACATTTTGGAGAAACAAGTGTATGCATTGGTCAAAGCACTCAAAGCCATCAGGACTTATGTGCTACAATCCCAAATAACTGCTTATGTACCTAATTATGTTGTCAAGGACGTGCTAGTTCAAAGTGATGTTGAAGGAAAAAGAAGAAAATGGATAGCTAAAATCTAGGAGTATGATTTGGACATTAAACCCACCAAGTTAATCAAAGGACGGGGTTTAGCAAAGTTGTTAACATAAAAAAAAATTCAAGCATTGGGAATTCACCTCTTGGCACTAGTGGATGGAGCTGACAACGAAGAAGGTCAGAATAAACCCAAAACAGGTATTCAATACAAATTTTTGTGTTCAAATTGGTATAAATATGTTGTTCATTACCTGTGTTTCTTTTCTTGCCCATATTCACTGAATAGAACCAAATATAGAGCTTTCAAACTTAAATCTCAGCCATATGTCATAGTAGAAGCAAATTTGTACTAGAAATATCTTGCTGGTATTTTGCTGTTGTGTTTAAATGAAAGTGAATCCATTGAGGTTATCAAGGAATATCATGAAAGTCTATGTGGAGGACATTATAGTTGGAAGGTCACAACCAATAAAATCCTCAAGTCAGGTTTCTATTGGCCCACCCTGTTTTCAGATGTACATAGAATGGTCAGAAGTTATCAGAAATGTCAGTTGTTTGCTGAGAAGAAAAGACTTGCTCCATTACCTCTTATCCCTATATCCATAGAAGAGCCCTTCAGGAAGCGAGGAATGGATTTTATTGGAGAGATAAATCCACCATCAAGTGGGCAGTTCAAATGGATTCTAACTGTAACTGATTACTTCACAAAGTGGGTTGAAGCAATCCCCGCCAAGAAAGTAAATGACCAAGTGGTGATGAAGTTTCTGGAGGAGAACATCTTCAGTAGGTTTGGCTGTCCAGTCAAGATTGTAACTGATAATGCTTAGCTATTTAATTATGCTCGATTCATTAATTTTTGCCAAACATATAATGTATATTGTCACACTCCACAGCATATCATCCACAAAGGAATGGGTTGGTGGAATCTTCAAACAAGACCCTGGTTAAGAATTTTAAGAAGACAAGCACTGAAAATCAGAAAGACTGGGATTCAAAGTTGAAGTTTGCTCTTTGGGCAGTCTGAGTAAGCACCAGGAGGTCTACTGGCAAGTCACCCTATGAATTGGTTTATGGAACTCAGGCACTATTTCCTACTCAGTTGGCCAAACCAATGATTGCTTTCCTTCAAGAAGCTCAGGAAGAACCTAATTCTCTAGTGAGAAGATTGAACAAAGTGATTGAATCAAGTGAAAACATAAACAAATTTAGAGATAAATTGATTTCTTATCAGGCAACGATGAAGTCCATATTTGATAGAAAAGCAAAATAAATCCTCTTCCAAGCAGGAGATTTAGTATTAAGATGGGATACCAAAAGGGAGGATAAAGGAAAGCATGGTAAGTTTGACCCTCTCTGGTATGGTCTGTACATAATTTTTGAAGCCAGATCAAACAATATTTTCATCCTAGAAGATTTAGATGGAGAATCTATGCAGCTGCCTGTGAATGGGAAATATTTGAAGCATTATTTTGAGCATTAAAGGTCAGCATTCCACCATTGTAAATACCGGATTACTCATTGTTCATATGTCACCCAGCAATATTTAACACCATGCCCAATGGATAAGGCACTAATATGCAACTCTTAGCGCTTTCATGGAAAAGAGCACTATCCCCAGGTGGAGCCAAATATTGTGGCTCATTTGCATTTAATTTTGAAATATTTCTCAAAACACCAACAAAAAACATATATGTTAGAAAATGTAAAAAAAATTATACTGAAAAAAGAATTTTTGATTTATATTTTGGTGTATTAACATTATGTACGGAGATGTGAAGGCGGGTCGAGTCGAGCTTATTCGCATGTAGAGTAGTTCAAGACTATGGCCTATTGATGCATTCAGAACATTGCACACAAGTCAGGGTCGAGTGGTGCAAATATAAGTGCAGAACAGTGTTCGGAGGCTTAATAGCAGTTGCATGTAGAAGGCCTACCCGCATATCGCAAATCGCAATCGCAAAGCTCAGGAGGAATAAATCACAAAAGAAACGTCGAAGGCCAAAATGCGATAAGGGGCGGACGTGATGTAGTTTCAAAGTTAAATTGCAAAGGATTTCAAATCCGGAACTAAGGGCCTTTCCTTTGAGAAATCACATCGGAGGTAAGAGGAGGCTTATAACGGAGTAGCATTGAAAGCCGAAATGAAATGGAAAGGCAGACACGATACCATTCAAAGGTTAATTTAAATTTATTTAAAGTCCAGGATTATTTGTAGTTGCGTTGTTTTATGAAGAAACGTGAACACGGGCAATAGGCTCAGGTGACGCCCGACCCCGTGCAGAACAGTGTTGTAGGCGGTGGCACCTTGTAAATAAATGGAAGACTGAACGTTGCAGGCACGAGAAGAAGAGGCAGAGTCGAGCAGAAAGGGACATGATAACATTGTTTGAAACGCAGAGGCATAGGCAGAGTCAGGCAAAAGGAGCATATAGTGGCACTGTTGGAAACGCAACAGCTGGGTCAAGTCGGGCAAAGAGGCGTTATTACAGAATTGTTCGAATACCACAACAGCAAGCAGAAAAGACAAAATATTGAACTCTGGAAGAAATGCAGGGCAAGGATGTCCGATCTGTCAGGGAGACACATCAGCACTTCAAGGAGACGCATTAGCAACAAATCAGATACAGCAAAAAGAATAATATTTCAAGTTTTGATTTGTTTTATTTGTTTTTTAAGATCAAAGCCATAGTGATGTCCTCAATTGCAATGTAACATGTAGTTATAACAGTTTAGGTAGTCGAAGTAGTTTCAAGAAGTTCTAGCGGTTACAAATTGTTTTTAATGTACTTAAGCAAGATAGAAAAAAAGAAGAGGGGTTCTGAGTTTTGGACCTCTGGAAGACTAAAACTTTGGTACTTACTTTTCTAAGGAATTAATGAAAGAAGCATCAAGTTTCCTGCAATTGTTGATGGGGATTCGTTTTTCCTGTGCCATTTTGTGTCCCTTCTTCCTAGAATGAAGTGTAGTAAAGTAGATTTTGGTCTCTTAATTATATATGTGAGTAAGAGTTAAATAACATTAATTTTCACTCCTTCACTCCAACTCCTCTCCCTTCACAAATTCTCTCTGGAACTTAAAAGTAATAGATTTTGTGTTTACAGCATATTATTTTGAGTTTCCTCTCTCTCCATAAATTCATTCTGAAATTTAAAGTGGTAGATTATGTGTTACAACATATCGTTTTGAGTTTCTTCTACAGTTATTCTTTTCCATTCGGATATCAGTAGTTAATGGCATTGTAGAGTCTTTCATTATACCAGATTATTAAGGGTTTTAAAGAATTAGTTTCCAAAGGGATTGAACAAAGACCACTTGATATAATTACTTCTCTGACACATTGTTAAAAAATGTCTTAAGCACTGATTCATTTTCACGGCCAAGGAATTGTCTCTTAAGATACAACATACATCTTAATTCCTTGTGCCAAACCCACACCACTCCCTCTATTTGTGCATGCACATTGTTATTCCAAATTTCCTTTCTGAAACCAAAAAAAAACCATAAAGAAATACAAAGGGAAATAGAAAATTACCCTCCCACCATAGCTCCTCAAGAAGAATCAGAGTAAAACTCAACTCTTTGTGTTGGAAAGTCTCTCGTCGTGCTCCTTTTGAATATAAACCAGCATCGCCTTAGCATCGTTCCATGGTCGCTCACACATCCAGCAATCACTTTCCACCTTCCACTCTACTCAACTTCGCAGAACATCCTTAACCAACATGTCGATAGCTCTGCATTACATGTGAAGCGCCATGGGGGTGGGCTTGAAATCAAGCGAATTCGCACAAGTCAGCTTATCAAAAACTACTTCAAATTCATACCACCTCCACTCTACCCAACTTCACAGAACATCCTTAACCAACATGTCGACAGCTCTGCATTACATGTGAAGCGCCATGGGAGTGGGTTTGAAATCAAGCAAATTCGCACAAGTTAGCTTATCAAAAACCAGTTCAAATTCATACCACCTCCACTCCTCCCCTGAGTGTCCAATTAAGCTGTGCTTCACTTTAAGTTATAAATTGTGCGGTGCATCCACGTCTAAACCTTCTAAGGGACAGGACTGCCATGTTCCCATGCTCTTCAGCCAAGTAGGGAAATATAAGTCCTCCTATCCTTCCCCCTTCCGCCTCAAACATCACCCCATGCAAGGAAACTAGTTTAAAACATTACCCATAAATGCATTTTTTATTTGTTTGAATTACCATTAAATAATGAACAACTTGAATTTCATTTCATGGTGTTGTTTATAAGAGAGTTTTTGTAATATTCCCAATTAGCGGCAGCTAAATGGCAATATTAATTTTGTTCATATTTTGTTAGTCAGTCAATAAAGGGGGTTATGGGACCCATAACCCACACTTAGGAGATAATAATTCCCTAAAGTAGTTGGCAGTGTGAGGCCTAGGAGAGACAAGTGATAGCGCAAGGAAAAGGATAGCGTGGAGGCTGTTGGGGTCCTGTGATTTGGCCGATTGGAAAACCAAATGACAAGGCAACATATAAACCAGTCTTTAGAGCTCTAGGATCTAGCCCTCCTAGTCTCAGAGAGGGATCTCTCAATATTTTTGCAAAGATATGACTTGTTTGCTTGAAAAAGTTGATTTTAGGCTAGTTATTAAGCTTGATTTTGTTTGATTGTTTTGTGGGACATGATGATCTAGGCAGCATAGATAGAACAGGGAAATCTCTAAGTTATTGGGTAATGGATTCAAGTAGATGTTTGTAACCAGTGTGTAGATGAATTAGGGATATCAAAGGGCAAATCTAACTTGGCTATTAGATCAACAAAATTTTCAGGTGAAATGAAATGAACATCAAGGTTTTTAGAATGAAAACTAGAACTAAGGGCAGTTAAGAATCCTTAATTATATGTACTCTTCAACAAAGGGACTTAAAGCAGTATTTGAACATGAAGAAGTATTTTATAGACAGGGCTAACCATGAATTCTACAAATTACACTTCAGCAAATAACAATTTCAAGACAAACTTTCAAAATGAAATCTAAGAGTCAAGGAACGCTCTATTTCATCAAAGATTTCACTTTCAAGGATAAGAAAACATTCAAGATTCACAAATAATTGCATTCATAGAATAGGGAACTCCTAAACATCTAGGATTACAGCTATAAAGACCTTCAAAACAATTATTTGAGCAAGTAAAAAGGGTATGTTCAAAAAAGACCTCTTTGGAAGACTTTGGACAATGTTACTTTACAGGGAGACTTCAAAAACAATTTTCAAATGGCAGCAAGTAGCAGGAAGAACCATAAATCATTCATGAGGCCACTGTATTGAACTATTTAGGAAATAAACAAGCATAAGGGTTGAAGAAGCAGTCAAACTACTTAATAAAACCTTCAGCAGATGAAAACATAAAGACAGTGAAGAGCAAACAGGGCTAAGGTGCTTCTAGGAGACATTTCTCAGCCTAAAACTTTTACTCTACTGCAAGCAAGAGATGATGAAAACATAATGGAAACAGGAAAAGCATTAAACAGTTTAGAATACTTCACCAACAACCAAGCTCAGGGATCCAATGACAGAGCTTTCTCCATCCACAAATAGGTCAAAAAACATCCACAGGTTCCAGTACATCAATTTTTCTTCAATCTCAGCAGAACTATGTATTACTTCAAAGAGTTATCAAAATGCCCCCATAAAATGAGTTCGAATGCAGTATTTATGCTGCAAATGAGGAGGTGGAACTATCTAGAGTTCAAAATATTATTAATGACACATTAAATGCATTCCTATCATTAAAAACCATGCAAGGCATAAGGTAGGAATGTTTCTCAACTACTTCTTTGTGTATTAAATCTGTCTTTACTTCTTGAGGATAAAATAGCTAAAAAGATTGACTTTGAGGCTCTTTTCTATCTTTTACAATAATTGTCTGACAGTTTTAAAATATCTTTTTGTGTAATAACTGCCAATTTTTCCTTTAAGACATAAAGTAAGTGAAAGGTGTCCATTTTGAGTTATTAAGTGAATAACTGCTCCTTTGATGTATTCGAGGCTATCTTTAAGCCTAAGTCTTCTTGATTTAATCATAAAACTGCTCTTTGGGCTTAATCTGCCTTTACTTCATCATTAACTGTGTTTTAAGGTTTTGATGATGTCTTTGGCCTTCATAATGTAACATTGTTGCCCTTTTTCTTTTTATGATTGATTCGAACCTTTAAACTGTGTATTTTAACCTTTAACCTTCATCTTTCATGCATAATATTTTATCTTCAATCTCCTCTGTCTTTTTTGCTTTAAACCTTTCCTGCTGACTGGACTGACTTTTAATCCCTTTTCTTTGGTTCTCGGCCTTTATTTATTTCTTTAATTGTTGCACTTTATCCAATTTGTTTCTTGGTTCTAGCCTTTAACCCTTCATATTTAAACCTTTAATCTCTGTGTCTTCGGCCCAATTTTCTCTTGGTATTTATAACGCATCATTGTTGTTCCTTAACCCTTTATCTCTCAGCGTTTTGACCTTCACCTTCACCCTTTATTACTCAAAACAATGCTTCTGTCAAGGAGCTTCTTAGCGTTGGAGGGTTCGATTGTATAACCCGTGCTCATGAGTGTTGATCAAGCCATGAAATGAAACCATGGCAGTCCCTTTTTTTATATTACTTGGCCTCTGTTTGGACTATGGAAGTCATCACCTTCTGGCCTGTCCCTTTATGGACTGTGGGAGGGTTTTTACCTTTAAAACCACCATAGAACCTACAAAAAACAAATAAAATGTTATAAAACCCTAAGAAATGGGAATTTACTGCGTGCAGAGGCTAGCGGAGGGTGAAGGAGCAGGTTATGAAAGTGGAAGAGGAGATTTCATGGCGGAGAAGCGAAAATCCGCGAAAAATAGGGTTCAAAATGACAATTGGGCGCGAGAATGTGGAAAGGCGGTTTTACCAAAACCGCGAATAGTTTTCGCGTTGGATTCGAGCAGTAAATGGTTTTTTATGAAACGAACGCGATCCAATTGTTTCGCACCATGTGTCCTCCACAATACCACCTATTTCGCGTTCATTTTTCGTTTAAACCCCAGATGGAAAAATCGCGCGAAATTGATCGTGAGTCATTGGATCTCGAGGGAAGGATCCAACGGCTACGGGAGAGCGCGATAATGGAAAGGTGCTCGAGCGATGGAAAAAGTGGAACCCAGGTGGCAGCACGTGATTGGATGGTAGCTCTGTGGGCAAAAGGTAGGGCCTGGATGACGTCACCCCTCTTTGTCGTGTAGTGGGAGGGCCTTTGGGTTAGGGAAACCTTAATTTTCCGTTTAAAAACGAAAAAAACTATGTTTATGAAAAATACAAAGGAGAGGGGCCTTTTAGTTTTATAAGGGGCGCGGAGAATAATACAAGGAAAAGGAGCTAAGAAATGGGGGGAGGAAAGGGTTTTATGGAGGAAAAGGGACTAGGAGCGGAGGGGAAGAGCTAATCGCATCAGCGGATTAATAAAAAACAAGACAAGGGGAAAGGAGGAAAGAAAGGGAATGTTGATGCAATGAGGGGGCTAAGGGCTTGGGCCGAGTTATGGTCATGTGGAGGGGATAACGACCAGGGGCCGGGGACAGAAGGGCCAATCGCATCAGCGGAAGGGGAAGCGATGCGATGAAACATGCGGTATCGTCGATGCGATGGAAATCTCCGATGTGATGGGGATTAGTGCCTAGTAGCGGGCGCTCGTACATATGGAGGAAAATGGGCGAAAATATCTAAGCCCTCGGGGGCTTAAACTTTTATTTATAAAAAGACTGTTTTTTAGGCCCAAAAAATGGGTTTTTAGGCCAAATTGGAAGTTCCGATAAGTGAAAAGGGGTGTTTTAAACCAAAACAAAGTGAGTATAATGGTTTTAAAAGGGTTTTTCAAACCATATAAAGGAGTTATGATGGTTCGGAGGGTTTTTTCAGAGGAAATGATGAGTTGATAGAGGGAAAAAGGGTTATTTTTCAGAGAGAAATGGGCTAAAAAACAGGGATAAAATAGCCTGAAATGAGCTTTCTTCTTGGAAACAGCAGGATAACCTTTTAGGAGACATGGATGAAGATTTTTTTGGTGAACTGACAGATTTGGAAAGATGAAGGCAGTGAGATTTCTAGAACTCATAATGTTTTTTGCAATTTTGTTCTAGAAATATGGGTTTGTCAAATTTAGTCATCTTTGGATAGAATCAAAATTATGGATGACTAACAGAGGCAGCGTGGGTCAGGACAACGCAGTGGTAGGGACAGCGTGGCCAAGTGTAATGAATAAAATAGTTAATTAGAAATTAGGTTGAAAGGCCATGTCTGATAAGACATGACCTTTCGTGAAGAGGCACCTGCGTAGGTATATAAGCAGACCTAACTTGTAATATTCAATCATCTATCTCATATCTTTTATAATATAATATTTGTATCCTCATGGATATCTTTGTATTCCAAGTGTTCTGGAGTATTTTAACTTGAGAAGGAACTTTGTTCGCTTCATTTGGTATCAGAGCGGTTCAAGCCTTCGGCCACCTAACCGCTGCACAGAGCCACACTCTCCGATCTAGGTCATTGACTGTCAAATTCATCAACATTGTTGCCGTCGAAGCGTTTCGCTATCAGAATTTGGAGTTTCTCCAGCTTGCCAGTAGGCCTTTGGCCATTAAAATTAAAAGAAGAGGAAATAAGTTATTAAAAAAAAAAAAAAACTATCATAAAAAAGGGAAGTGATTTAAAAAAATAAATAAATAAATAAAAATAAAAAATCAAAGATTAAAATTATTTAAAATATATATATATATATATATATATATATATATATATATATATATATATATATATATATATATATATATATATATATATATATATATATATATATAATAATAAACTTATTACCTACCATCTGCAACTTGTGTTACCCCTGTCCATTCTCAAATCGCTACACAGGTCAGACGTTCAAGAAATGAACCACTATTGGAACAACCCGATCACCAACGCTTGTGCATTTGTGCTAACATTGTCTGCCAACATCACTCTGTTATGAATTCTGCTATCTTGACTACGTATTGACCGCTTTCGACTGCCACTTTCCATCTGTCAACACCTCGCCACCACTTATAAAAAAAAATACAGTCGCTGCCACAACCATTGTTCTCACAGCCTCTGTCGGTGTGCCCCATTGCCCCTGTCATCACTTGCATTAGCAAACGATGCTGCCTCCGCCTGCGTGGTCACAACCCCTCCGTCCTCAACTCCTCGTTGTCCGCCTGCTAGCGAAACCTCAACTCATCGTTGTCTGTTGCCAACAAACCTTAGTTCGTCCTTCTTTATAGGATCCACGTTGTCGCCGCTTGACACACCAATCCTCCTCCTCCTCCTCGCTTTGCAAACCTTATCCCTCCACGAAACCTTGCCACCTCTTTTGACTTCACTTGTCCGCCACTTCCTACTCATCATCTCCACCAACAGTCGTTCGAGTAAAACTACCACCGTCGTGCCCGTTGAGTTGAATTGGCCACCATTTCATTATAAAAATTAAAAATTAATATATATCTATATAAATATATATTATAGTTATATAAATTAATCATAATATTTAATTATGTATATAGACCAAATTTATAAAAAAAAACAAAAAAAAAACCCACACACACACACACCCGGAGTTAAAGTTTTTTTTAAACTTTAATTAAGAATTTAAGACCCAACCTTTCGTATTAAGAAAAACGGTTCAAAGGTCCCATAAAAACAAAAAACAAAACAAAACAAAAGAAGTAAAGTCTCACGGGAGTAAAAAACAACCATTGCAGCCACCATTGTTATCTTCGAAAAGACAAGTGCGACTCTTAGTTATAATAAGCGTGACTTATGAAGGATATAATTGTCAAAGTTGTTAAGAATTGAAGAGACTATCGAATAAAAGAAATATTAGCAAGGGAAAAAGGATTTTTTAGTACAAGTTTTTTCATGAAAGTATATCCTAAGTAGCACTTAGAAGAGTTATAAAGGAAAATTATTATAATAATAGTAATAATAATAATTAAAAAAAAGGTTTTAAAATATAAGGAGGAAAAGTTCCATTAAAAGAGCCAAGAGTATTGAGCCTATTTATAAAGGTTTTGAGTAATTCAAAAAAAAAAAAAAAGGAAAGCTCTTTAATTGAGGAAGAGTAATATTTTATTAGAAGTAACTAATTTTAAAAACCCTAAAAACTCAATTCAACAGACAAAATGGAATCAATCATTGATGAAAAGGAAATTAAATCTAATTCGGAAAGAAAAGAAGGAAGATTTCCTTAAAATTATAGTATGTTTGTCTATGCTCTAATTAAAATCAAATGGTCACTTGCCGGAAAGGAAGTTATTATATCTATCGATCTTAATCAAGAGAATAATTAAGTTAGTACTAAATGTGCTAATGAATTAGTGATTCCCAAATCAAATATAACTGAAACAAATTCATTTCACGCAAATGAAAAACAATACGACATAGGGAATTTACACCTAAGTATTGGGGTGTATTCCCTTGTCTCCCAATTTACCATTAAAACCTTATTTTGTAACGATAATGATATAATTCTCTAGATGGAATCCCTAGGGTCACTCATCCTTAATATGAAAAAGAAGTTTTTGACATTCTCCTACAAAAAGAAGAAAATAACGCTACATGACGTCAACTTAAAGCCAAATTCAGTGACACCTGAAGACATTCAAGAAATTTCAAAAGTAATTTCTCAAGAAAGTAAAAAGGCGATCCAAAATAAGCAAAAGGAAATTGACAAAATCACTACTAACAAGAATGAAGAAGTTGTTCGCCTTAAGGACCACAACGAAAAATTGCTAACGCAAATTAAGAAACTAAAGAATGATAGGAAGTCGTTGGAAAACAAGGTGCAACAACTTGTCGAAAAAGAATCGTCGAAACCGACAAATGTAGAAGTTCAAGTTGAAGAAAAATTGTACGTTGATCCAGTAAATGTCTCAACTGAATAGGACAAAAAGCAAGTTGTAGAAAAAACAAACTTAGATGCCAGAGAAACGAGGAACATTCTAAGTGAAGGTTCTGTAACCTACTCAATAACATCCTCGCCAAAAAAAAGTCAAAGTCAAACCAAAAAAGTTCCCTATCGACATCCAAATCACGGGAGCAGACACCTCAACCAAGCTATGTATTCAAAACAGAAACAAGTTGATATTCTGAAGAATACTAACGAATCATCACAAGTCGCCAATCATCGTAAGATTCCACAGAAGATTGATTTAGGATGGTCTGATCCATTCTTCGTGCGACAGTTTTGTTTATCTCTTAGAAGATCATATCAACTCGTATCGACAAGAATGACTACCCCGAGACGAGAAGATGTTCATAGCAGGGAAAGAAATCGAGGTCTTTCATCGATAAGCTTTGAGGACAAAGCTTTTTGAGGGGAAGGCAATGTAATGAATAAAATAGTTAATTAGTAATTAGGTTGAAAGGCCATGTCTGATAAGACGTGACCTTTCGTGAAGAGGCACCTGCGTAGGTATATAAGCAGGCCTCACTTGTAATATTCAATCATCTATCTCATACCTTTTATAATATAATATTTGTATCCTCATAGATATCTTTGTATTCCAAGTGTTCTGGAGTATTTTAACTTGAGAAGGAACTTTGTTCGCTTCACCAAGGAGAGACAACACAATTGAGTGGGGCCCAAGGGAGAGCTAGGCTCTCAAGCATAAAGGGGAGAGGAGGCTCACCATTCAGTCATTCTATTATGCATCTTCTGATTTTCTGTCTTTGAGACATTGAGCACACTTTTGTTGTTTAGCGAAGTCTGCAAGTGTTATTCAGCACACGGGTGTCTTCGAGTGGAGATCCCAACCTCAGCCTCAGAGGACTTTGAGTGCCCACTCAAGTGAGGAGATCCACCATTGTTTTTCAGAGCATAGCATTCAACACTCTTTAGCTAGGAGCACACACTCACTAAGGCAGCGTAGTCACACTTGGGGATTATACAATCTTGGGAGGAGGTAGGACCGGGAGAGAAGGGAGATCGGGGATTTCAGCTCGGGAGTATTGTGAAGGGATCAGCGCTTCACAAATAATATTTTACAGTAGGAGGAGGCCATCATTTGCAGTTTATCAGTTCAGGGCCAACGTACTCAACTGGAGTGCGTGATTTTCCAAGGGAGGTCAAATTTCGGGGTCAGCTATTCCAGGATTCCTTCCGGGGTTTTTCCGGTTTATTGGAGCAGAGCTTATATCCAAAGTTTCATAATTTTCTGAGCAGGGGAAAAGCCCCAAAGAGAAACTCCATTCCAGCGGTAGCAGCAATTCCGGCAGCAGCACCAGGAGTTACACAGTCACAGAGAGAGCAATCATTCACTTAGGGATTCTGAGAGTATTTGCAGCTTGCCTTGAGCTAGCCAAGGTGCCATCATTCTGATCACCTTTGTACATATTGTCATCTTTCAAATTATAATAAAATGGCTCAGCGTTCTCCATGTTTGTAGTGTTTTTATGATGTCTCTTTATTTGTTGTAGTTATTGTTTATGTTGCTTTATATTGTTGTTTATTTCCTATTCAGAATATTTCAATGGTATTAGAGCTCATAGACTTGGCTCAGCCTGTGGAGCAAATCAATCTATGACACCGGAAGGAAAACCATATATCACTTACCAAGGAAGGAGATACAGGAGCTGAGAGCTGAGACTCGAGGCCACTTTTGGAGAAGGGGTCTGCATTCCAGTGGTGAATGTAAAGGAGGAAGAACCTATCACATAGGAGAGAGATGAAGGGAAGGAGTTCGGGAATCTCCTCCTGAGATCTATGTAGGAGCTCACGAGGAGGATAGAGGAGATGGGACAGAAATTTTCCGCGGATAACAAAGAGCGTGAAACCCCAAGGGGTTTTCACATCGGTGAGGGATCCGACATTTCTCATCACAGGCAGGAACAGATCACAGTGCAGCAGTTAGTACCACTCACTCCCCCATGTTCTACGATGCCCACATTTTTTAATACAGGCACTGGGACAGGAGGACCTCAGGAGCCGGAGGTGGTTCAATTGGGGAATTATTTTGCAGAATATCATTTCTATGGGCGAGATTTTGGTGAAGCTTTCACTTTCCATGATTTTTTCCAGCTCAAGAAGGACAACAGATCCCGCAACCAGAACAAAGGTGATGGGTACGTGCAGAGAGGTGAGATGCAACATACCGTGGGCAGATTTTTCTTGCTAACATTTGACGGGTTAAATGTTCAACGAAAGCTTAGATGGAGAAGCTGGACATTTATTTCCAGCTTAATCAGATGGCACAGGGAGAGGCCATCAAGGTGGCAGCGCTGCACCTTGAGGGAGAGGCCCATGACTGGTGGTTCCACAGGATGGCCACGCTGGGTCACTCAGCAATGACAGCGTATGTGGAGTTTACACGGAGATTGGAGCGATTTGACCGGAAAGCTCCGGAAGAGCATTTTGTTGAGCTGACCAAGCTCAAGCAGACCGGGAACCCAGAAACTTACATTTGCGAGTTCTTGAGACTTTCAGTGATGGTACCCGACTTGTCCTCAGCTAGGAGGATTTACATGTTCATTGACGGGTTGGCAGAACCTCTATGTGGGCTAGTCAGATCCACGAGGCCTGCTACACATCAAGATGCAGTTGGGAGGACCAAAGATTTGCAGGATGCTTTGCCCAGGATTAGAGCTCCTTTGCCCCACAGACCAAAATTTCAGCCGAAGGGGAAGGATACAAGAGTTCCACCTCCGAAGGGGAACCAAGGCCATGGGCCTTTGGACAATGATACCCGGAGAGACTTGAGACAGAGGAAGCTATGCTTCACATGCCAAGAGCCATGGGCACCGAGTCATCGATGTGCCGCGGGGAAGGCACGTTACATAGAGGTCTTCTCCGACAGTGAGGGGGAGGAAAATGCCTATGAGGGGATATAGACAGAGGTCAGCGATGTAGTGCAGAGAGGGGTTCATCCACCACCTCCTCCTGCAGGAGCAGGAGGAGTAGTGTTTGCACCCACAAGAGGAGTCCTTGCATCTTTGTGAGGGGTTCCGAAGTATTTGACACTGCGTGTCTGGGGCACCATTCAGGGACAACGTGTTTCAGTTCTAGTCAACAATGGGGCCACTCACAAATTTATTTATGCCCAGCTAGTAGAGAGGAGGGGCATACAGACAAAGAGCTTTGATGGCTTCTTAGTACTGGTTCCAGATGCCAAAAATATCTAGTGTGCTAGATAATTTCTGGCATTAGCAGTGACCATGGGGACTTATACGATGACATATCATTTCTTTGTGGTCGACACTCCAGACCCCAACGTGGTGCTGGGAGTGCAGTGGTTGATCACACTATGGAAGGTCACCATAGACTAGGAGACCTTGGAGATGGAGTGGACGGACAAGAAGAGCGGTAAGCATGTGATGATCAGAGGCATGCACACATATCCTCTACATACAGTTTCAGCACACCGGATGGAGGTTGACTTCCGGAAGGGAGATATAGAGTAGGAAATGGAGTTGTGTATTTCAGAGGCAGGGGCCACAAGGCAGGCAATTCACCCAGATGTGCAGTCAATTTTGGACAGGCATGCTACGGTTTTTGGGAATATACCTCCAGGACAGCCACCAGACCGAGGATTTGAGCACACCATTGAGCTTGAGGAAGGTATTCTGGATGTGATCACCACACCTTATAGGCATCCCAAAGCCTACAGGGATGAGATTGAGAGAGCCATTCATTAGCTCTTAGCACTGGGACACATTCAGCCCAGTACTAGCCCATTTGCTTCTTTTATTGTATTGGTGAAGAAGAAATATGGCACACTGAGGATGTGCATCGACTACCGGGCTCTCAACAAGAAAATGATGAAGAACCGATACCCTATTTCACGAATTGACGAGTTGATGGATGAGCTGAGGGGATCAAAATTCTGCTCCAAGATTGATCTATGGTCGGCCTACCATCAAATCTGAGTGAGGGACCAGGATGTCCCCAAGACTGCTTTCAGATGTCATTACAGCTATTTTGAGCTTTTGGTGATGCCCTTCGGGCTAACCAATGAACTGACGACTTTCTAGTCTTGTATGAACCACATTTTCCGTGGTCGGTTGAGGAAATTCGTGCTGGTATTCTTCGATGAAATCCTTATATACAGCCACACTTGGGAGGATCACTTACAGCACATTAAGGTTGTACTGCGTATCTTGGAGGAGCAGTGTTTCTATGCTAAGCTCTCTAAGTGCAAGTTTGGGTTGATAGAGATGCTCTATTTGGGGCATATCATTGGTGTGGACGGAGTGAGGGCCCATGAGGAGAAGAACTGGGCCATCCGGGAATGGTCAGAGCCGAAGAATGTGACAAAACTTTGGGGATTTGTAGGCATCTGCACCTACTACCGGAAGTTTGTCAAGGGATTTTCCCAGCTTGCTGCATCCCTCACAGACCTCACCAAAAAGGAGGCATTCAGTTGAACATATACAATGCAGAGATCCTTTGACAGGCTCAAGGAGGTGATGAGTAGCTGCCCAGTATTGGCTTTGTCGGATTTCATGCAGCCCTTCATCTTGGAGTGCGACGCTTCAGGAGAGGGAGTGGGCGCAGTTTTGATGCAAGGAAGCCACCCCATAGCTTTCGAGAGTAGAAAGTTGTTGCCACATGATAGGTTGTATCCTATATGCGACAAGGAGATGCTGGCCATTATGCATGCACTGGCCAAGTTCCAACAGTACCTGGTGGGCAACAGGTTTCCAGTGAGGACTGACCACAACAGCCTCGGGTTTTTCCTAGAGCAGAAATAGTTGCAGGAGGGGCAGCATAGGTGGGTCAGTAAGATCCAAGCATATGACTTTGACATTGAGTATGTCAAAGAGAAGAACAACATGGTGGCTGATGCTCTATCACACAGACCGACAGTGTTGTCTTTGATGAGCATAGACACGAACTGGAGGGCTCAGATATTGATGGAGTACTCCAAGGACCATTTTGCCTGTGAGGTGTTGGATGGCCAGGTCACAAATGACAAGTACAAAGTGATGAACAAGGTTATTTACTTCAGGGACAAGATCTTCTTGACTGGGGGTTCTCAGCTCAAGGAGAAGATATTGCATGCCTCCCATGACTCACCATTGCCGGGCCATCAGGGATTCACAAAGACCTACAGGGCTATCAGGGAGAGGTTCTCTTGCAGAGGCCTCAAGGAGGACGTACTCCGGCATGTCAGGGAGTGCGAGGTATGTCAGAGGAACAAGGGGTAGATGAGCCACCCAGCCAGATAACAACAGCCGCTTCCCATTCCAGAGGGAAAGTGGGAAAGCATTTTGATGGACTTCATCACTGGGTTGCCCACAGTACAGGACAAGCACTGCATCTTTGTAGTTGTTGATCGATTAACAAAGTATGCTCACTTCTTTACCATATCCGCACAGTACACAGCTGCATAGGTGGCAGAGCGGTTCTTCTGTGATATTTCCAGGTTGCATGGTCTTCCAAAGACCATCGTCAATGACAGGGACAGTCGTTTCATGGGTGGTTTTTGGAAGGAGCTCTTTCGTTTGGTGGCTACAGAGTTGACTCTGAGTACCAACTATCACCCTCAGACGGACGGGCAGACAAAGATAGTGAACAAGTGGTTGGAAGGCTACTTGCGAAACTATCACAGGGTAGCATAAGGCATGGCTGTGTTGGCTGCATTTGGGAGAATACTGCTACAACACCACTTTCCACATGTCTATCGATATGTCTCCATTTTATGCTTTGTATGGATATCATGCTTTGACTTTTGCTGATGTTATGTTTGGAGCTAGCAAGGCCCCTAGGGCCAAGGATTGGATCCAAGAGAGTCAGGATATATGTCGGGCTCTTAAGGATAACTTAGCCACAGCACAGAACCAGCAGAAGATGTATGCCGACAGAGGACGAGTAGAGAGGCAGTTTGAGGTAGGGGACTTGGTCTACGTCCGACTTCAGCCATACCGATAGTCCACGCTGAAACAAAAGGGGGCCGGGAAGCTCAAGCCCGCTTCTATGGGCCTTACAAGGTGATCCGCAAGATAGGGGAGGTTGCGTATGAGTTAGAGTTTCCCACAGGTAGCAGGATCCACAACATCTTCCATGTATCATGCCTTAAAAAGGAATTAGGGTAGCAGGTGACTGCAACAGAGGAGCTTATGCCTACAGATGATGAGGGGCATTTGGTGTTACAACTAGAAGCCACCATAGACACCAGGGGGAGACAGCTACGGAGCAAGACAGTCAGAGAGTACTTGGTGAAGTGGAGAAATTTGTCAAATGAGGATGCCACTTGGGAAAGAGAAGATTTTGCAGCATCCATCTTTGCAATTGCTTAAGGACAAGCAACATTTTGGCAGGGAGGACTGTAATATTCCCAATTAGCAACAACTAATTGGCAATATTAATTTTGTTCAAATTTTTCCTTTCTAATGTTAGTCAGTCAATAAAGGGGGTGATGGGACCCATAACCCACACTTAGGAGATAATAATTCCCTAAGGTCGGGAGAGCTAGGCTCTCAAGCATAAAAGGGAGAGGAGGCTCACCATTCAATCATTCTATTATGCATCTTCTGATTTTTTTTTTTCAGACATTGAAAGCGCTTTTGTTATTTAGCGAAGTCTGTAAGTGTTGTTTAGCACGCGGGTATCTCCAAGCAGAGATCCCAACCTCAGCCTTGGGGGACTTCAAGTGCCCGCTCAGGTGAGGAGATCCACCATTGTTTTTCAGAGCATAGCACTCAGCACTCTTCAGTTAGGAGCACACAGTCACACTCAGGGATTACACAGTCTTGGGAGGGGGCAGCACCAAGAGAGAAGGGAGATCGAGGATTTCAGCCCGAGAGTATTGTGAAGAGATCAACCCTTCACAAATCATCTTTTGCAGTAGGAGGCCATCATTTGTTGTTTATCAATTCAGGGCCGACATACTCACCTGGAGTGCGTGATTTTCAAAGGGAGGTCAAATTTCGAGGTCAATCATTCTAGGATTCCTTCCTGGGTTTTTCCGAGTTATTGGAGGAGAGCTTATATCCAGAGTTTCATAATTTTCTGAGCAGGAGAACAACCCCAAAGAGCAACTCCATTCCAGCAGTAGCATCAATTTCGACAACAGCACCAAGAGTTACGCAGTCATAGAGAGAGCAGTCATTCACTTGGAGATTCCAAGAGTATTTGCAGCTTGCCTTGAGAAAGCCAAGGTGCCATCATTCTGATCACCTTTGTACCTGTTGTTATCTTTCAGACTATAAAAAAATGGCTCAGCCTTCTCCATGTTTGCAACTTTTTTCATGATGTCTCTGTATTTGTTGTAGTTATTGTTTATGTTGCTTTATATTGTTGTTTATTTCCTATTAAGAATATTACAGTTTTTAAAAATATTATTAGGGCTTAAAAAAAATTATTGAAGTGTTATTGATAGGTTCACTTAGCAACTTTTCAGTTTGTAAGTTAAGTTTAAAATTTCAATGCTACTCATGTTCATTGTTAAAGTCTTGGTTTCAAATTTGTTATAGTTTTAAACATAATGAAAAGGAAAAAATATTATTGTTAACACCATTTTTAAATGGAAAGGTTGATTTTATGAATTTAATTACAACTATTATAATTGTAAAAAAATGCTTTAAAATAAGTTGGAATTTTATAAAAAGGTGTTACAAATTGTACTACTTTCAACTTAGGTTAATTTCAAAGTTTTATGGTTTAAAACAAGTTGAAATCTAAAATGTGTTACTAATTGTATCACTTTCAATTCAAAGGTTAATTTCAAAGTGTTTTTTATAACATTAGAAATTTTTGAGGTTGTGCATATAAGATATTGTTTTAAATCTAAAAAAATGTGCTAATAACATTATTTTTCAATACAATTTTGGTTTTGGTGGTTTTGACACAAAAATATATATTTATAATATTATAGGGTCTTGGATAGATGGTGATCAGGTCAGGGAGATATATTGGACATGATAAAGATGTGGTCTTACTAAGCTTACAAAAAAAAAGGATAATTTAGGCATATTAATCTAAAAAATTACATAATATAAAATTAGGTATATAACTAAGCTCTAAGATATGATTTTATATTTACCTCTTTTAACCTTTCAAGAGTGATGTGAAAGTCTAACAATATTACATACTATAGTTAGCAAGCGGGTTTTGTTATATGAGAGATGATATCATGAATTAACTTCACTCACCTCGTGGGTGTAAAGAAAAAATGTTATAATCAAATAATTTTTATAATATTCACGATAAATGTCAATTAAAAGTATATATAAAGATTTCATCTACTACTTATGTGGCAACTCAATACACAATATTTTCCATTATAAATTTAAGAGACAAACAAATATTTTTATTATTAGTTTGAAAATTTGAATGAGAATTAAATGAGATAAAAGAATGTACATTCCTAATTTATAAACATTATTATAATGTTTTTTTTTTTAAAGATCTTATATAAATTATTGGAAAATACTTCTTATTTGTTAGTGTGTTTGGCCTTTGCACTCCAAATTTATAAACTTATTAAAAGACTAGATGAAACAACTCAACATTGTCCGAGAAAATTTTAAGCAATATTTTTCGAGAAAATTTTAATATAAAATTTCAACCATTGATCATAATTAGATTGAACGACTAAGATTTTGGATGCATTCTTTAAAAATTTCTAAACATATTACAATGACCATAATTATTGATTTCAATTAGACACTCATAATATAATGGAGAAAAACATATCAAATGTTTGTACCAATATCGTGGGTCTTTACTACTAATAATAATTGCAAGTCATATGATGCAATGCTTAGAAAGTCTATCCCTATACATGTTTCCTCCTTTTTCTCACAAAGCAAGATTCTTATGGACGAGAGCCATCGTTTTGCTCACAAAGCAAGCTTCCCATGAAAGATAAGCCATTTTTTTTCGAATTTTCTATGAAAGATAAGCTAACATAAGAGAATAAGAGAATTTATTGTAATGTTAATTGTAATTTTATAAAGATTGTTTAAGATAATTTAATATAATGTTATAACTATCATTTAAAAACTAATTTGTGTTTTTCATCTAGTGAAAAAAAATCGTATAAACAAGTTTCCCATAAAAGACAAGCCATTTTTTTCGAATTTTCTACGAAAGACGAACTAACATAAGAGAATAAAAGAATTTATTGTAATGTTATAAAGATTGTTTAAAAAAATTTAATATAATGTTATAACTATCATTTAAAAACTAATTTGTATCCTTCATCTAGTAAATCTATATTTTAAAAAAATCGTATAAATAAAAATATATGAAAACATATGTAAACACAACAAAAGTATTTCATAATTTTAAAAAAAATCATTATTAATTATAAATAAAATTAATATTTGTATGGTTTACAAATTTAAAATTTTGAAGATATCAACCACAAAGTCAAGTCTAACTTCAAAAGTGTCAAAAATATAAAATTAAATTATATCTCAAAGCCAAATATTTGTAAATGTTAAAAGAAAGAAAAAAAACACAAATTATAACAAACATGTGATCAAATCAATAAAGTCAAATGAGAATTAAATACAATATAACCTGCCACGATAAATATAACTAAATGTTCTTGCATGCTCCGTGCTTCCAAATTGGATAGAAAGTATACCATTTTGTTAGAAGTCATGTTCACAAACACATGCCAAGGGGATAATAATAAGATACTTCACATTTCAAAGTTCCAATGCTATGGCTAAAAGCAATATATGCAAGAATTTATAAAAGAGACGATGCCGGGTTTTAAAACCTTTGTAAAAGAGGAATATATAATTTTTAAAGGACATGATGTTGAGTTTTAAATCTTTGTAATTTGCTTTTTATTTATAGTGATTCATTAGCCCCATTTCCCCAGGCCGGACCGTACCAATACTGGGGGAAGAAGGAAATTGTCAAGGATGTCAAAATTGTTGAGAAATCTAGGTATAACTAGATTAGGTGATTTCTCTTATTTTGATAATTGCTTGTGATGTTATTTTACTTAATTTGATGTATTTGATATTAGCTTCTTATTTCACTTATTATTGTGTTCTTATCATCAAAGAGCTACCAAACCATCAAGATCAAAGAGACAAGAGAACACAGAATGTAGGTTGTTAGCCAAAGCCAAAACCTCTCCTCTTGAAAGAAAAACCCACGAGAATTCTTCTCTTCTAATAAAATGTTCGAATGACGAATTCCAAGCCTATGACCCTTGACAAAAATCCTCCAAGACCAAGTCAAACCTCTTCTGGATGAATTTCTCTTCCACAAAGTAAACACCAGTCAAACTTGTCTTCTAGCTGCTGCAACTTTCTCCATTGACCAAAAACCTCGGACCTTCAATTCTGATTGCAATTTCGGCTACTGCAGAAACCTTAGCTTTTGCACATGTGGGAAAAGATAGTAATTTTTTCCTTCTCTCTCCTTTGCTCGAATTGGTTTTTCCTCGGAATTTCAGTGTGCAAATGTGATCTCTTTTAACCCAAAAGTTGGCTTTTATAGGTGGTTGCAATTTGATTCTACCTGCAACAGAAATCAGCTCCAATTCCCTCGCACATGTGAGAGATCCAACCCTAAAACAGTGATTTATACTTTGATTTCTCTTCCTTCTTTTCTCTCATCTTCATTGGTTCTAAGTCACTCTATTACTCCTTTGATCGAACTTGATGGATGATCTTGAATGAGGTCAAGTGCTTCCTTATATATAGTCTTTTTTTGGTGGACGAATAGCCCTTTCATGAGGTTGACTTGTCTCCTTTGAGGGCCAACTTGATGCAGCAAGGTTGACTTGTCTTAGAGGGTCTTTTATGACTAAATTTCTCTTACATAATAAAAGATGCCCAATGGGGTCTTACATGTATAACAATGGCTCAATAGGCTTCTTGACTTAATGGAAAAACCCTAGAAGGACTCAATGGGTGCTTGACCTATAAATAAAATAATCTTGAGCATGAAACCCATGCTTCAAATAATAATAATAAATAATTCTTTTTTTTCTTTTTACATCAAATACATAGAATCATGATTACATTAGACATTATGAAGACCGAACCTAGTTACACATTTCAACAAAAGGTTGTCCAAGAAAGAGAGAATACATTTTTATTTCACTCACCTAGTTCACATGGAAGCATGACATAAAAGTTGGAAAGCTTATTCTAAGACCTTTCTAATGATACTTGGCATTCCCTTTAACTCTTCATGGTTGAGGAAAAAATATTTTGAGACTTTTGATGCACCATTTGTACACCCTATCTTTGAACACATTTTTACTCTTACCAAACTCAAATGGAAAGAATAACATATATAGTTGGAAAGTTTATTCCAGAGTCCTTTCCAACGATATATGGGACTCCCTCTAACTCTTCATGGTTGGCAAGAAATGATTTTTCAAATATTCACTAAACATTTTGCCAATTACACAAGTCAATTCAGTTAGTGGATAAGTCTGTCTAGCCTAGACCCCAAATACACTATAAATCAATGTTGATAATATCGCTATTTACGCAAATATCACAATATTTTCAGGCAAACGATATTTCGGCAAGTAAATATCACAATATTTTCAAGTTTGAAAATATAACAATATTTTGAAAATCTCAGCTAAATATCGCGATATTTTGAAAATATCAGCGAAATATTATTTGTTTTATATTTTTTTAAATCTAAGGAAAATATATATATATATATATATTATGTTTGCTGCTATTTTCCGATATTGCGGATAAGATATCGCAATATTTTCAAGTTTGAAAATATAACAATATTTTGAAAATCAAATATGAGCGAAATATCATTTGTTTTATATTTTTTTAAATCTGAGAAAAATATATATATATATATATATATATATATATATATATATATATATATATATATATTATGTTTGCTGCTATTTTCCGATATTGCGGATAAGATGTTTTCAAGTCCTTCGTCGGTATTTTTCTGATACTGATATTTTCAACACTGCTATAAATATGTGCAAAAAGTATTTCAACTCATTCTCTCAAGCAAATTTGGATTTGTTCAAGGAAATGCGGAAAAGAAGGGTTTCTAAAGTTCATAGCTCATGAAACAAAAGTCAAGAGTTGATTTGAAGTGATTTTCTTAGGAAATATTTTTGGCACATTTTAATGGTTTTTAGACTTGTTTTAGACTGCTTTGAGGATGATCTTGTAGAGCGGATTGCGAAACTGATTTCTTGGTGAAAACAGCAACCTTTGAGCAACTTGGACTGGTGTCTTTCATCACTATATTGTAGGCTGAGTTGTTTCTATTAAAGGTCACAGCTTTTAGAAGAAATGCAGATCCATATTAAAGGTCACAGCTTTTAGGAGCAATGCAGATCCATATTTAAGTGTATGTGAAAGGGCCAATATCCTTTGTATAGGAGACCTTATTTCTCTATATTAAATCAAGGGTAGTATGCTGGTGCAAAGCAAGGGAGTGGAAGCTTCGTTAAAGTTGAACCCTGTAAATTGGAAGGTCCCTGTAAATTGGAAGGTCGGAGCCTCCTGTGCCGGTAAACTAGGGGATCATAACCTCCTTTAAATTGGTAATTATAAACATTAAAACTATTTAAAATAAGTATTGTGCATAAACTAATGCATTGTTAAGTATTATTTGCATGTTGCTTTAAAAGTTTATACAAATATTAAAAGTAAACATTCACTCTCAATATTGGTTATATTTTCAACCTGGTTTGGTTATATTTTCAACATGGTTATTCTTCACTAGCCCATATCCCAAATTTTCATCACCCAAATAACAAAGTGAATATTTGAATAAGAATACCAGAAAGCAGTAGTGGTTTTTCGAAATGCCATACCTCTTGTTCAAATTAAAGGGATTTGATTTATTGTGTTTCACAAGATCCCTCTGTGAAAACGTTGCAAATTTTTGGAACAGGTGTATATTCGGAACAACACCGGTGTTATAAGACGACGCAATTCCTACAGGGTGAATTGATTCTCACATGGAAGCAACAAATACATTGGAAGAACATACAAAGTGTGTTCCCTCGATTGTTTGGTTTGAGAAAAAATATGATTCGTTCAGCTTCTAGGACCATTCAACGCAAAACCATGATGATTGAATTATCAATGGGTAGTCTGAAAACATTGGAAATACTGCATTGTCTAACTACTAGCGGAGATTGATTCTACACTTGGAATATAAGATTCATGTATGTCAGAGACTCGTGCACTACAAAAGGATAGGTATCATCAATATCAAAAATAGGGTTGTGGTTTGGTGGATAAAATAACAAATGCAGATAGATGTCTGTACGCAACACGATTCGACAATAATATTACTCGAATATTACATTCTCACCTTGTGTAATAAAGCCCATCTATAAACCAGTGTTTTCTATATTGAAGTAATTTTCTTCACACAAATTTTATTCACATATAATTGGTATATGATACCCTATTGTTTATAGGATTATTTTCAATTTTATTCACATATAATTGGTGTATGATACCTATTGGTTATAGGATTATTTTCTTTGCATAGGGATTTAACTGTAAAGTTTGTAAAATTTATGGAGATGTACAAACTCTATCTTTCTGGATTTGAACAACTTCTTACTCGAAAAGAAGCATGTACTTGTTCTTTTTCAACCAACATGGAGGCTTAATATATTCAGAAACATTCCCACCTTCCTCGTGTTTAATCTCTAAATAGCATTTTCCATGTTGATGTCCAAATTACCAATTTGAGCATCAATATAACTAGCGAACACAGTGAAACAACTATCTCTGATCTCTTGTTTTCTCGGTGTTCCTGATTAGGAATTTGCCTTCACTTTCTATGCATTGTTTATGGCTTCCTGGTCCTATCAATGGCCCTTTTAGTGGACCTCCCAAATGCTAATCCCGTTTCGATGGATACTCCTATTTGGATTGGTAGAAGAGGCCTTCCTGGTTTCAACGTTTAATCCCAGCCCTTATTGCATGAAACACTTCTTGATTATGCTTGTGGTTTGTCAAGTACATTAAAATAAGCAAAACAAGCGAGATTTTATAGTAACAATAAAATATGATCCATTTAAATCTAAAAGGACTTGCCACAATCTGTTTCTAACATCATACACCCAAACTCCGTAAGAGGAAAAAGCTTGTAATAATGTGTTTTTAAAAGTTCCAGGAATTCTATGCCAGTTTGTCTTTGTCACATAATGAAAGCTCACACTATACAGTCTGCTTAGATCTAGCCACAATATGGCACGTTCACAATGGAGAAGCCTATAACATGCTCATTGCCTGCGGTTTATTGAAAGATGGCATTATACGCTCTTATTATATCTATACTACAGAACATGGCAAATTCGCAATCATAAAGCCCTGAGCTCCTAACAAGGCATTTTATAGCACAAGCATGCATCTATAAAACAGCAAACAAGGAACAAAATTAACAAGTTTCAATCATCTTACATTACAAAACCAAGAAAAGGCCAGGAACGAAGTAGCTGAAGCATACAGCAGTCCTAAGCCTGCACTGTTTCAAATATATGTTTTTTAGTTATCACTTTCTATATCCTCGTTTATGACCAGCATCATATTAACTTATAATCACTCCCTCAGAAACAAAGAAAGCAAATAGTTAATCTTTGGCTCACAAAAGCAATGATAATAGTTGAAATTTTAGACAATTTCACATAGAGTAAATCAAATACAAGAAAACTTACATTTGCAGTTGTTATCCAGAAGATTACACTAATATTGACCTGCAGGACCAACACAAGATCAAGAAGCTTTACATTGGATTTTCTAACAAAGGAAAAAAAAAGTCCTCAGAATTAGTCCAAGAGGTAAAGAACGTTCATTTCAATGAAAAAAAATTCAAACACAGCGAAGGGTATATACAGCCAATGAGGTAATTGGCCCCAAAATGGCAAAAACATTAATCTCATGTCAAGTGCACAAGATCAAAGGTGAGGGGCAAGAATCGACAGCATGTGTACGATCATCCAGGGAAAACTATCAAGCTCAGCACAACTTTGCAGCTGTGTCTACGAGGATTTGATTTTGTCAGTAACCTGTTGGAAGTACTTGGTTTAATCATCACTTTCAGCCCTTTCCATACTTCAACAATATAAAAAATCTAAGGTGAAGATGGAGGGAAAGAATCCAGACTTGACCCCAGCTTTAGTTCATAGAATGATTACAAGAGTGTCAACTGGGTCTAGCTCAAGCGGTTAAGAGGAAGAATCGTTATCCTCCCTACCCATTTTCAAATTTCAAATCCCATTTATGATAAGTTCGCTCTTCATGACCCAATGGTTGATTGAGACTTTTTATGAATCATGAGGAATATCTTATCTTTGTTTACAGGTTACTATGTCTATTTCAAATTTCAAATTTGTAACTAGCACAGCCATATAAATTAAATTGCTAGTAAGCATCAATAGGCATCAATCCATAATAAGCATCAAAACACTTATCACATGATACATTTCACATTGCCAAAAATAAAAAATAAAAAATCTTAAAATTTGACTAAATTATAATTTTATTTTAAATTATTTTATTACTGTAAATTATTAAAAAATAATATATAAATTGAATATATATACATATATAAAAAACATGTAACAATAACAACATAATAAAACAACAATATGCAAATATTTAATTCATGCCAAGTGTACAAGATCAAAGGTATAGGGAAAGAATCAGCAATATGTCTATCATCATCCAGGCAAAACCATAATGCTCAGCACAACTTTGCAGCTGCGACCAAGAGGATCTGATTTTTTTAGCAACCTGTTGGAAGTACCTGCTTTACTCATCACTTTCTCCCCTTTCCACATTTCGGCAAAATGATAAAACTTGTTTATTTCTTTTCATCAGTTATAACAAGGAAACAGGCAGCTTTAGTTCATAGAATTATTACAAAAGTGTTAATTGTGTCTAGCTCAAGTAGTTAAGAGGAAAAATTGCTATCGTCTTTATGCACTTGTGACATGTTCACTTTTCATGAGCTAATTGTTGATTGGGACTCTTCATGAATTATGAGAAATATCTTACTCTTGCTTACAGGCTACCATGTCCATTTCAGGTTTCAAATTTGTAACTAGCACAGCCATATAAATTAAATTGATGGTAAACGCCAATAGGCATCAATCCATAGTAGGCATCAAGTTGCTTGCCCTAATTGTTGATTGAGACTCTTCATGAATTATGAGGAATATCTTACTCTTGCTTACAGGCTACCATGTCCATTTCAGGTTTCAAATTTGTAACTAGCACAGCCATATAAATTAAATTGATGGTAAACGCCAATAGGCATCAATCCATAGTAGGCATCAAGTTGCTTGCCACATAATACATCTCACATTACCAAGAATTGAAAATAATAATAAAATATATATATATATATATATATACAGATTGACTAAATTATAACTTTAGTTTAAACTATTATTATTACTGTAAATTATTAAAAAATAATATATAAGTTAAACATATATACATTTAAAAAAACATGTAACAAGAACAACATAATAAAGCAACCATATGCAAATATTTAGCTCATGCAGAGTATACAAAATCAAAAGTAAAGGGAAAGAATCAGCAATATGTCTATCATCATCCAGGCAAAACCATAATGCTCGGCACAACTTTGCAGCTGCAACCAAGAGGATCTGATTTTTTGAGCAACCTGTTGGAAGTACCTGCTTTACTCATCACTTTCTCTCCCTTCCATAAAAAGTTGTTTATTTCCTTTAATCAGTTATAAAAAAGAAACAGGCAGAGCTTTAGTTCATAGAATTATTACAAAAGTGTCAATTGGGTCTAGCTCAGGTAGTTAAGACTCAAGAGGAAGAATTGTTATCCTCCCTACCCACTTTCAAATCTCACTTGTGAATTGTTCGCTTTTCACGAGCCAATTGTTGATTGAGACTCTTCATGAACCATGAGGAATATCTTACCCTTGCTTACAGGCTACCTGTAATATCCCCAAATGGGAACACTCACCAATACCTGCTGGAATAACGCACTTTTCAGAAGTATGTGCACTGAAATGAGTTTGCAGCCCTTGGATCCCTTAGATTTGGAGATCTAACATCTAAATCCAAAAGAGGAGAAAAAACAAATCAAACTAGGTGAGGTGAACAGACCTCCCACCCAAAAATGGGGCTGCAGCAATATGCAACAATACTGCAGGGAAATAACACAGTTTTAGAGAGCAACAACAGGAGACCACTAAGGAGGCTCAATATTCACTTATACAGCAATAAATTAGATCCATATTGAGGCCCATACATTGTATAACAGAATGTAGAAAACAAGAATGGAAGAAATTCCTCAAGAAAAAGGGCTGCAACACATGTATTGACTGAAAAATGGCTTGACAGCATTATGTTTATTAGCTGCAGTAGCTGTATATTACACTCCAGATCTAGAGCAGATCTGTGTACAAAAGATCAGATCTATTTCAGATCTGTACACTAGAAAGGCTCATTTCCAAGTTCCCCTTGGGGTTTTGAGCAAAACATGCAACACAGATAGTAGATCTGAGATCTAAAGTAGCAGATCTGCGGTAGTATTCAGAAATTTCTGAAAATGAATACAATATCAGCAGATCAAATCTGTACATAACATGGATCAGAAATCTAATCCATGGATCACCATAGTGAAGGGTAGAACCCCAACACCAGAGATCTCTCCTCAGAAAGTGTGTCAAAACACCCTGCAACTTCCTTCTTGCAAATAACGCAATCCTGGAAGGAAAACTGCATTGTAGGTTGAAGCATTGGATTGGCCTGATGCCAAGATCTGAAAATGCAGCTCCAAAAGTTCAGAACTCTCTTGCCAATGGGATAGAAGACTTTCCCAATGAAAAGAGGCCCTAGAATGGCCTAGATCTGAGCAGATCTAGCCTCCACTTGTTGCAGCTTACAAGGACAACCAAACCCTCAACAAGATTTGCATTGTAGTTGGAAGATGAGCTTGGCCAAATCCCTGATAGTGGATGAGATTAACAAGAATCTTCCAAGAGCTCCTCAATGGAAGAGGTGGGATTCCCGAACAAGAACACCCTACTGCTAAACAGCACTATCCTCAGCTAAACAGCAAAGAATGATATATGTCTAAACAGACAATATATTCAGAAATATACACAATCAACAACCTTATTTTGTTGTCCTCCTCTTCCTTTTATAGGATGAAAGTCTTGTCTAACCCTAAACCATCTCAATGATTTAGCTGCATTCACATGAGAAGCCTCTAACTAAAACTGCGCTGTGCCTCTAGGAGATTCACTGTATCTAGACAGCGCTGTTGATTTGGTCCTGGTTGACTTGGTCAAGTGCTCCAGTCTCTTTCACACCTAAGTGTGCTTATGTAAATAGCCCAGATTTATCCATGTTCACATGTGGCATTGAATTATTTTGCTGATTAGGAGCTTTATGGATCCTCCTTTACAATTTTATTCATGAAATAGAAAATTGAAACAAAATTGTATATTCCCATTAGCTTGGGCTAATTGGGAATATTACACTACCATATCCATTTCAGGCATCATAATCCAGACAAAACCATAATGCTCGGCACAACTTTGCAGCTGCAACCAAGAGGATCTGATTTTTTGAGCAACCTATTGGAAGTACCTGCTTTACTCATCACTTTCTCCCCTTTCCATAAAAAGCTGTTTATTTCCTTTCATCAATTATAAAAAAGAAACAAGCAGAGCTTTAGTTCATAGAATTATTACAAAAGTGTCAATTGGGTCTAGCTCAGGTAGTTAAGACTCGAGGGAAGAATTGTTATCCTCCCTACCCACTTTCAAATCTCACTTGTGAATTGTTCGCTCTTCATGAGCCAATTGTTGATTGAGACTCTTCATGAACCATGAGGAATATCTTACTCTTTTTTACAGGCTACCATGTCCATTTCAAGTTTCAAACTTGTAACTAGCACAGCCATATAAATTAAATTATTGGTAAACACTAATAGGCATCAATCCATGGTAGGCATCAAAACGCTTACCACATGATACATTTCACATTGCCAAGAATATAAAAACAATCTTAAAAATTGACTAAATTATAATTTTATTTTAAATTATTTTATTACTGTAAATTACTAAAAAATAATATATGAGTTAAACATATATACATATAAAAAACACATGTAACAAGAACAACATAATAAAGCAACAATATGCAAATATTTAGTTCATTCCAAGTGTACAAGATCAAAGGTATAGGGAAAGAATCAGCAATATCTCTATCATCATCCAGGCAAAACCATAATGCTCGGCACAACTTTGCAGCTGCGACCAAGAGGATCCGATTTTTTTAGCAACCTGTTGGAAGTACCTGCTTTACTAATCACTTTCTCCCCTTTTCACATTTCGGCAAAATGAAAAAACTTGTTTATTTCTTTTCATCTGTTATAATAAGGAAACAGGCAGCTTTAGTTCATAGAATTATTACAAAAGTGCTAATTGTGTCTAGCTCAAGTAGTTAAGAGGAAAACTTGTTATCTTCTCTACGCACTTGTGACATGTTCACTCTTCATGAGCCGATTGTTGATTGAGACTCTTCATGAACCATGAGGAATATCTTACCCTTGCTTACAGGCTACCATGTACATTTCAGGTTTCAAATTTGTAACTAGCACAGCCATATAAATTAAATTGTTGGTAAACACCAATAGGCATCAATCCATAGTAGGCACCAAGATACTTGCCACATGATACATCTCACATTACCAAGAATTAAAAATAATATATATATATATATATATAGATTTACTAAATTATAACAGTAGTTTAAATTATTATTATTACTGTAAAGTATTAAAAAATAATATAGAAGTTGAACATATATACATTTAAAAAAACATGTAACAAGAACAACATAATAAAGCAACCATATGCAAATATTTAGCTCATGCCAAGTGTACAAAATCAAAGGTAAAGGGAAAGAATCAGCAATATGTCTATCATCATCCAGGCAAAACCATAATGCTCGGCACAACTTTGCAGCTGCAACCAAGAGGATCTGATTTTTTGAGCAACCTGTTGGAAGTACCTGCTTTACTCATCACTTTCTCCCCTTTCCATAAAAAGCTGTTTATTTCCTTTCATCAGTTATAAAAAAGAAACAGGCAGAGTTTTAGTTCATAGAATTATTACAAAAGTGTCAATTGGGTCTAGCTCAGGTAGTTAAGACTCAAGGGGAAGAATCGTTATCCTCCCTACCCACTTTCAAATCTCACTTGTGAATTGTTTGCTCTTCATGAGCCAATTGTTGATTGAGACTCTTCATGAACCATGAGGAATATCTTACCCTTGCTTACAGGCAACCATGTCCATTTCAGGTATCAGGCAAAACCATGATGCTCAGCACAACTTTGCAGTTGCAACCAAGAGGATCTGATTATTTGAGCAAACTGTTGGAAGTACCTGCTTTACTCATCACTTTCTCCCCTTTCCATAAAAAGCTGTTTATTTCCTTTCATCGGTTATAAAAAAGAGAAACAGGCAGAGCTTTAGTTCATAGAATTATTACAGAAGTGTCAATTGGGTCTAGCTCAGGTAGTTAAGACTCAAGGGGAAGAGTTGTTATCCTCCCTACCCATTTTCAAATCTCACTTGTAAATTGTTCGCTATTCATGAACCAATTGTTGAATAAGACTCTTCATGAACCATGAGGAATATCTTACCCTTGCTTACAGGCTACCATGTCCATTTCAGGTTTCAAATATTGTAACTAGCACAGCCATATAAATTAAATTGCTGGTAAACACCAATAGACATCAATCCATAGTAGGCATCAAGACACTGCATGATACATCTTACATTGCCAAGATTAAAAAAAAATCATAAAAATTGACTAAATTATAACTTTATAATTATTATTATTTATAAAAAATAATCATAATATGAGTTACACATATATAAGTTTAAAAAAATATGTAACAAGAACGAAATAAACAATAAAAATTCAATGACCCTTGTGGATGTGACATTTTTTTTAATTAAATTGAAAAGCAAAAAGAACATAACTACCTTCGAGATAAATCTCAACCCTCTATCTTGACTACAACTAAAAATATTCCATGGAGGTTAAATCCCTACCATCCACCTAATAATTATTGACAATTAAATTAAAATTCTGGAAACTCTATTCAAAAAAATACACCAATTGATATAAGTGAATCCCCGGATATGTTTCATTTACTTGTATTTGAATGCCTGTGTCTTTAACATCTATCTGCTAACAAGCTATCGAGTATAAAATTTAGAATGCTAGAAATGAGAGGGCATAATCAGAGCTCAGATGAGTAAGGCTTAGATCACTTCCTGCAAAACAAGTGCAGTATATACATGCCACCAACAGCTTTATGCCGGGCAACAAATGCAAACTCCAGTGCACTAGCTTTATGCAGTCTCACACTCATATTGTCTTCACTGCTCTCTTAACATTAGTGCAATGCAAATATTCTTCTTACAATAAAACTAGAACAGGTTTGGACGTAAATGTACTAAAGTCTAAAACATTCAAAAGGATCAGCGAGAGCAAACTTTTAAATATACAAACATTAAAAATATGCCAAAAAACATCATAAACTATAAAAAAAACTCCAAGCCAAAATGTAAACAAGAATGGAAAGGGAAAGACAGCAATACTGGTTGTGAGGTTGTGAACTAAAAAAAATGAGTGAAGAACTGCACCTCCGGGGTCATGGGAAGCACAGACCTAACAAACATTACAATTTACAAACTATACAAAATTCCATCCTAAAATGTAAACAAGATTGACATATGAACAAGTACACAGTTATATGGGTTGTAAATGCACTAAAATAATTGTGTGAGGAGGTGCACTTCGGCTGTAATGGGAACCACAGATCTAACAAGCATTACATAGATATCTCTGCATATTCCCATTCACTTATGGTTAGCCTATAGCCCCTTCAACAAGAATCCAAACATGGACCAGTCGTCTGTTCAAGAAAGGGATTAATATATATTTTAGTGTCAGCTCCAAGAATTTCAGTTATACATGTACAGTGCAAAGTGCAGTTAATGTGCATTGCAGAGCAGAACTTATCATTGCCTGAGATGTGAAGTCCCAGTCCTGGTACTATTGACAAAATCAAAGTGGGCAGTTATTCTCTTTCATGAATCATTCAGTAGATAATAAGATGCACATTGCTAATCAGATCTAATGATCATTGGCAAGTTGCAACATAACCTGTTGGACAGGCTGACATGCTGTTGACTAATGAACTGTAATTGCCGAGTACAATGCTAGTGAATCATTAGGAATCAAAGTGACCCAGATGCCCTGTCCTTAAATATATTTTCTAATCACCCTATTCAAATACTGCTTGGAAGGCGAAAGGTGACTGGGGGCATCTAAGGAGTAATTGAAGGAGGGAGGGGATTAAGAGATGCCAACAGATTGAAGTAACAAAGAGGCTTTAGAGAACTAACATTGCCATGATATATGCTTGTCGAACAGGTATATGAACAGAACTGTAATTTTGGTGATCCTGGCGCTGTTGCCTTTTTGATTGAAAATATGCATGCTTGTCAAATTCAATCAAGCGTGGAACCTTTAACAAGAGAGAGCGAGAGAGAGAGAAATTTCTTAAGTAAGCCAGGGTTTTGAAAGACATGTTGGGGTTCCCATGTTTTGGCCAGATTGGCAAGACCAAAAGATGAGACAACATCAGAACCGCTTTGAGGTCCTAGGATCTAGCCCTCCTGGACCCGGAGAGGGATCTCTCCAATAAAACAAAGAATGATATATTTTTGAAAGCTCAAAATGAGATGTTAGGCTAGTTATGAAGCACGAAGGGGGTTTTAAATTGATTTGGTTGGTTGGTTGCTGAGTTGGTCATGCGATCAAGGACTGAGAAAGTAATGGGAGAAAGGAACAAAACAGCAGGATGTTTCAGCTAAGAGGATAGGTCAGGAAAGTGCCATCCATTGGGCTATGCAGTCATGAAAGGTGATTACATGCAACAACTAGCCAAGGCTTCCAAAGGGCAAGTCATCTACACTAAAGGATCTTTTTAGATAGATGATGGAATGGAACATTAAGGAAAGAAGGTGGAAGAAGGAAAACAGCCCAATTTCTGTCTATAGATCAGGACAGAGGTCATTAACTCCAAACCTGCTTGGACATACTCTAAGGCAGCTTTCAAAGAAGGGACAAAGGGGCAGCTTATAGATCGGACCAGAGATCATTTAACTCCAGGTCAGCTTTAGCATGCTCCAAGGGAAAGAAACAGAGATAAGTTAACATAGCCAGGGTCTGTAGATCAGAGAAGGACTTTGAACCTCCAATGCTTTGACACCAGCAGAAAACATCCAAGCAGCAAACTCCATAATTCATACATCAGCTAGCAGCATATGGAACCACTACACTGGTTAAATTAACTGAATTTACTCTTAGATAACACATACAGCAGAAAACATTAAGGCAAGGAGAACAGAAACATAGGGTACCTAACAAGGGTAAATCCTATGTTATATTTCTGATGCAAGCCAATAGAAAATGAACAACATGAAATGTAATAGACAAAGTAAGAAAAACATCACCAATAGTAATAGACCAGGATCCTGTGAAATGTGCTTGATTAATGATGCAAAACCAGTCATATACACTGAGCTCAATGGTTGTTACAATCCCACTTCTCCTCCCAGCCTATTACAATACAAACTACTCTGCTACTCCCTCCCAAGACTGTTCTAACAGTCCAAAATGAATCCCTCTAAGAGCAATGGCAACAGCCGAACAACAACCTTTACAATATTTTCTTATGAGTTTTATAGCAGAAGATGAGCCGAGGAGGTAGGTGGAAACTAAATGAAACATTAAACTCAGCAAAGAAAGAGAGGGCCGAAGCCCATTCTGTTTTAACTCTCGGCATTTATCTCTGGAATGGCTTTGATGCACTCTGGTGTTGTAGTACTCTGTAGGCTGCATGGGAGGCCTCTGTCAGGTCGAGATTTGACATCTAATGTTTATTCGGAGTTCCTCTGGCGTCTGGCATTCTGTGGTAGCCTTCTAGAATAAATGACATGGATAAAAATCTGCAGGTCTCTCCATACCCCAATAACTGTTGTCCAGACACTCTTAAAGAAGCTTCTGTCCGTAACATACGTTTAAGGGCTCGAGGAGGCATGGAGATTTCTTGTAGGAAGGTGTCCTGTCTAGAGAAGAGTACTTTGCTGATATTAAACACAGATAAGACTTTGACAGTGTGCTTAAATCTTCAAATTGCGCCTTTTCCTTTGAATGCGGGGTTAAACATTAATTATATCTATAACAGGCGTTAACCCCCTTTGAATCTCTTCCGCTGATCCGCTGGCAAATGCTGAAATGGCCTCTCTGTGCTATCTGCACAATAAAATGAATCTGTTACAAACCCGGGCAGTGGTGGCGGAGGAATGCTTCAGAGGCCTGTGGGAGCAGTGGAAATAATGGGGTGTGGCGGAAGAAATGGTTAATAGTGTAAAGGCTCAAAGGTCTTCACTTGAGCGAATTACAAAGGAAAACAGGCAAAAACAATGAAGCGGAGCCACGGATGTGGGACCCGGGGTACAATCGCAATCGGAGATCGGAGCAGGAGGGAAATCGCAATCGGGAGAATAGAAAGCTGCGATGTGATCGGGAGAGTCGGGGAGAGGAGTTGCGATCGAAGGGGGAAACATGCGATGCGATCAATCACATCGCAAATATTTGCGATGGACCGATCGGGGGACGCTACATAGATGTTGCGATTGCGATAATTTGCGATTAGCGCGGACCGTTGGATTGGCGGGAGGATGGACAGTCAGGATCGGATCGGGAGGTAATCGCAATCGCAATCGGGAGGATGTGCGATGCGACCAATCGGCGGGGAACGCGATCGGAGGGGAGTTGCGATCAATCGCATATCGGAGCGATCAGATCATCGGAGCAGAGGTGCGATCGAGGGATTGGAGGGATGGCGCGATCGGAGGAGGAGGCAAGGGACTTGCAATTGCGCGATCGGGCGAAGTTGCGATGCGATGATCGGAGGGATTTGCGATCGATCAATCGCATCGCAAATATTTGCAACGCGATTGATCGCATCGCAAATATTTGCGACGCGAGATCGGAGCGTTCCACATAAAACATGCGATCAAGAAAGTTTGCGATTTGCGATTGTACTGCGGATTAAGGACTTTGGGTTATGCGGCGGGGATATATATAAAATGAAACTTTATAATAAAGTTCACGGGTATGGCAAGGGGAAGTGGTTAGAGGCAGGACTTATAATAGACGTTAACATTGTTTATTATAAGGTCCTAAGGGGTATGGTCGGGGAAGTGGTTTACAAATCGCATATTTTGTTTTGAAATGATTTACAATGCGATTTATAATCAGAGAAGGGGGGAAAAAGGGGTTAGACCCTATTATAAGGTAGGAAAGTGGGTTTTTTCACATTTTAACACTTTCCAAGGTTATGAAAAGGTAACGATAGGGGGACAAAAAGGGAAAATGGCCAAAACAAAGAGTAAGGGAAGGATTTAAAGGAGATTTTGGGGGGATTTGAAAGGGGTAAGTGGGGAAATAGAAGGGGGGACAAAGGGGGACAAAATAGAAGCTAAATGGGGGTGAAATAAAAGGGAAAAAAGGGCCTTTGGGCATTTCTTCGCAAACAGAGAAGCTTTATAATGGAAATCAGCAACGGGGATTTCATCAAAGGGAAAAAGGCACAAGGAGGCTTCAAGGATGATGTGTTTTCGGGGGAAATGCATTCCTTGAAGGCTCAACAACATTTTAGCCCACCGTTTGCTTGTCAAAAAAAAATCATGGGGGGCTAACAGGACAAAAGCATTCAAAAGCCCCCCTGTGCCTTTCTGCAAACTTATTAGAGTGATACCCTTCTCATCAACCTTCCTAGGCGGAGCTGTCAAGGACCTTGACAGGAAAAAAGACTCAGAAGAACTTGCAGCTTCTTTTACCTCAGTAGCAGCAGCACTGGTGTATTCTAGCTGTCCAGGTGTCATTTGATTTTACCAGGTTGTAACTTTTCACATGTTATAAAAAATGTCTCAATATATGGCAAGATCTTTTGTGTGCCTGGTGGCAGAGGAGGTAAAACCCCATTTGAACCAGAAGACGCAGCCACAGTAGGCAATGAAGACGACCTGTTCTCTATCTTACTGATGCAGAGACTCAGTTCTTGCCATAGAGGATCAACAGCTGAATTTAACCACCTGACACCTGACACTTTCATCATGACCTCTATCAGGCAGTACCTCATCATCCATTTCCTTGTTAAGTGAGGAAGCAAGAGAGCTCAAGGCCGGCAGTACTTTGAGAATTGCAGCACCAGACAATTGAGTTGAAAGAAGCATGGATTCAGCCGTACCAAAATACTGGAGTTCACCCACTGCGAACTTACTTAATCTTTCTTTACATGCGACTACGAGCACCTTATATGCCTTCTTCTGAACTAGGCCTTCATCATCCTGCAAAGCCGGCTTTGTAGCGGCAAAAGGCATATCCACAACTTCAACATGCCCCTGCAGAAGTGATACTGCCAGATCTAAGAGCTGGGCCCTGGTGGATGCAACTGTCGGTTCATTATTTGAATCATCAACTTCCATGGAAGATTTCCTTGCATGGCCAGATTTAATTGCTTCTTGTGTTACTTTGAGATGCTTTTGCATTGCGCTGATAAAAAACTGTTTGACTACTGCCTTTTCAGATACAGAAGCTATGTCTGCCATAGTAGCCTGCAGATACCCATGCTTGTCTTGGGGAGATGACATGAAGATATTAAATAAATTCGAAAGAAATTGAGCAGGCAATGATGTCAAAATTTTCGGATTCTCTGATGCAACTTTTGAGTTGTAGCGAGAATTGGCTCGTTGCTCAGCCAGACTTAATCCAAGCCTTCAACCTGTTCTGAACTACTCAAGCTATCGAGAGTGTCTTCCTGTGCTTTCCTGTTCTGCTGAATAAGTACCCGCAAGCTTGAAAAAATTACGCAGCATAATTCAGGCTCTTCATGAAGCGATGCACCCCATTTCTTTGCAAGATCTCGAAAGTTCTGAGCTGTGTCTATAGGGTAGTTGGAAACTTTTACAGTTGGTGGATGCATGATCTTAGATAAACCAATCAGGCAAGAAGATATAACCAGCCTCATTGTATGGTTTGGTTGTGCATTACCTTCATCACTCAAAACTCCTTCAGAAGTGACCCCTAATGAATCTGAATTTCTATACTCTGTATTTGCTGGTCTTTTCCCTTTTTCTTGCTGGTTCTCCACAATTATTGCCTCAGCTAATTCATTGTTTGCAGCTTGGACAACCTCATTTGAATCAGCAGTTGCACAGATGCTTCATCTGGTGTAGAATTTTGGCCAGCATCTGTCTCCTCTAATTGACTGGAAGAACATGCACCTTCAGTTTCATTATTAATGTTTTGCTGAATTCAAGCCAACAGCTGCTGTAACTAAACCATCAGAAGTAGAAGCAACTGGTGCCTGTCGGCCAACCTGCCTTTCCTTCTGCTCATGCCCATCTGTACTTCCAGTCAGACTCTGGATGCTTTCATCCATGGTTGTGCCACTTCCTTGACTTTCAGATTTTATATCCCTGTTTCTAGTTCCTTTGCCCTCATCTCTCTTCATCACATCAGGGTCATCTATATTGGTTAATCTGGCAAATTCGGATTCTCTTTGTTCACCATATTCCACATTAGCATTCTGCTCCAGCTATGATGTTTCAACCGTGCTCATTTGTTGTTCACCATTTTGTTGTACACTTATATTGTCCACTGAGGAACTGTGTATGAGTCAGTGTCCATTACTCCTTCCATATTTTGTTGCCCTCCATCACCATTATCTGCGCTGCGAACAACACCTTGCCAGGGCTTATGAACAGTATTGTTTGGCATGTTTTTCTGGCCACTATTCCAGAAGCCATCCCATTTTTTCATTTTTAGATGCTGTGGAATTTTCTTATATTCTTCTAATCTTCGGTTCCATTCTTGCAGCCTGTTGATATTTTCTGCTCGCTGCTCTTCCATCTTTGTCAAAGTCTCTGTTTGCTGCTCCTCCAGCATTCTCCGAGACTCTGCATATCTTTGCCAAAAATTTGCCTCCGCTGGTTCCATTTTTAATTACCATCCAGGCTGGCAGGACTTCTGCTCTGATTCCACTGTAATGTAACAAAGTAATTCTGCCCTAGTTTACCCTAGGGTTTCAATTAAAATTCATATATAATACATCACCAGTCAATGACAATACAGTGCTTATTGCATACAATAAGTTCTACAGTCCATTTAACACAATTGCAATTGCTTTACCACTTAATTCAACTATTCAACATCAGATAATCCAAAACCCGATCCACAAAATTAAGATTCAGAATATTTGTATGTCCACAAAGACCAGTCAACTTAATAGTTTAATGAATTAATACCATATGACTAGACCAGAGGAAATGTCAATAGTTCAACAGAAAATTCAAAATAGAATGAATTTGTAACCTTCAGGCAGTTCCAAACTTCCAGCCTTCCAACACCTACTACTTAATAATTAAATCAAAAAATATCGTCGCAGCATCTTGTCAGAAAAAGAGATTTAAAATGACGTTCGGCTCTGTTGGCAGGACCCGAGCTTCATGCTTCAGTGTGAGGCATTACTCGCAGTGTAATTTCAGATGAAATTCACGTGTATATAAGTCCAGCCTCGAGGTGGGGTATAGTCCTCGCATGTATAATCATTAAGTTAGGTGAATTTCATTTCTCTGCTCCTTGCCCTCCCTTCGGTCAAGCAAGCGGGATACCCTCTTATCGCTTGTTTTTTAGGAAGAATCCGAACCTCCCTTAAGCCTTTGCTTTCGCGATCAATTCAGAGTGACGCAGGATCCCTTATGTCTCCTATAAGATTGCCCTCCTAACCCGGACGATTCCTTCAATTCAATTTATTCTTTGTTGCTCTGTCAGAGAAACGCCTAATTTCAGAACGTGATTTTGCAGCCTGTTTCAGATGCTACTCCGCGGGTGAACATGCACAGGTCTTCCACAGTTCTTCCGCATTCTAAAACGGAAAATGATATGAAGCTGCCTTGGAACTTCTTCGCTGGTTGTCGAATTAAGATCCATTTCAAGAATTTAGGGATTTGATTCATTCAAGCTGTTGAAATTTGGTACCAGAGGACAGGTGGTTCCCTAAGGCTTTGATCTTTGGCCTAGGGAAAAGTGTCCAAAAGAATTTAATTTTTCTCCTAAAGTGACTTTATAAAGTTATAAAGTCAAATCTAATTTAAAAGTGACTTTAAGTGATAAAGTTACTAAAGTCTAATTTTAAAGTGGCTTTAATAAAATCAATGTGAAATTAGAAAGGAAAAGTGACTTTGGAAATAAATGACTAAGTGGGTCTTTATTAAAGTGAGGTGAATTAAAAATAGAAAGTGAGATTTAAATGAGCATTTAATCTCAGCCCTAGATCTCAATCTATCTCAACCATTGGATTTAGGGATCCCCAAAAGTCACTTAGGGTTAGATTAAAGGAGGGAAAGAAGGAAAAGGTCATTCATTCTTTCATGAGCAGATTGAGAGAATGAGAGCAAGAGAGCAAGGGAGATTTCTGGGCAGTGAGGAGGAGGAGGCAGCAGCTTGGCACGCATTCCAAGGCAGCATTTCAGCAAGACATTTTCAGCAAGACAGTTCAGCAGCTTTAGCATACAGCAAGGCAGATTTTTGGCACGATTTTTTAGGAAGGAGGGCTGTACAGCAGGGCAGTACAGTAGGCCGTACAGCAGATTTGCACTGCAGATTTGCACAGATTTCGAGGAGCAGATTTGAGGGAGGCCGTACAGCAAGTGGCTATACCTTTGGCATGCATTTCGAGGCATAAATCGTACAGTAGATTTTTGGACAGCTTGCACGCTTTTCTAGGCAGGCCGTACAGCAGCATTTAAGGCTGTTATTTGGCACGAAAATCGAGAAAATCTGTACAGCGTTTATTGCTGTTCCTATTTTGCTGTTTGCACGTTTTCCGAGGCGGTGGTTAAGCACGGAAAAAGAGATAAGTTGTAAAACTCTGTTTGCTGATTATTTATTTTGCTGAATATTTCTATCACTGTAAAAAGCATTTTTCCAGAAATAAGAAGGAGCTTTCGAACTGGTTTTCCCCAAGAGTTGTAGGGGGTTTTTCCAGGGTCACCTTGACCAAAAATTACTGAGTTATGATGTGTTGAATGACTGTTTGTTACTGCTGTTATTTTATTTCTGCATTTTCAGCATTCTGAAAAATTTCCAGAATTTGTGTTTTCAGCAAATTTATTTTCCAGTTTATTAAATGTATGGATATGGGAAAGGGCATTTAATTATTTTGGAGTAATAAGGTGAAAACTGAAAACCGGGGTGGGAAACAGAATTTTCTACACAAGCAAGCGGGATACCCTCTTATCACATGTTTTTTAGGATGAATCCGAACCTCCCTTAAGCCTTTGCTTTCGCGATCAATTCAGAGTGACGCGGGATCCCTTACGTCTCCTATAAGATTGCCCTCCTAACCCAGACGATTCCTTCAACTCAATTTATTCTTTGTTGCTCTGTCAGAGAAACGCCTAATTTCAGAACGTTATTTTGCAGCCTGTTTCAGATGCTACTCCGCGGGTGAACATGCACAGGTCTTCCACAGTTCTTCCGCATTCTAAAACGGAAAATGATATGAAGCTGCCTTGGAACTTCTTCGCTGGTTGTCGAATTAGGATCCGTTTCAAGAATTTAGGGATTTGATTCAGAATTACTGCTCCGAATAGCCGCAGAATAGATCCAGATTACTAGGGTTTTGACCACAAAAAAACATTCACAGAAAAGGAATCAGATTGGCTTGCTTCAGGGAAGCTTACTTCAACAGAGATTTTCTTGACCTGTTAATCTTTCTCAGACAAGAACTTCCTCACTTACCATGTACCAGAACAAAGTAGAAAATAGGAAAAATAAAGAGAAAATAATTTTATAAACTAGCGTGGAATCTTTCACATCGAAATTGATAGGAAAAAAGGGGTCTTAAAACCAGCCTCATGCTCAAAGAATACAGAGATAAATGATCCAATCCAAGATGATTCAAATGAATCCAATCCTCTTGAATTTATAGATTTTCTCTGAGGGGTTCTCCTTCCTTAATTGATTGAGTAAACTTTACTCCAAGCCCCAGCTTTGGGTTTCTTCACCGAGCTGCCCCAAAACTCACCCCATACTGGTAATTTCGGGGTTTTTCCCATTTATGGAGGACTATAGCCTACAGGGATGGATAGGCTACTTTGTCGCCTGAGCAATTAATTTTTGGGGAACACTACAATCTTGGATAAATTTACCTAAAATTGTAGTGGAAAACTTCATCTCTTGAGCGAGAAAAGTGAACGATACTCCTTGCTGAGCCAGAGTGCAATGCAAGCCCCAAACTAAAACATGGAGTGAGAACTGTCCCCCGAAGCAATGAAAACCTCAAACTAAATTGTGCACTGAGAACTGTACCCCTAAATAAGTGTAAACTGTGTTGAACTCAATCTCACAAGCTTAGAAGTAAAAGTAATAATCAGATAAGTGGCCCTTGGCTATATTGAAGATTGTGACCTTAGTTTTCAAAAGGTTAAGATCACAATGACTGGAAAGAACGTAAATTTGTCTCTGCAGCCCCTTAAGGGAGGAGGCTGAGAGGATCATGCAATCAACAAATGAGAACAAGGAGATTAGGATGGATTCATCGTAGGAGATAATTTTCACCTATTGTGTATGATCCTTGAGAAAAGACCGTAACTCATCTACATAAATCCCAAAAAAGGATTGAAGAGAAAAGGCAGCCCTATTTGTCTCATGGAGTTCCGAATGTTGTCTGAGACATTATTAGTACAATGACATACAACAATAGATTCTTAGATTCTCAAGTTGGCATAAGCATTGAATTTTGGATATTTATTGTAGTCATCTGTTTGCAATGTTATTATATTCTGTTATCGAATTTTCTGCATATGTTAAGCCTAACTCTTAAACTAACATAATAAAGACATTTTCATGTTGATTTTCCCACCTGAAATTTCTTATCAAAATTATAATTGATATATTGCTTAACAATTTGATTCTAATTCATATTTTTAGCAATTAAAAATATCCCCTTTTATTTCTTAAAACCCACCAAGAATGAACCAGCAGGCCCTCAGCCTGCAGGTACGGCTCACTGTTGGTAATTACAAGCCTCAATAAAATATTAATTGCAGACAAATAATGACACAAAGATAACAATGAAGCACTCAGACAAGAACTATTTATGTGGTGAAACCTTGAAAGTGTGTCAAGAAAGCATCCACAGGGCAGGGTATTGGTATTGTTACCACACAATCTAGCAGGGCCCTAAAGAAGTGAAACCTAAGGAACAGCTACTAGACTAAGTGACAACAGTGGGACAATGACCCACTGTCACCTCAATCAAAGTCCCCTGCTCTTTACAGACTTTCACCAGTGGGAGGAGACCCGGTAGAAAGAGAATCACTTAAGATGGATAGATCAATGATTCAGGTATGAAGTGATTCCACCAAGCCCATTAAGGAGAGACACAACAATGACTCAATGCTTCAAGGACACTAACACACTCTCCAAGAAAAGCTTTAATATGAAGAGATCAAGACCAACGGTTTTAGATATAATGATGGCAATAGTTGTTCCTAAGGTAAAGACTATAGGAAATGAGGTAGGACCTCTCAAAGAAGCTCTATGTGACAATTTGACACCTCCCAAAGGCTCTTCGCTCTCTTTGAGAGACCTAAGAAAGACTCACATTAGAGATAGGGTTTTATGAATAAACGTGGGAAGAAATACTTCCAAGGTACTCACTAGGTCAAAGCAAGGAAGGAGAAAGGGTTTCTTATGATTTATTCCAACAAATAATAAGCTCGTACAACCCTCAAAGAAGTCCCCAAGGTGAAAGAGAAAGTCCTAGCTTTTCTTTCTTCGAGTAGCGCCTAGGGCAAGAGATTTTATAGATGAAACATGGGCAAATGCCCCCCAAACTTGGAGCATAGGTAGCCTAGACCCTAAGCTTGACGTTTGGACCCTCGAATTCCCAAAAAATCACCTCCATAAAGTTTCACTGCAAGGCCTAGATTTCCACCCTACCTTTAGGGGACAGAAATTTAGGATGAGAAAATATGGAGAAAAAGGAGTTTGATCACCAAAATCCTTGGACTAGTGCCTAGTACTTTGGGCTATGGAGTCTTAGATGATTCTAAATTGGCCAAAATTGTCCCTAAGGAAAGATTGATGCTTTGGCAATCAACCTTTAACATTTACCCATTCAAGATTTATGGAGTTTTATGGAAGAAAGACAAGATATTTTCAACTAGGAACATTCATCATTTGCCATACAATGAGTAACAAATGCAATTGCCAACCAAATAGCTTTCCAAAAATTATTTTCAATAATTAGGGCACAATAGCATTAACCTAGTTGCAACAATTCCGTAAATTAGACATTATTTCCAGAATTTATTCAACAAGAAGCACTTACAAGATGATAATATGATATATCCATTCACAAATCATGAGATAGCTCCAAAGAAGAAGGAAAACTTCAGCTCCAAATGCCAAAATGCATCAAAGAATCTCTAATAGCTTCCAAAGAAAAAGTTCCAGCTCTTTTACAAGAGAAGAATACAAGTGATGATGATAAGTTCTCACAAATGAGACTCACATCTATTTATATGAGTCTCTCTAAATCAAATTAGCCTAATGAGCCCCCAAAAGTATAAAATAATGTCCTAAAACAAGTCTTGGTCACAAGACGACCAAGTAGCTATCACAAGTTATGAATTAACCATCAATATGCAAGCCAAGTTGATGATGTCATGATGATGTAAGGGTGTTAGAGGGCCACATTGAGTCCTTTAAGTGCCATGATGAGAGAGAGGGCTCCAATAAAAATAAAATCAGGGATGGCCCCTAATTTTCCCTCCAAGTCATCATGTGGGGCCCCAAAAAGGGTTTGGCGCACAATTGTTGGTCTCATGGGTCTCCAGATGGAAGAAAAGTTTGTACAATGCTCCAAATGAGGGCTCTGATGATGGTGTCTAGCCTCCCATGTCTCAAGGGTGAGACAAACCTCCTCTAGGCCTTGGATCAACTACCATGATCATGCTAAGTCGGTCGGGGCATGCTGGTCCAAGTGCACATCTCGCAAATAATGTGGGGCAATGAACAAACTATTGAAGGTGTTGAGGGTGCCCATGGCATGAAATGATGCTCTGACACATGGAGTCCCATGGCTCTCAACGTATCCCCTAGGGGTGTCAATATAATCGTCTGGGGGCTTGGGCCCCAATTAAGTTGCCTAGTCCATGATGAAACCACCTGCCAATTACATATAAGAACCAATGCACTTCCTCACCATCAAGTACAATAAATCATTAGTGCATCTAAGTGAACCAAGTTTGTTAATCAAGGGCACATTGAGACTTCATAATGGGCTTTCCTTCCAAATTTGGGGCTTTAAGCTTACAACAGTGCTACCTCCCTCGGTAGGAGTTGCTAATAAACAACCCTATTAGGTGTTCCCAACCCCTAAGGGAAAAGACAGGTCCAAGGTACATCCTTCAATTGATAGGGGTCATTGAATAATGATGAGATGGATGGTGACACGGGGATCTCAAAGCCAAATGCCATGGGTTCAAGGATGGTAATGATGAGGGATGTCCATATATTTGGGTTTACAGATGTAGGAGGGAGCAATCATGGATACATGAGTTACCCAGGCCTTTGTTTTTCCACCTTCTTCATTTGCCTTCTGTCTTTTTATGATTTTTCTTTGTATTACTTCTCGGAGCTCCAAGAAATAAGAGCATGTTGTAAGAGATATGCATCAACTATTACCCCCTTAAGGTGGGGCAGTTCATCACCCACTAGGAGTTGGGATGTGCATGGGGTCCTTAATGATGTCTGGGCCACTCAAGGGCCCTAGGAACCAGACTGATGGCCCTGATGAAGGGGTAGAGCTCATGTTTGGCTTTGTTGGCATTATGGCTCTTGTGTTGTCCTTGATTGCAACCTACATTGATGTCAACCTCATCACAATTTCTTGGATGGATTGTCACCATAGTTTTTAAACTATGGTCGGTCTAACTCGGAATCGGCCTAGTTGATCGAGCCATATCCCTGCCCATATTGACTAGGTCAATTATCCAATTCGACGGCTTTTGAACTATATTAAGCCCTTGTCGCACGGAGGAAAGCCCATCAGGGCAATTGGAATCCTTCCCCCGAAAATTGGCCATGTTAACAGTGTGGCCTGCCGAAATTTCTCCTCATTGTTCGTGCGGCCATGCCTATAGGTGGCAAAAATTTTAAAAAAACTAGGAGCGAAACCATGGTTTCGCCCATAAGAATTTCTGTGAGTGAGAGGAATTAACATGGTCCATTTTTACCTTAGTATTTGTGCCTGTGGTATTTGGTGACCATTAGTTTTTGCCCAAGGTATATAGAGTTAATATGGCTATAAAAGGAGAACGAAATAGAGCAATGAGGGTGTGCATTCAATGATTTCTTCATGTGTTTTGGCTTGAGCAGGTGCACACCAAGGGCAAGAGGAGGCTCAGATCTGTCTGCTTGAAGATATGGAGCTAATACTAGAGGATATAATGATGGATTTACTTGTATACTCACTGGTTTAATTGCAGATCAAAAGTGATTTGAGAACAGAGAGATAGAGCGGGGAAGATCTTGTGTTATAACTTGTTTGCAGGTGCCAAAGGTCAAAGACTAGTATGATTTGAATATATAAACCATATGTGCATTGCTCATAATTTTTATTGCAGATCTGATGCAGAGATATTAGAGTAGGATCTACTTCAAAGGTTCATTAACTTATAGAGATCCGCATTCACTTGTTTGTGACAGTGAAGATCCATTGATGTATAAGTTTGGTTTGATTTCCAAGCATAGTAAATGAATGATCATTATTGCTCCTTGATGTGTTGTTAAAAAATAGACTAAGGGTCTTGAGTCTCCATTGTATGTAGGGGTTGTATGTCATGCTAGCAGAGATTTGAATGGTGTATGCAGGGATCAATGTGACAGAGACTCTTGTGCTTGTATTTGCTTGATCTGTATGCAGATCTTGGCTGTCTTGATTGGTTGTATATCCAATTGGCTAGTAAACCATTTGCAACTTGAATGATATGCAGAGATCAAATTTTGTCTTCAGAATTTGCAGAGATGGTAATCACAGAGTCTACAAGTTTACGAATGGATTGCTTGTTATCTTCAGAATTTATTGATGATCCTTATGCTGATAAGGGTTCAGGAGTGATTGCTTCAAGGCAGAAACTTATGAGTAATGGTACTTGTCGCTTGTTGACATTTTTGTTGGTTCTCCTAGATTAAGTTTGTTGCAGGAGTACACTTATTGATTATGCTAGAAGTGACCTTTTTAGTGACAGTGACAAAAGTATCATGATCTGTTGAAAAGTGTAACTAGTATCGGTCTTCATAATTGCTACTTTTGCAATTCTTATGTACTTGTCAAAAGAAGAAAAAATAAAAAATTCTAAAAGAAAAAATATTTATGAAGCATGGGTTTCATGCCCAAGTCTTTGGTCAAATAGGTCAAGCATCCATTGTATGCTTCTAGGCCTTTGTCTTGAGTCATGGTCATTGTAATTATGTAAAAGACCCATTTTGGCAGTTTTATCAAGAGAAGAAAAAATATTTTTGGATATACAAGTGTCTAGGTAAGCTCCCAAGAACAAGTCGGCCTAGAGTGGGCTTGAAAAGCCACTTGGACGGCTATAAAAAGGAAGATCTCGTCCTCCATTGTTACAACAAGAAGCTCGCACATCTTAATGTTTTCTGGTCTGCGGTTTGGAGAGGTATATGAAGGTCTTTAGGAGGCTAGAAGACAGGGAAAATTTTAAAGATGGAAAATTATTTTGAAGTTTAAAAAATTGGCGAATCTCACTAGTCCCTAATATGAAAACTATAAAATGTTTATTGATGTATTTGTAAAATTATTCAAATTTATAATGATATTATATATACTGTCTATATAATGTTAGCGATTTTTAACGTAAAATAATTTTATATTGTAAAATTTGGGCGAATATTTTTTATAAAAAAATGGAAATTTGCGAATCTTTTTTTTGGAAAAACCATGAAAAATTAGCCCACCTACGAATATTAGCCCCTAAAATTTCCCATGCTAGAAGAGCCTTGCAAAGAAGATGTTCTTGAAGTCTTTGAAGATCCGAAATTGCAGAAGTCCGAAATTGCACAAGTCTGGAGTTGTAGAAGGGTTTCCACATATACGAAATTGCAGAAGTAAAGAAGACATGTTTTGCTAGTTGGTTGACTTGCATCTTGGTGACAGCTAGAGGTCTTATGTTTGGTCTTGGAAGTCTCCTTTGAAGTTGATAAGAAGAGAAGTTTTTTATGGGTTTTCCCCTTGGAGGGGATTTTCCCTAGCGTAGAGCCTATATCTTGTGTTCACGTGATCTTTATTGATTTTGACATTTATTTGATGATGAGAACATAATCATAACTAAGAAGAAAAACATAAAATCATAAGTAAATGTCATGTAAGGAAAATGTTAAATTACAGATGTTGCCCTAATCAGTTTTCCAACATGATCTTCATCGTATATCAACGATATGATATTGTAGAGACTACATACTATTGTATGGCTTGTTGCAAAGTTTGTTGAGAGAGTTTTGGATGATTTATGAGATAATGTTTGAATCTAAACATTGGTATGTTTAACACATGTTTGAACTATGACTAGACTAAGCTAGTGATTCGGAGATTGCATTCATTAAGAACTTATTGCTTTGCTATAGTGACTTATTGTATAGATATCACTTTGACATAGATGTCGCTACTTGTATTGATGTCCTTTCCTTGTATTAGGACTTGATGATGAATTGCCAGTATATGAGATTATGGTGATAACTGTCTATGCAAAGAAGGGGTTGGCAATGACTGAGTATGGCAAATCTAGTTGTGTTGATGTTGATAATTGATCCTTATAAATTTGATGAGCCACAATGAAAGAAGTATTATGTTGTTGTTTGTTCTTGTCTCACATTGCCTGGTAGGAGGAATCTGATGAACTTGCTCTTGACAATGATATAACATTTGGTTGTGATAATAGCTTGGTGCAAAGTTTTGTACATTGACTTGACAGGTTGTGACTTGACAATTAGTGGATGAGATTTGGTAGGGTTGTGATTTGATTGGTATTTTGGCTTAGTATTGTCCAATGTTATCAAAATCAAACTGGTCATCGAATCGGAAAACCTTGTGGACCGAGAACCGGTCGGAACCAGGTAAAAAGAAAAAAAAACCGGTTTACCAAAAACACATAAAATATTCATATTTTAAAGAAAAAACAGATATATTCATGTGCATCCATATGAATCCAAACCATTTATACACAAATATGCAAAAGTTCTCATTTATATAGCAAGTAATAGTGCATATAACCAAAATAACACTTAGTGCAAAACATCGTTGAAACAAAAAAGTTACAAACATCAAGAAGCAGGGTCTAAAAGGCCTTTATAGTCTAAAATAACATCATAGATCATAGTTTTATAATACAACCTACAATACTACAAGCTACAGCTACAACAAATCAATGATCAAATCATCAATCATCATCAGAATCATCCTCCTCATCCTCATCTGAAGAATGAGTAGCATCCAAGTCTGCAATGGGATTATGGCTTTGATTCCCTTGGCACTTGATTCACCCTCTAAATTTTTAAAGAAAATCAGCTCCAAAATCCTCTGAAATTAACTATGTAGCAGCCCCAACAAAATAAAAATTTAAAATTTAAAAAAATTAAAAATAAATGAAAAATAAAAAATATCTTCCACCAGTTGCAAAAACCACTAAAGAAAACCCAAATATCTCTGGGAAACAAATAAAAATAAATAAATAAATAAATAATAAAAAAATCATTGAAGTAGCGCTAAAATCTGCCAACCCAACAACTCTCCAAGACTCCAATTAGCTCTTCAAATCTGCAAAAAATCTCCCTCAGAACAACCCTGCAAAAACACTATGAATTCTTCTCACCAAACTCAGCTCAAGAATTGCAAGAGACTCAAATGAATAGTGTGAGTGAGATAGAGGGGGTGGGGGTGTTTAAGTAGCTTTGGGGGTGGCTATGGTAACATTAGTAACTAGGAAAAATAATAATTAAAAATATATATATAGATAAATAAATAAATATATAAAAACATTTTTTTAATGCCCAGTCTTGTGAACCAGTGGAACCACCGGTTCGATGTAGAAATCGGTCGGTTCAGTGTCGAAATTGGTCGTTTTGGTACTGAACCAGTCACTACCGAACCGGTCATTTCCAATTTGGAGGGCCAATTCAGACCAGTTTTGCCTCCAAACCGATCGGACCGGTAGGTTTTCCGGAACCGGTTCAGTTTCGATAACACCGGTATTGACGGTGATGATGAACAAAGGAGTTTGATGGTTTGGTTTATAACTTGACTTGATGATTTATTTGGCTTGGCATCACAGTGTTATGGTTTGACAAAATTTAACAGCCTTGGCCAGTTAGGGTTTTTTACAATGATGGTCAATTAGGGTTTTTGACAGTGTTGATTTGGTTTGGTATGACTTGACAGTATCATGGCTTGGTTGACTTGGTATTGACAATGATTTGATTGTGCATTAGTATATTTGTTTGATCTAGTTGCAATGCTTTAATTGGTATTCAATGGTTGGTATATTGGCATTCAATGATTGGTATTCAGTGGGTTCAGCGAATCGATTATTCAGTGATTCAGTCATTTAGTGATTTGGTATTCAGTTATTCAGTAATTCAGTGTTTGGTACTTGGTATATGGTTTGTGCGGGTGGTGGCCTGCATGTTTTGATGGTTGTTTGAGACAGGTGGATCTCGTATGAAAATTTTGAAATGCAATCCACGAAGGTGTTGAGAGTGGTAGCCTTCAGTAAGGGATTCTAAACTTCCTTACGGTAGGCGTCGGTAAACTTGACAAGGAGTAGGAGCTTCCTTCCAGTGGGTGTCGAAGAATTTGTGGAGGTTGTAGCCTCTTGCAAGTACGAGTCTGCTTGTTGGCAAGAGTTTGAGCCACTATAAAATGTAAGAATACTTTCTTTATTATAAAAGAAGAGAGAACAACAACGGCGGTGGTTTTCTCCCACATTGGAATTCCACTTAAAATCCCAGTGTCCTTATGTGTTTATTTGTTTTGCATACCTATGGTTTACATGTTTTTATAATTAATGTTGCTCATGGTTTATAACACAATATCCTGCGAATGAAGTAATGGTTCAAGATAACTGTGAAATGAAAGCATAAGTTAAGTAAATTTAACTTAGGCATGAAATATTAATCCCCCCCCACCCTCAAAGCATTTCTAACAAGATTTTTCCCACGTACTATAGAAAATGTTCCAGCCATCTTTTGCATTTTATGATATTCTTTTCTTTTGTTTCTTGCTTGTGGCCATGATATGCTTTTAACATTCTTTTAGCTCCATCAACCTCCGAGGCAACAATTCCAAGTATGCCCCAAACATGTGGACAAGGGGAGGGGGCATACCAATGTCTTGTGGACCCAGAGAGGGAAGATGATGAAATAGGGTTTGTAACGTGTGGAGGGGAGTGAAAAATGTAAAATGGGAATGTTGACCACTAAAGTTGTACCTGAAAATTCTTTAAATGACTCTATGTCCAAGAATATGTCAGAGGCTTCATGTACCATCAGAGTTCACCATATCATCAAAGTTTTTTAACTCTACTTCTTCTTCTTATCTTCTTCTGTTGTACTCAAATTCCAAAAGCCCTGCGAGGATGACATAAAGTGATGTTAGTATGATGAGTTGAATCATGTAACAGGCCTAGGTAACTTGGGACCTTGTCATCAAATGAATTTACTCTAGGAGGTTTTTTCACTTGGTTAATTATTACATTCTTACGAAGACTTAATAACTAATTGAGTTTTTTCCTCCAAGCATAACCCCAAAGCTGGAGTGCGGCTTGATGGTGAGGCCTTGGGTGAGTCCTAGTGTCTAGAGTCATTGTATATTACCATACTAGATCACTCGTAAAATTTCATAGAATTTGATTAGGTCTAGAGGTCATTTTTTAAATTTTTTAAATTTCCCGCAGGGCGGAAATTTGAATAAAATCTGAATGTAAAATGTAATAAGTGATGTCTAGAGAAGTTCTTTGGGATATGTGTGCTTAAAATTACACCTGTCACCCTCAACTTTCTACTATGACACACTTTGAGGGATAAGAAATAAGTTGTAGACCCTCGAAACCCACTTTTCCTAAGTTTAGCGGAAAATGTGGGAATAAATTAGCCCAACAATTAAATAAATGGAGAAAAATAAATATCCACACATGCCCAAATGATGTGGAAATGAGGTGGAAATTCATCTAAAGGTCAAAGTTGAGTTACTAAGTGATGTGGACTCCACATAAACCACAAATCAAGCACATCGATTTTTTTGTGGAGAAGACAACGAGCACATCGATTTTTTTGTGGAGAAGACAACGAGTTCTAGTGACAAGATCCACGAATATGAGTTGACTTGAGATTGGATTAGAATTCACTCTCCCACATGTCCTCTCATCTAATTCGAACTCCCTCATCAAGAATTGTGTGGGTCTTTAAGAAATAAATCAAGTTGCCACTTGGGAAATTCGAATTTTAATGAAGGAGCATTGGTATGGTCACCCATTTATCTTGGGATTGTCACCATTTCCTTGGGATTGGCTCCCAAACTTCTATATAATAGAGCCATGGGCTCTCACTATGTATCATCCATTGTTACTAGTTATTGTGTCTATGGAAACATTGCTACTTTGTACACTTTTCAAGAATTGCAATAAAAAACTGTGGGGGTTCATTCATGGGTGTTCTTCCTTTGGAGCATGGTGCATTGTGAGCTATTGATATAATCTCTTCTATTTATGCTTTGAGTTATTTCATAATCCATTTACTCTTGTAGACTTACTAGTCCAAAGCTATCTTATATTAGCATTTGATTTTGGAAGTAGGCTCTAGATATTGAAAACTCTAGTTTATTTTCAAATAAATTTCTAGAAGTTTCAATTCATTGTTTGTTTATCTAAATCTATATGGACTAATGTGTGATAGGATCATTGAAGTATAGTAGAAAATTTATTTTTGGATCAAGCATTAGGGAAAGTCTTTGGCAAACCAACCCACTCTTGAAGCATCTTCAAAGGAACTCTCATTTGTTATTTGGATCTTTCATAGTTCATCTTACAAAGAAGTGTTCTTGCAAGGATTCGTTTGGACATAGCTTGTATACAAGCAAACATTTCATATTTTAAATCTTTTCAAATAATGTTTCATCGATATTTATTTTGCTATTGAAGAGCATGTTAAAAATTAAGCAAGAATTGGAGCAATTCCTTAGTCTAAATTTTATAGAATATTTGTAGATTATATTTGCTAACGTTCTCTTTGTTTTACACGAAGTTTGAGTGTGGGTTTTGCAGAAAATTCAGATTTATTTTGGACTATGCTCACATTTTGTGTTGACAGCATTGAGGAAGTTAAAGCTTGAAACTCTAACTATTTGTTGTAGGACCCCAAGAGCACGTGAGCATCAACTTTAGGGAGTTTGTGGGCAATCCTGGACAGCAGCAAATTAGCTTGGCCATGGGCCTTTGGTCAATTGTAATTTTCAGATTTCAAGGGTTGTTCATTGGCCATTGTGGTTGCCACTTCTTGGAAGGAGATCTTGGTTCCTATAGACTCCTATTTTGTAATTTTCCCTTCCATCTTCCAGGCAGCCCATTAAGGGGTCTTCTACTAATTGTAAAAAAACTAATAAAAGATCTATTTTTCTTGTGGGAGCTTGGGTTTCACCCATGGCATCCCTTCTCTCCATTTAGGGAGAAAAACATGAGAGTGGATTAACTTTTGCATTTTCTTGGTTTCCACATTAATCGCATGCTTAAAATTTACACAACCTCACTCATCACACTTTTATTTTGTTTACATAAATTTGCTACAATTCAACTTGAGGCTTTGCATTCTTTATTTTATATATTGCTTTGAGCTACAAGCACTTTACTTTGAGCACTCTACTCTTCACATGCAAACATTTCAATTTCTAGCAAACTTTAATTTTATTTACTAATTCATCTCCATTTAGTTTGACAAATTTGTTTCATGTATATTTGAATGCATGTTTCATTTCTACACTACATTGTTATTTCGAATATTGGAGCATTCTATTCTCATTTTCTACTTGAAACAAGTTTATCTACAAGAAACTTACTTCTATCACTTGCTCACATTAAGCTACCATTTTGTTTTTACTTTGAAGTCATTGGTGCAATTTTACTTTGGGTATTTCCTAATTTATGGAAGTATTGGCATCAAGATTTCAAGAGCAAGTAACTTACATGCATCTCACTTAGCCACATTTTATTGCTAATTGGCATTTCTAAAATTAACCTCCAACTTAAGTTGGTGGTATTTTTAATTTTGGGCAGCTAGATCCAAACTCCATGTTGCACTACTCATATGATGATGATTATATTTTTGTTGGATTCCTCTTTTGGAGAGGTGCAAGATTGATTTAAAGATCATCTTGTTTGGATGAGCAAAACTTAGATTTTGATTTTATTTCCCACACATGTGCAAGGTCAGCTAGATTTGTAATGTAGACTCACAAGCCCAACAAATGTATCACACACCCTCACTAATGGATATAAATTGGAGAGAGATGATGCTCATTTCATCATCATCTCATCACACACATTCCTCATGATCTGATTGGTTCGTACAGCCTAGAAAAGGCTTCTCTCTCCCAAGTGTGAAATATGGATGTCGGAAATCTAGATGCCGGAAATATGGATGCAAGAACAAGTTGAAGAATATCAAGAAGGAAAAAGATGAATCCATCCAATCATATTTTATGAGGCTCACAGAAATCAGGAATGATCTCCTTGCCATAGGAGAAGAAGTAGTTGACCGAGAGCTCGTCCTCATTGCTCTTGGAGGACTTCCCCGAGACTGGTATGTATTTAATACTACGATTCTTAATAATAATGTGATTCCTGATTTTGATGAAGTGTTGACGAGATGCACTCAAGAGGAGACAAGAATGATGGAGAGAGACCATCCCTCTAATGGAAATGGAGGTGACCCTATTGCCTTCACCGCTCATGCAAAGAAGAAGAACCATGGTGGCCCGAGAAATCAAAACCAAGGAAGAGCGGAGCCCAAAGGAAGAAAGGGAAGATGTTACACTTGTAACAAGACTAGTCACTATGCAAGACAGTGACAGGTAGGATGACAACAACAACTTCAGGGAGAATGGCAATCAAAGGTTGGTCCCAGGGATGATGACAACAACAACTTCAGGGGGAATGGCAATCAAAGGAACAACAGGTTCAAAGGAAAGAGGAAGGCTCCCTCTGATCGAAGTGGAAATGGCTAACTTTTCAAGAGGTCAAGAAATTCCAGGTACGATGAGTCCAATGTTGTTGATAATAAGAAAAATGAATATATTCTTGTATATACCCTCTCTGTTGCATCTCCTCCCGACACCCTAGATCTCTGTTTGATTGATAGTGGCGCTTCAAGGCACCTCACTGGATATAAAGAAACACTCTCTGATTTGATTGAGAAAGATATTAATTTAGAAATTATCCTTGGAGACAATGCCACGTATCCCGTGAAAGGGACAGGGACTGTGACCCTTCATCTATCTCAAGGTCAAGTCCTCTGCTTACAAGATGTGTTGTATGTACCTAATTTGAAAAAGAACCTTATGTCCATTTCGGCAATGGAAGACAAAGGATTCAAGGTCGCATTCATTGATGGAAAGGTACGCATCTAGAAGAACAACTTCAAAGAAACTCTTATTATTGGTTTTAGAGTTGATACACTGTATCAGGTTGGAAAAAGTCCGTTGGGGGCCATGTCATGTGATACAACTATTCAAACCGAGCTATGGCACCTGAGGTTTGCACACCTTCATTACAAAGCCCTTCCCAAGGCAAGGAAGTTGGTGACAGGGATGCCCGAGTTTAAAGATGATCATGAAGGTATACGTCAGGGTTGTGTCGAAGGGAAGCATACAAGGGAACCATTCCCCTCAAGTGTCACAAAGACATCAGATATCTTGCAATTGATACATTCTGATCTATCTGGTATGTTGCCCGTAACATCCTTGGGAGGATGTTCCTATCACATGACTTTTATAGATGACTTCTCTTGCAAAACCTAGATATATTTCTTGAAGAAGAAGGACGAAGCATTCAAATGGTTTTGTACCTTCAAAGCCTTGGTTGAAAATCAAACCGAGAAGAAAATCAAAATTTTGAGGACCGATAATGGGACAGAGTATGAGTCAAATGAATTCAATGACTTTTGCAGGGAAGCTCGCATTAAGAGGGAGACCACAATTGTGTATAGAGCAAAATGGTGTTGCTAAAAGAAAGAACAGGAACATTGTGGCATGCTATATGACCAAGGTCTTCCGAAGTTTCTATGGGGAGAAGTTGCGAACTCTGTTGTGTATGTTCAAAATAGATGCCCGCATTTCGCTTTAGACTCCAAAAATCCAAAGGAAGTCTTCTCTAGTAAGAAGCATGATGTCTCCCACCTTAGAGTTTTTGGAAATCCTGTTTATTTTCATGTGCCGAAAGAAAAGAGAAGCAAGTTGGATGCTTCTGGGAAGAAGGGAATGTTTGTGGGCTCAGTGAAACCTCGAAGGCATATAGAATCTATGTGCCTGGTCAAAGAGAAGTGGAGATATGCCATGATGTCACCTTCGATGAAGATGCTACCCTCAAGAAAGTTAGGAATCTTCCTAGCTCAAAGGAAGACAAAGAAGAAGAAGAAGAAGTTGGAAGGCAGGAAGAACTAAAGGATGAACCTATGCCCAATGTTGAAGGATCAATGGATCCTATCGATCCAGCTCCTTCAAATAAAAGGAGACCCTCATGGCTCAAGAGCACTCTCGAAGATGCCGAGAGACATGTTGCCCCAAGGGGGACATTCCGTGAAAGTAAGAAGCCGAATAAATAGGTACCAAGGGTACCTAGCAACCATGAGTACAATTGTACAATCTAAGCCTGGATCATTTGAAGAAGTCGTAAAGCATCAAGTTTGGAAGGATGCTATGCACGAAGAATATGAGTCTATTATGAAGAATGATGTTTGGGATGTGGTCCCAAGTCCAAAGGACAAATTTGTTGTCACCTCGAAATGGCTCTACAAGATCAAGCATGGAGCCGATGGAAGTGCTAAAAAGTACAAGGCAAGATTTGTTGCTCAAGGCTTCTATCAAAGGAAGGTATAGATTATGATGATATATTTAAACCACCATCCGATCGATCATTGCCCTTGCTACAAGGCAAGGATGGAGTCTCCATCAAATGGATGTGAAGACTGCTTTCTTACATGGTTCAATCAAGGAAGAGGTTTATGTGGAGCAACCTTTGGGGTTCAAAGTCCAAGATAGAGACGCATATGTATGCAGGTTGAAGAAAGGCCTCCATGGGTTGAAACAAGCCCCCAGGGCTTGGTATGAGAAGATTGATAGCTACTTGATGAAGTTGGGCTTCACTCAAAGTGATGTTGATCCAAACCTTTATTTTAAGGTTGATAAAGATAGGCCTCTCATTCTGGTTATCTATGTGGACAATTTCTACCTGACAGGTGCTGACCCTCTTATTCATCAATGTAAGAGGGAGCTAGCTTCTGAGTTCGAGATGAAGGACCTAACGTTGATGCACTATTTCCTACGCTTGGAGGTCTAGCAAAATCCAGGTGAGATTTTCCTTTCTCAAGGAAAATATGTTGTGAAGCTATTAGAGAGATTTGGGATGGTGGACTATAAGTCTGTGTCGACACCGATGGAACTCAACTTTAAGAAGTTGTGTTGAAGCGTTGTTGGGCCCGAGCTAGGAAATCCCACCGAGTATCGACAACTCGTAGGGGCCTTAATGTTCTTAGTGAACTCACGTCCGGACGTATGTTGTGCAATGAACACTTTGAGTCAACATATGGTTGAGCCTCATCACATTCACTGGATTGGTGCCAAGAATCTATTGAGATATCTTCAGGGCACAATCAACCATGGGCTGAGATACACTATCGGGAGTTTGAGACTCCATGGATATACTGATGTCGATTGGGCTAGCAGTGTGGTGGATCATAAGAGCACATCTGGATGTTGCTTCGCCCTGGGTTCTACTTCGATCTCTCGAATGAGCAGGAAGTAGAAATCAATTGCTTTGAGCACTATTGAGGCTGAATACATTGAAGCGAGTATGGCCTGTTGTGAAGTTGTTTGGTTGAGAAAGCTCTTTAGTGAGTTATTTGGGCATGTGTTAGATACCACTGTTACCTTTTGTGATAACCAGAGTGGGATTCGTCTTTCTAAGAATCCTGTGTTCCACGGCCGATCCAAGCATATTGATATTAGGTACCACTTTGTCCGGGACATAGTACAGGGAGGCGCCGTAAGGCTCGATCACATTGGGACTGATGAGCAGGTCGCACAGATTCTCACGAAACCCCTGTGAAGGTCAAATTCTTAACCTTCCGTGAGAAGTTTGGAATCGTGGAAAGACCCTATTGTGAGGGTCCTGCTTGAGTTGGACAATGAGCTCTAGGAGCTTCGGGGGGCTTGGGGATAGCTTCTTGGAGCTATAAGAACATACGAGGCTAGGCTTGCCGAACCTTGTTGTGCTTCTGCCCCACTGTTATGATGTTGAGTTGGTTCACCCTCTCTTTTATCTATGCCCTGCATGCATCCTATCCATGAAGTTTCGGACTCATGGGAAGTACCTCTCATTTGGCCAATGAGGTGGAAAATGTGGATAAAGACCAATAGCAAGACCGATGGACGCATCAAGGATTGTCGTACTCTCTGTGTCTAGGATGGGATGTGTCCAACACCTTGATCTGGGATCAAGTCTGATGAGGTTCTTACCTCTAAACTGACTTCAAGTCAGTAAAATAACTTTGGGTTAGTATGTGACTCTCTTGAGTCCATTGAGGTTTTAACCTCTAAGCTGACTTCGGGTCAACAGAGTGTGTTGTCTTTGTGACTCACTCTCGTTGTGCGAAGAAGAGCAAGCAAAGCATGTTACAGTAGGATGACACAGGATTGTGGGGTGATGATGATAATACACGATGGTACTGATGACAGGATGGCACAAGTGAACAGATGGAGTTCTCCCTAGTTGAGAGGGAGTGTTAATTTTGGGCAACTAGGTCCAAACTCCATGTTGTACTGCTCATATGATGATGATTATATATTTGTTGGATTCCTCTTTCGGAGAGGTGCAAGATTGATCTAAAGATCATCTTGCTTGGATGAGCAGAACTTATATTTTGATTTTATTTTCCACACATGTGCAAGGTCGGCCAGATTTGTAATGTAGGCTCACAAACCCAACAGATGTGTCACACACCCTCACTAATGGATATAAATTGGAGAGAGATGATGCTCATTTCATCATCATCTCATCACACACATTCCTCGTGATCTAATTAGTTTGTACAGCCTAGAAGAGGCTTCTCTCTCTCCCACGTGTGAAATCTGGATGTCAGAAATCCTTTTGTTGACTTGCGTTGACTATTTTGGGAACTATCTCATGAGGTGTGTGTGACACTGAAGGAAGGCTGACCTTGTATGTGTTTGACTGAACCTCCGGGAGGTTGGAAGAGCTAGTTTGACCAGCCAAAGTCTTTACTGGCTAGGTCATCCTGTTGACTGTTGTAACAAACATTTCTCTCTATCTTTGATGGACAAGAAGAATTGTAAATTCTGATTTATTATATTGGCTTGTCTTTTGTCGATCTATTATTATGTTCCATCAGCATTTACTTTCAATGATTATGTGATTGCTAATCTGAATTGGGCCTATAAGAAAGATTGAAGTAAATTGCTTTAAGCATAAAACATACCATGGTTATCTAAATTTAAAAGTATAGACTTTAGGGACCCTCCACCCCTATTGACTCCTCATTGTGAGATCTGGATTTCTGGGCAAGGATGAGGTCTGGGGACCGGAGTTCAATTGAAACTCTGTTTTAGAATAGAACTAATAAAATAAACCAAGAGCATCTCTACATCACAGTACAACTCTCTTATATATGCTATCTTGAATTTATTCGAGTCATATTTGCAAATATCCTCATTTTCTCAATAAGCATTTGCTTTATAGTGCAAGTATTTGGATCTTTTAATTTTGCAACAATTAACTTTCTTGTACTTGGAATATCCTTCATTGGTGCAACTCTATTTCAAGTTGTTTCATATATTTCTTGTTTCGGTGATCATTTTGCTCATGAGTAGTTGATGTCATTATCTTGTCATTGGAGCGTTTATTTTCAAGTAGTATCTCCTTTATGGTTGCAATTGATGTTTATATGTTCATCTTGGTCTAACATTTGATGTTGCAGGATTGTCTATCATTGTATCTTAATTTCATTTTTGGGCAAACTATCGTTATTTATTTTAAGGGCTGGTCTATACTTTGAATATATCTTTGAGATTTGCTCATTTATTCATATGCTTACTTAAATCTTGAAAACAAGTTATTTTTTACAAACACTCCTCTTAACTTAATCTCCTAGAAACTTATACCATATAACTTCTCATTAGGGACCACCCCCCTTAGCTTGCCTAGGAGAGAGCTTTAATAGAGAGAGTTGGGAATAGGTGAAAACCCCATCTCATAGTTTTGCCACCAAACCACACCTTCTGGGGTTAGTGGTTTTTCTCATACTAACTTAAGTATGTGTGCAAGGCAGAAACAACAAGGAAAATGGGATCGTGCTACCAAAATTGGGGTTTCCCAAATAGTGCCCTTCCTAAAGCCATAGGCCGATAAGGGAGATATCACGGGACTAGGATTGAGGATTAACCCCCCATTTAAGGTGAGGAAACAAAACTACAGTCAAAACCCTTCTTCCAAGTGGCCTAATAATCCATGCCCAAGGAAAAACAAGCATAAGCACCCAATTGCACAATGAAAAACATATCTTTAGGATTGGATTGCCCACCTTCAAACATATGTTATTGACAAATGGGCAAGGGGACATATGACAGGTTCATGGAGCGTAGATCAAATGGCACAATACATCAGCTACACTGGTGGTGGTCAAGGGTTGTTGGTTGTCGGTTGAAGAGATCTTTAGGAGAAAAAATTTCCTATGGGGTCACCCACTTTTGGTGGTAACAGGTATTATATTGATCAATAAAAAAACATTACAATCAAGTTTACAATCATACTCTATGTCTCCAACTACATGGATATATCTAATTTGGCATCATTACATGAACTACAACTCATTATACAAACTACCAAAAATTTACATTAAGTAAATTTTGGTTTTTGCAATATATTTCTCTATTGATTGTTGTCCTGATTCCAACAATCTTCACCTTGACAACAATTTACCTGATACCATGTCCAAGCCCATTCATCACCTCTTCTATAAGCCAAGAGAAGTTAAACACCACCACAACTTCTATTAGTTTTGTAAACATGTCTGCACAATTTTCTCAAATATGGACTTTCTTAAGATCTACTCCACCTTTAGTCACCAAGTTCAACAATTTGAACTTTCAAGTTCAAAATTTGTCGAACTTCAAGCCATTTCAAATGATTTCATTCTAGTTTTCCATTAAATTCATGTATTATGTTAAAGCTTGATTGTTTAGAGGTTAAAAGTTGAAAAATATAAAAACCAAATGCTCTTGTTCATTCTTTCCTTTCACACACATTTCCTTGTCACATTGCGTTCTTCCTCCATCACGCTCTCACTACTTGGACGACAATAATTTGTTCCATGAACATGATGCCAACCTCTTCAAATTCCCTTTTCTCACAATTCTAACGTCAAGTTATAGCATACAAGATTTAGCGTTTGCTATGGTGTACAAGGTTAAAAGTGGCCACTTCAACAATGACAGCGACGAGAACAAATGGATGGAGTTGTGAAGGCCACATACTTGACACAATGGCTACATGAGTGACGAGATGAAGGTTGAGACGATAGGACTTAAACCATTTGAATTAAAAAAACTAATTTGAAACTAAAATTTTCAAAATTTAAACCATTTCAACAACTTGTGTATGGGTCAGACTTACCTTCCTATTTGTTGCACAAGGATTGCAATGCTCCCACCTACCAGCTTGTCTTCAACATTTATCTATCTGAAACAATTTAAAATTCATAATTTAAAAATTTTTATTTAAATTAAAAATTTCAAGATACGTGTTGAATATAGAAAAAGTCCATATAATATATATATAACATTTTAAATTTGAAGTGTACAAGTTTATTTCTTTGTTTTTCTAATTAATGAATTATTGAGTACATTAAAATCTATTATATAGATTTTAATTTTGAAATTTTATAGTTTCTTGAATTTGATATCGAAATTTATTATCAAAATTTTCATGGTCAAACTTTATTGAATTTCTAGGTCATTAAATTTTAACACGAACTCGAACCAGGGGACTTAGACTCCACCTCCATCAATAATATGTCTTAGAAAAAGGCACTCAATATCAATATGTTGTCTTACTATGATAAGTTGGACTGGTAGCCAAATGGATGGCGCTTCAACTACTACAAAATACAATCACATTATCGTGTATTCTTCCAAACTCACCCAAAAGACACTTCAACCAAATTGCCTCCTTGCATGCATGTAAGATAGCAACATTTTGCCTCTGGATAAAGCAAATATTTCCTAAAGCTTTGACATCCAACTAATAGATCCTCCTACAAGAGTAAGGACATAACTTGAAGTAAATCTTCCCTTGTCCAAATCGCCTACAAATCTAAATCAATATAATCATGCACAAAATCACTACAATTGTTGAAGGTGATGCGATAATCACTTATGCCTCTAAAATATCGAAGCACCCATTTCATTGTTTTCCAATGCTCTCTTCCTAGATTTTCCATGTATCTACTAACAACAATTGCATGTGAAATATTTGGTCAATACCTACTTTCACAAAAATTAAACTTCCTACAACATTAGCATATGGCACATGAGAGACGTTATCTTTTTCTTCTTCACTATTGGGACATAAACCTAAAGAAAGCATAAAATGGGAAGCAAAAGTGATATTTACAAGTTTCACATTGTTCATACTGAATTTCACGAGTATTTTCTCTACATAATTTTGTGGTGATAACCTAAGCTTAACCTTTTTCTCATCTCTATGTATTTATATACCCAAGATTATTTTTGTTTCTTCTAGATCTCTCATATCAAAAGTCCTAAGCCAATTGAGCCTTTAACCTATTGATTCATCCATGATTTTGCTTGCAACACCAAGATAATGAATATATCGTTAAAACTTTTGAAGTGAACACAATGGTCATGCTCACTTTCAATATAATTTTGGCCCACCATGAAGAAATCAAACTTCTTGTACCATTGGCTAAGAGATTGTTTTAGGCCATACAATGACTTCTTGAGATTACAAACAAAATTTCTTTTGCAATGTTGAACAAATCATATTTCCCCATCTAGATCTCCATTAAGAATGTTATTTTAACATCTAATTGCTCTAATTCTAGATCAAGTAAAGCAACTAGTGCTAATACAATACAAACAGACACCAGCTTAACAATTGGTGAAAAGATCTCAAGTAAATCAATACCTTCCCTCTAATAGTACCCCTTTGCTACCAATATAGGTTTATATCTTTCAACTTTACCATCAACTCCCTTCTTCAATTTGTAGACCCACTTACACCCAATAACTTTTCTATTTTTTGGAAGTTCTACTAGGTCCTAGGTTTTGTTTTTCTTCAAGGCATCCATTTCTTCTTTCATTTTCATCTTCCATTTGGCATTATTGATATCATCTATTGCTTCATTATAACAAAAAGGTTCCTTGTCATTAGTAATCAAAGTGATAGATGAAACAAAACCGCCATACCTTTTAGGAGGATTTTTGTCCCGTGTAGATCTTCTTGGTGTTAGTTGTAGAATTTCCACATTTCTTGAATATCCTCAGCAACCACAACTTCTTTATCATCAAAAGCTTCTTCCTATTTCCTAGTTTCCATAGACAATTGAGTCTCCAACTAAATTTATTGATTTAGTGGTACTAGTTTGTAATGTCCTCTACAAATTGAGGACGAATGAAGGACATAATAGCATATCAATCCCTATAGGCTACAATCCTCAATAAATGGGAAAAGCCCAAAATATCCAATTTTGGGCGAGTTTTGGGGGCAACTGGGCAAAGAAACCCAAAATTGGGGTTTGGAGTAAAATTCTCAATCAAATTACGCAGAAGAGGCCACTATTGAAAATCTATAAATATAAGAGGATTGGATTCATTTTGGCATCAAGTGTGGATTAACTCATATGTTTTTTAGCATTAGCTTTGAGGGTTTTAAGACCCCTTTCTCTCCTATCAATTTCGGTGGTGAAATATTCAACCCTAGTTGATAAACATCAATTTTATCTTGGTTTTTCACTTGTCTCTATTCTGGCACAGCAAAGATCACTATTGTCTGAGATTGTCGATTGGCATCTGACGCTTTGAAGATCAACAAGGAGGGGGTCTAAAGCATTCTATTAAAAATTTTGGGCAGTCGAGCCCCTTGGGGGTTAAAGTCTGGAATCTATAGAAGCATTGGTGACAAGAAAACTGGAGTTTGAGGGTAGGAAAGACCATCCAAAGTATAAAGAGTATTTTTTGTAAGGCGAACATCATCCTATGAATACTTGGAAACCCTTAATATCAGCAATACTTGGAAACCCTTAATATATCATACCTCTCACAACAATTTTAAAAATAATAAATTTTCAAAGTTATAATTTGTCTTCTCTTAATTTTCTAACCTACCCTATAATTTTACCTCTCTAATTTAATTTGATAATTTTTTAATACAATAATTCTTAACAATATTATTTAAAAAAATAAAAATAATAAATAAAATAAAATAAATAAATAAAATATAAAAATATAAAAATAAATAAAATAATTATAATAAATAATTTAAATAAATAAAAAACATTAATAAATTAAATTTACATTCCTTTCTTTTCCAACCGACCTCCTTAATAAAAATAATAAACAAAAAAAATTTCATCAATAATTACTATTTATATTAGGATTCTTTTGCCCTAATCCTCACAAATCCTTCAAAGAATATTGGGCGTTTACCCCTGAAGATGGACTCACTTAGGAAATCCGAAACGTTGGGTTAAAAAATACTCAGAACAGGTTATTCCTCTATTTTGAAAACAAATTTACCTGTATGGATTCTCTTTAAAAAAAAAAAAAAAAAAATCATCCTATGAAGTAGATGTCTTCCTATGCAAGCTAAGCGTAGGTCACTCTAGCCAATTAGAGGGATTCTACAAAGGATCACGGTTAATTCTATTATAAACTAAGGGTTCTCACGTGATCCTGGGATGGTCCGGAATTCTGGAAGCAATTTTTGACAGGTCGAGAATCTTAAAATGGTTGCATGGTGATCTGAACCTTTTGCGATTAAGCAAGGCATCTAAGATTGTGACTGTGACAGATCGAAGGCAACTCACGAATTTTCTTTGTAATCATTCTACTCGACTTACGAAATACCACCAGTAGTCAATTCTATCTGACACGAAGCTCTTGGGGTTAGTTCTTGCGACAAGACGAAAGGACGAAAATTTCAGCAATAGACGCAAGCTAAGATTAATCGTGTTTCCATGGAAGTTTAGAAAAGGGTTTTGGCATAATTCACGTAGCATCTAAACCTATGAAACAGTTGAACATTGGTTAAGGCTTTCTGCATTATCGAAATTTGGATTGTTGTTGCTGCATGTAAATAAGATCTCGTGCGTGTATCAGTGGGACCATTATATTGTTTAATGAACAAAAGTGGACTTTGGTAGAATCCGTTATATTTATCACTGTGATGAATTATCAACTTGAAGTTGTGAATAGTATACGCTATTGTGAGTTAAAATTTGTTAGCTAGCCATCTTATGTTTGTGGAGATGCCACTGTCATTGCACATTATTTATATTTGTTGATGCCCTAAATCGAATTGAAACCCTAGGACACAAAAAAAAGGAAAATTGCCCTAGTACATTACTGTGGTATCAAAGCGTTGGAGTCCTGCCAACTTGTGAGCTTTGTATGTTTCTGGGAGATACAAGTAACGTTATAGTCAGGAAGAATAAGGGTAATCGTAGGGCAGCCATGAAGGGTAAGGAGGAATGAGGAGATCCAGACAACAAGGATCTCTTACATGTATTGATACATGCACAGACAAAAATATCAAATTTGATATTACAAGGGCAGCAACAAGAACAACAATTAATGCAAACATTGGCCTAAGGACAACAACAACTTGCTTAGCTAGTGACTCATCTCATAGGAAATGAAAATGTTGCTTGCAACAACAGATCTAACATGGGAGGGAGTGGGAATCATAACCCTAGTCCTCCTAACAACAGGGAAACCAACAGAAGGAGTCACCAACCGTTGCCTCCTCAATTCACAAATAATCAAGTTGTTACAAACTAAGAAGTTATTGAACCAAACACACAGTTGGACAAGTTACTTTCGGGAATATGCAATGCTAGTAGAAAATGCGTGAGCAGTCGCGACCTTCAATAAATACAGTAATTTCAGATTTAGAAACAAACCCAGGGGAAAACCTAATTTTGATCTAATATGCAAGGTGTGTAAAAATTCCCTTCCCTATTTTGATGGATCATCTAAATGTATAGCAAGAGCTTGGGTGCAAAAATTGGACACCTACTTCAAGCTCAACCCTATGGTAGAAGCAGACGCGGTCTAGTTTGCCACATTGCATCTAGAAGGGGAAGCACAAAAATGGTGGCATCATGGTCTAGCAACATTGGGGCATGCAAAAATTACTTCTGAGGAAGATTTTACACAAAGGCTAATAGAAAGATTTGACAGAAAGAACCTAGAAATCCACTTCAAAGAATTGCCACTTCTCAAGCAGATGGGATCACACGAAGAATTTATTGCAGAATTTGAACGAACCGCATTCATAGTGACAAATATATTTGAGGAGCCATTAGTCATGCTTTTCACTGAGGCATTAGACGAACCCCTACAAGGTTGGGTCAAGGCATTCAACCCTGCTACCCTTCAAGAGGTTATCAAGAAGACTCGAGATATGGGAAATGCAACAGCCAAAACTAAAGCCCCTCCAAAACCTTTCATTCCCCCAAAGGATAAGGAGAAGAAGTCATTTCAATGTGATTGATCTAGAAAAGACAGGTTAGATGAGGAAACACAAAGTGAACTCAAGCGAAAGAAGTTATGCTTCAATTGCAAGGAGCCATGGGAACCAAGACATTGCTACTTAGATAGGGGAAAAATTCACTACATTGAAGTAGTCTTTGGTGATGAGGAAGAAGGAAAGGAGCCCACTTCAAGTGTTGAAGGAGAAATACCACAGAAAGAAGCAAAAGATGAAGAAAAGCTTAGCAGCCCCTAGGAGGAACCACCACAAGAGGAAGCGAAGGGAGAGGAAAGGCCCAATGAAGAAAAGAAGACACGACCACAAGTCAAGATTGCAACTCTTTCAGGCATGCTCAAGTATTACACCTTCAGGATCAAGGGAGTCGTCAAAGGAAATTGCATCACAGCATTAATTGATGGAGAGCTACACACAACTTCATTGATGCAACATTAGCAACAAGGAGAGGACTTCCCACAAAAGAATTCGAAGCTTTTGACGTAATAGTAGATGATGGATACAACTTGGATTGCACGCGGATGATTCCAAGTTTGAGTGTAACACTTGGTAATTATACATTCACTAGTGAATTTTACGTAATAGATCTTGCAGATATCAATACGGTATTGGGAGTTCAATGGTTATATTTGTTGGGGAAACACATTATGGACTACTAAGCTTTGGAAATGGAATTTAAAGCCCCTAATGGAAGGTAGGTAGTTTTGAGGGGCATGACTAATGGGGGGCCACAAGTCGTATTTGCCAAAAGAATGGAGGCCATATTTAGACATAGAGATGTATCACATGCAGCAGAATGCAGGATTACAAGCCAAAATACTCCTAGCAGTAACAAACCACAATACAGAGCAAACATTCAACAAATGTTAGACAAGCATGGTCAAGTATTTGGTGATATTCCCCTGAGATTCCCTCCTAAAAGGGGATTTGAGCATACAATAGAATTGGAAGAAGGAGCTAAGCCCGTAATCACCACACCATATCGACATCCAAAGAAATTCAAAGACAAGATAGAGAAGACCATTGAGGAACTATTAGCAATGGGCCATATCAGACCTAGCTCAAGTATGTTCCCTTCATTCGTGGTTTTGGTGAAGAAAAAGGATGGCACATCGAGGATGTCTATTGATTATTGAACTTTCAATAAGAAAACCATAAAAAATAGGTATCTTATTCCCAAGATTGATGAGTTACTGGACAAGCTTCATGGAGCAATATATTTTTCAACGATTGACTTGTGACTAGGGTATCATCAAATTCGAGTTCGAGAGCAAGATGTGTCTAAAATAGCATTTTGGTGCAACTATAGACACTTTGAGTTTTTGGTCATGTCGTTTGGACTAACCAATGCTCCCACCACTTTACAATCTTCCATGAATAGCATCTTCAACAAGCAGCTAAGGAAGTTTTTATTAGTATTCTTTGACGACCTTCTCATTTATAGCAAGACATGGGATGACCACTTCGAACATTTGGATAAAATCTCGAGCATCATGCAGGAACAATCACCCTATGCCAAAGCATCAAAATGCGAGTTTGGAATGACGAAAATCCTCTATTTGGGATATATAATTAGTATAAAGCAATTACAAGTTCATCAAAAGAAGATTCAGCCAATATTGGATTGGCCTGCACCTAAGAATTTGACTAAGTTGCGAGGATTTTTCAGGATTTGCAGCTATACCTGGTGATTTGTTAAAGGGTTCTCTCAATTAAGCACACCATTCACTGATTTGACAAGAAATGAGCATTTAGGTGGACAGAAGTAGCAGACAAGACGTTCAACAAGCTCAAAGAAGTGATGAGCACAAGTCCAATCTTGGTCCCTCCCAATTTCAATCAACCCTTTATATTAGAATGTGATGCATCAAGAGAAGGAATAGGGGTTTTTTTAATGCAAAAGGGCCACCCTATTGCATTCAAAAGTCGGAAACTCTAGGAGGCAAAGAGACTTTACTCCATATACGACAAAAAGATGCTCGCTATCATGCAACCTTTGGAAAAGATCAGACAATGATTGGTGGGAAACAGTGTTGGACATTGGTTTCAACGCTCCTTGTGTGTTTCGTGACAAGGACTAACCACCTCTCCTGGATCCTAACTCTAGCAATTGTAGCGAAGACTAATGCCTATGAGTTTTGGTCTAACAACAATTGTAATTCCAACAAGTGGTATCAGAGCGACAAGTCTCGAGTTTAAAACTCACACGACTCGCACTAGGGAGAGATTGTTGGACATTTGTTTCAGCGCTCCCCGTGTGTTTCATGACATGGACTAACTGCCTCTCGTGGATCCTATCTCTGGCAATTGTAGTGGAGACTAATGCCTACGGGTTCTGGTCTAACGACAATTGTGATTCCAACAAACAGGTTCATAGTTAGGACAGACCACAACAACTTACGCCATTTCTTGGAGTAAAAGGACCTAAACGAACGGCAGCAAAAGTGGGTAAGTAAAGTCCAAGCCTATGATTTTGATATTGAGTATGTGAGAGGGAAGAGGAATGTTGTGGCCGATGCACTTTCCAGGAGATCGACAGCGTGTTCCCTCCTAGAACTCGCAGAAGATTGGAAGGTTCATCTATCAGCAAAATATGCCAAGAACCAATTTGCATGTGCACTGACAGACATAATCATTCAAGATGACAGGTACAAAATAGTTAATGATATTATTTACTATAAAGACAGGATATAACCGGTTCCCGAATCTGCCCTTAAGGAGAATATTTTAAAGGTTATGCATGAGATCCCATCAATTGGACATCAGGGGTTCTTCAAAACCTACAGATAGATTAGGGAACGATTTTCATGGAAGGTCTCAAGCAAGATGTGATGAAATACATCAAGGAATGTGTGACATGCCAACAAAATAAGGACGAGCACACAAATCTTGCAAGGCTTCTCCAACCTCTACAAATTCCAGAGCAAAAATGGGAGAGCATCTCAATGGACTTTATCACAAGGCTACCCAAAATGCAAGGCAAAGATTGTATCTATACCGTGGTGGACAAATTGACGAAATTTGCACACTTCATTGGAATCTCAACTAACTACTTGGCCAAACAAGTAGTAGAACTCTTATTCAAATTAGTCTTCAACTTCACGGATTGCCAAAAAATAGAGTCAACGATCGGGCAGCAAGTTTATGGGTGCATTCTGGCAGCAGCTCTTCAGGCTAGTGGGGGGACAGAATTACCCCTGGCACTAGTTATCACCCATAAACAGATGGGAAAACAAAGATCATGAATAAGTGGATTGAAGGGTACTTGCATAATTATGTGACGGGTCAGCAAAAAGCATGGATCAAATGGTTGTACCTTAGGGAGCATTGTTATAATACCACCTACCATTTATCCATGGAGTGGACATCTTTCAAAGCACTATATGGTTATGATGCACCATCCTTTATCAACAGGATATTTGGAGACAACAAGGCACCTATTGCTAAAAATTGGATACAAGAGAGTCAAGACATTCTCAAGGTACTCAAGGAAAACATGCAGGTTGATCAAAATCGATAGAAGATGTATGTGAACCAGCATCGAACACAACGTAATTTTGAGGTAGGAGACATCATTTTCTTGAGATTACAACCTTATAAGCAGTCTACACTCAAGAAAAGCGACGCAAAAAAGTTGAAGCCTAGGTTTTATGGGCCTTACAAAGTTCTCCAGAAGATTGGTGAAGTAGCATATCAGTTAGAGCTATCGAAGGACAGGAAAATCCATTATGTATTCCATGTGTCATGCCTCAAGAAGGTTATTGGACAACAGGTCACCACCTCTATCGAATCGCCATTGTTAGACAAAGCAGTTATTCCAGAGACAATCATGGTCGTGTGACAAAAGAAGTTAAGAGGAAGAGTAATTCCAGAATACCATATCAAATCGAAGAATCTACCAGAGGAGGACGCAACATGGGAAAGAGAACAAATTTTGCAACACCCGAATCTGCAATTGCTCGAGGGAAAGCAAAATTTCGTGTAGGGGGGACTATAATGTCCTCTACGAATTGAGGACGAATGAAGGACATAATAGCTTATTGATCCATATAGGCTACAGTCCTCAATAAAGGGGAAAACCCCAAAATATCCAATTTTGGGTGAGTTTTGGGGCAACTAGGCAAAGAAACCCAAAATTGGGGTTTGGAGTAAAATTTACTCAATCAATTAAGCAGGAGAGACCCCTCTTGAAAATCTATAAATATAAGAGGATTGAATTCATTTTGGCATCATCAAGCGTGGATTAACTCATTTGTTTTTTGTGCATTAGCTCTAAGGGTTTTAAGACACTTTTCTCTCCTATCAATTTGGGTGGTGAAAGAATCCACACTAGTTGATAAACCTCGGTTTTATCTTGATTTTTCATTTGTCTTTGTTCTAGCACATCAAAGGTCACTTTTGTCTAAGATTGACGATTGGCATATGATGCTTTGAAGATTAGCAAGAAGGGGTTTTGCAGCATTCTATTAAAATTTTTAGGCAGTTGAGCCCCTTGGCGGTTAAATTTTATAATCAGCAGAAACATTGATGACAAGAAAATTGAAGTCTGAGGCCAGGAAAGGCCACCCAAAGTAGAGAGACAGTATTTTTTGTAGGGCAAACATCATGTGAAGTAAACGTCTTCCTGCATAAGCCAAGTGAAGATCACTCTAGCCAGTTCGAGGGATTCTACAAAGGATCACGATTAATTCTAGTATAAATTAAGGGTTTTGACGTTATCCTGGGATGGTCCAAAATTTTGGAATTTGGAAGCAATTTTGTAACAAGCCGAGAATCTTAAATTTGGCTCTGTGGTCATCTGAACCTTTTGCAACTAAGCAAGGCTTTTGAGATCTCGACCATGACAAATTGAAGGCAACCCATGAATTTTCTTTGTAATCATCGTACTTGAGTTATGAAATACTATCTGTGGTCAATTCTAATTGACCCAAAGCTCATGTGGCTAGTTCCTACACAATATGGAAGGACGAAAATTGCAGCAGCAAACACAAGCTAAGATCAGTTGTGTTTCTACAGAAGTTTAGAGAAGGGTTCCAGCGAAATTCGCGTAGGATCTACACTTGTGAAGCGGGTCAAACATCGGTTAGGGCTTTCTACATTATCGAAATTTGGATTGTCGTTGTTGCACGTAAATTAGATCATGCATGTATTTGTAGGACCATCATATTGTTAAAGGAACTAAAGTGGACTTTGGTAGAATCAATTATATTTATCATTCAGATGAATTATTGATTTGAAACTGTGAATAGTATATGCTATAGAGAGTTGAAATTTGTTAGCTAGCCATCTTATGCTTATGGAGATGCCACTGCCATTGCACACTTTATATTGTTGATGCCCTAAATCAATTTGAAACCCTAAGACACAAAAAAAAGAAAATTTTCCCTAGCACATTACATTGTTCCTATTTAAAAACAAATTTTACAATGTTTGATTTAATGAGGGAGGATTCATCAAATATTAAACCTCTACTAATGATGACTTTGTGGGCAATAGGATCCCACAATCTATATTCCGTAACTACATTATCATAACCAACAAGGACGTACTTTTTCAATCTGACGACTAACTTAGAATGTTGGTTTTTAGGAATGACAACATTAGCTTGACAACCAAAATTTTAAAATTTAAATAATCACAACAATGACTTGTCTATACCACTTTCGAAATTTTACAATCTATTGCAACTAATGGTGATCGATTCACCAGATAGCAAGTAGTAATGATTGCTTCTGCCCACAACATTTTTTGCAAATTGACAATGTTGAGCATGCTCCTTGCTCTTTCTAAGAGATTCATGTTCATGTGTTCCACCACACCATTTTGTTGGGAGGTGTATATTATGTTTTTATGTCTTTCAATCCCAGAGTCTCTGCAATATTTTTCAAATTAAAGATGTGAACTTGCCTCCATTATCTATTCTTAACCATTTGATTGTCCAATCAATTATTTTTTCTACCATAACTCTAAATTGTTTATATATATGAAACACATCAACTTTTCTTTTTAAGACATAGACCCACACCTTCATAAGGAAATCATCTACAATATTACAAAATATGGCAATCCTCCCTGTTGTCGCCCAAAGTGTACACCAAGGGCCACAACGCTTAGGGAAAAGGTTGTCACTCTAATCTTTGCCCACTCTGTTCTAGCTATCTCCTGGGCAAGCTAAGGGGGGTAGTCCCTAAGGGATGAAATATGGATGAGGAAGGAAAACTTGTTGGGAACCAACAAGTTCTAGGAGATGCACTAAGAGTTGTCTTATTAACTTGACTCAAATTAAATGCAAGTGAGACTAATTGAGCAATACTTTAGGATATTCAATTAGATTAGACAATTCAAATTTAAAGTTATAAGACTAGTGCTTTTAATTACGATGCTCAAAAAAATAAACTTGCAAGACAAATGGTTTATTAAGTCACAAGATAAGCAATGTTGCTTTAATGGATGATCAACTAGCCTATATGAAATGGAAATCTTACAACTAGGTGAAATGCAGAAATATGGGTTAATTTTATTTAAATGCCTTTTCTAAATTTGACTTTCCCTTAACTGATTTGGAGTTGGGCTCCAAGGTAAGTTGTGGGAAGGATGCCAACAAGAAGCAAGCAAGGGCTTGATTAATGATACCTCTTATTGTGCTCCTATCACCCAATGCCTCCAGTGTTGTAGAGACTATGGTCTAACAATGGCAAGGTCGTCGTGTCAACTATCGAAGAGTTGTCAGGGCTTTTAATTAATCTCAAAATTTTCATGCAACCCCAGATCTGGAAACTTCGTTGAATGATCTTACTGAATTATCCCTGCAAACAAATATTTGAGACTAGATATTGCCCTCCAGGGCCTAGATCTGCCTCAAATTTCAAAGATCTCCCTGAATACTCTTAGATTTATACCTGCACAAATAAAAAAAGAAAACCAAAGACACAAAATATTTACAAAATATTCGAAAAATAAATCCCAAAGTTTGAAAACAAAAATAAAATTGCTTCAAATCTATACAATTAAAATACAAATCCATCAGACTTGAGGAGTGTGAGTCCAACTCCACTCCCAGATCTATAGATATAAGCTCTTCCTAGCCAAATCTATCGAATGCGCACAATTTATAAAGATAAATAATAAATTTTAAATGAGGTACTAGCCCCCAAAAACCCAGCAAGAGGAAATTCATAAGATTAGTCTAGGGATTTAAATTAGGAAGCCTCTTCAGATCTTATGCCTTGGGAGTCAGTTGGTCAAGCCGAGGACTTCCCTAAACACCCAATTTTTTAAATCCAAATGATTTATGCACGCTTCAGATTAATAGAGACATAAAATAACAATGTAATTTTTCAAGAATTAGAGATACCTACAAACTCTATTAAATTAAAATGTTATTTTAAACCCAATAACCTATGCAATATACCTGTGCAATAGATTATTCCACAAAGGCTATTAACCAACAGCTTATAAAAATAATATTCAACAGAACATTAAAAACAATATTACCATAAGATGAAGAGGAACACCACCATCAATGTAAACCCCAAAGACTTTGCGTTATTATTATCCCATAAAATATTACAAGAGAGCTTCAAGAGTGAGTACATGACTCAATGATCAGATCCTTTGTGTGACAAATGACCTCTAATTTATAGATAAATTCTCGAAACGACTAGTTGGCTTGATCCCCGTCAAAGTAATCTCGACCATTGATAAAGATTAATTATTTTTTAATCCATCACCATCGAAATTATTTATTAAATATTGAGGAAAATTCGAATTTTTCATTTAATTCATTCTTAATTAACTCAAAATTAATTATTTTGAGTTAATTTCCACAAAAAATTAGCTTTCAATTTCTTGAAATTTTCAATATTCCCTTGGTGGAGGACCTCCAAAAATTAATTTATCTAGAACCCATGAATCTTTTAATTTGGAGAATTTATTTTTCCTAAGACTTAATTTTGACCCTAATTAATTAATTTTTTTTATTAGGGTTTTTTAATTTATTTTTGCCAAAAAATTAAATTAATTGACACATGAGGGGATTATTAATTTTTTCCAACCCTCTAATATTTTAGCAACATGGCTAAAATATTATTTACATAAGATAATTACATTTTAATCCTAGAAGGGGGAACACATGTTCATCATAGACGGTCAATATTTACCCAATTATGCGACTCAAATATGATCTAGTAGACCAAGTGATTTGTAATAAAATAATTTAGCCAACCAACTAAAATTATTCCCAAATCACTTTTACATAGACTCGATAAAAAATACTAGGACTCGCCTCAGATCTTGGCGACAAAATCCACCCTAGCTTTGGCAAGAGGTTGGAGGGAAAAACTTTGACAATCATTTGTGTTTAGAAACACAGATGAATCGGTGAGACGAAAAACCTCCTAGGATGAAAATCGTCATTAAAATAATAGGCTTACCTAGGTTGTTACATACATAATAGTCTTACATAAGATAATTACATTTTAATCCATGAAGGGGGAACACCCGTTCATTATAGATGTTCAATATTTACCCAATTCTACAACTCAAATATGATCTAGTAGACCAAGTGATTTGTAATAAAATAATTTAGCCAACCAACTAAAATTATTCTCAAATCACTTTTACATAGACTCGATAAAAAATGCTAGGACTCGCCTCAAACCTTGGCGACAAAATCCACACTAGCTTTGGCGTGAGGTTGGAGGGAAAAACTTTGACAACCATTTGTGTTTAGAAACACAGATGAATCGGTGAAACGAAAAACCTCCTAGGATGAAAATCGTCTTAAAATAATAGTCTTACCTAGGTTGTTACATACATAATGGTCTTACTAAAATCACTTACATTATAAGCATGCAGACTTGATTTACAACTTTAACAAACTGAAGACTGGTGATGAATCCTGGATGATCTGAATGATGAAATCTTTTTTTGTGAAAAAAGGGGTGTACTACTATAGAGTCGTTGACATAGAGTGGTCAACACCCCCCAATAAACTATAAGGGATGGCCCCCAAAACCTCTAAATGGATATAATCCAAAATATCTTTACTAATATGACAGCCTGCTTTAAACTTTTATCTACATTGCTTTCCAAAAATATAATGTTTGCAAATTTTTAAATTCAGAGATTTTAAATGTAGCAGTAATTTGTGGTTCATCGATTGCTTGTAGCCCTTTATCGCTCGTATGACCTAGTCCTTGATGCCATAAACAAGTAAATTCATTCACCTCCTTAGATACCATCGTTGCTACATGTATTTGAGTACAAAGGTTTCCAGATTTTGTAGTCTTCATAACCACCAAAGTTCCCTTACACACCTTTAGAGTTCCACCTTGACTTGTCCATTTGTAACCTCCAAAATCCAAAACTCCCAAAAAATTAAATCATTCTTTAATTTATGCACATGTCTTACTTCTGTCAATATCCTTGCAATACCATCAAACATTTTAATCTTAATGCTTCCAACCCTAATAGTCATACAAGAAACATTATTTCCCATGAGAACAATACCACCATCAACAACTCAATAAGAAGAAAACCAACTTCTATGTGGACACATGCGATGTGAAGCACCATAATCTAATAACCATTCTTCAAAGTATTACAGGACATTACAAATAGATAAAACTTCATCAACCATGCCTAGACTTCATTCAAATAATTTTGCTTCTTGTTTAGAGTCTTCCTTGGATTCCTAGCTCTTCAAACAATCTTTCTTGAGATCCCCAGATTTATTACAGTACCAACATTTTACTTTACCCTTCTTGCCTTTTGACTTTGATCTTGATGTACCTCTCAGCTTCTCCCTTTTTTCTTTGGATCAACCCCTAGCCACCATTGCTTCTAGTGTGGGGGCTTCTATATTATACTTCCTCTACACCTCAAACAATAATGCTCCCACAACAGAATCATAGTCTAGATTAACAGTGGTACTAAACCTAAAGGAAGGGACTAAGTGGTCCCAAGATTTAGTCAATGAACACAATAATGTAACAGCCTTATCTTCCTCATTAATTTTTACATGCATACTAGTTACTGGCATATAAAAGTATTAAATATAGTTAAACGATCAGCAATTTTGGTACCTTCTTTCATTTGTAGATTATGCAATTGCCTCCTCAAGTAGATTCAAATTGTCAAGGATTTTGTTATATATAGTCTCTCCATTCTACTAGATAAGCTTCTTGTTATTTCCTCTCTAATAATATTAAAAAGAATATCAACTACCAAACATAATGGAATGCTTTTGAGAGCTCTTGCATCTAAATATTACCATTCCTCATCAATCATACTCGCAGGTTTCTTCCTCTAACTTCTCTCCACCTCAAATTTTGCATTCATTATTTTCAACATTAACTCTCTATGCACATGCTCCCTCTAGATCCATTTTTTTTTAATGTCAATTTGGAACATATTTAAAAGATGTGTATATATATTAACCACAAAACCAAACTCTCTCTCTCTCTCTCTCTCTCTCTCTCTCTCTCTCTCTCTCTATATATATATATATATATATATATATATATATATATATATATATATATATATATATATATATATATATTTCCTCCGTGTTTGCATAGTCGACTAGGGCCGCACCTCCTTTGTGATTGCTCAATCGATAACTATGCCTGACCTCTTCCACAGAAAAAGACCCTCTGATTGAAAAGACATCTAGGGTTTCAAAAATATATATGTATATATATAGGAAGAGAGAGAGAGATGGCATTTCCTCCGTGTTTGCATAGTCGACTAGGGCCGCACCTCCTTTGTGATTGCTCAATCGATAACTATGCCTGACCTCTTCCACAGAAAAAGACCTCCTCGGATTGAAAAGACATCTACGGTTTCAAAAAAATATGCAACCCTTTACCACTCCTCTAATCAAACTTTGCTACGATATGAACAAACTTCTACATGGACAAGGCTCCACACGCCTGCAACCTGATGGGTTGATTTCTTCACTATGTCTAGCGAAGAGGCAAGATGCACCATGGGCCACTAAATGTCGACTTGCTCCTCTTCTACACATGATGGACAACTTGGCCCCCTTCACCTTGGTTCTAATACCGCTTATTTGTAATTACAAGCTTCATTAAAAAATTAGTTGTAGAGAATAATGACACAAAGATAACAATGAAGCACTCAAGCTATAAATATTTACATGGTAGAACACTAACAGTGTATCAAGGAAACCACGAGGCAAGGTACCAATATTATATAGATCAAGAAACATCATATTATATTGCTATGAATGCACAGATATATCTAACTTGGCATTGTTACATGAATTGCCCTTCATTATACAAACAACCAAAAATTTACGTGGAGAAAATTTTGGATTTTATATTATCATTTTCTATTAATTGTTGTCATGATGACAACACTCACTAGTTTAGCCACCATGAGAGCTCTCAAACCCACATTCATCATTAGATCCATCTAAGCAACTCCAAAACAATCATATTGCACCATTTGAAAGAACCTGCTAAGGGTTTGTTCATGGTGCTTAAGACATCACCCTCATTCTTCCAACCTATAGAGGATCCAGTGGAGTTTTTTCCTAGATTAGCAAATGATGCATGCTGAGGAATCCATGGTGAAGATGGGGGTGAAAACAATCTCCTCCCATTAGAAAATGGGACAACCTGATCTTGAGAGGATTTTAGGAAAAGAAGCAAACGATTTCCAAACTCTTTCATTGAATCTACAACAACAAATATCCTTCCTGCAATTGCAAGAGCTTTGAGAAGAAAGCGACTAAGATCTTAGAGGTGAAAATCTCCACCTCGTCACCAAGGTATAAAGGCGTTATTTTTGCCAAAAGAAAAAAAAAACATTGATTGGATAGTTTATGGGGCAATGACAAAGCCGCGAGATTCTTCAGCTCTCACTGGAAGAATCTGTGTACCCACATATGAAGGGTTCACTCAACTTGTTCCTTTGTGGAAGAGGATATATAGCTTTCCTCTTTGAGCTAAAGGAAGATTGGGATTTGGTTTTCTGAAGTTAATCAACAAGCGACTGATTTTAAACCAAAGTAAAACATCCCTAAGGTTGTTTTACTCTGGATCTGCCTCCCTCATTGTCCTTTAATTTTGTGGGACATTGTGACATTCCATCTTTATGGTAAAAGCAATGGAATGTTATTGGATAAGGCTTGTGAATACTTTTGTGCAAGAAATATGCACAAAAATGGACCTGTCAAAGAGGCTTCCAAAGGGAATCAGGGCAGAATGAAATAGGGGGGAGTTACTAAAAGTGGAAATAGGATGAGAGATGGCCTAAGGGATAGGATATGTTGGAAATACTGAGAGGGAGGCATGAATCAGCATTTCTTTTCAATTATTATTTTTACAAGTTAGATCACTTATAATTAAAACACAAAACGGACAATGATAGAATAATAATTTTATTAATCAATCACAAGGACACTAATCCTCTTTACAATGAATCAAGTACAATAATAATTAGGGCTCCAACCCTAGATGAAGACGCCAATCTCAAATCTACCAAGCTTCAACCTATACTTTTCCAATCACCGACTTGGACTTCACGAGGCCCTAACCTCTAGGGCTCCAACCCTATCTTCCAAGGCTCCAACCTTGTCTCTATGAGGCACCAACATCTAGGGCTCCAACCCTATCTCTGGTACAAGCTCCAACCTGATCTTCTTGAGAACTCCTATCCTTTAGGGCTCCAACCCACAACTTCAAACCTTCAATATGGATTCAACAGTTCTTCAAGGCTCCCAATATCTTCTACAACCAGCCCTAAAAAAACTTCACCTTCAACAATGCCTTTAATCTCATGAATGACAACTTTGTCTTCTCATGACGGTGTCTCCAATGACTCTCCACAGCTCTTCATGTCACCCAAACAATTTCTCAAGTCCTAGGATAATTTATCATTGAAATGGCCCAACCATAATTCTTTTCAACCTCTTTCTTCCTTCTTCGATGTTCTTCTTTTCCTCAAACTCTATTCTTTGTTTTTGCCTCCTTTTTGTGTTTCATCGAGCTGGATTGGTTAGAATGACGAATTCAATCTTCAATTTATACAAATTTTTGAGTTAAGGTGAAGAGTCGCGTTATTTCATTTGACTTGACATCTGCATATATTTATTTAAATTAATTCGTAGGGTTGATAGGTTTATTTTTAGTTTTATTTATTAATAGAGAGTCTATTTGGGGAGAGACTTACTCTAATTTTTTATTGTCAATATGATTGAAAGGGGTATCATGGGTTTGGGTTTCATTATGAGGTTGTATCAAGTAATTAAGTGAATTAGGAGTTTTGTAGCTAGAGTTAATGGGACACATTAGAATGATATGATTTGAATAATGGAGTATTGATTTAGAATTTCATGTAATAACTTAGTGTATAGGGTGTTAGGGTTTCTAGTTGAGGAACATGATGTAATTTGGATAAGGAAGAATTTAGGATAAGGGTATTTTCATCATAGGTAACTAGGGTATAAGGATAGAGTTAGGTTTAGGGTTTCATAGACTAGGGTTAGGGTATCATAGTCTAGGTTAGGGTTTCATTGACTAGGGTTAGGGTTTATCATTATATTTCAATCTTCATGCTTAGGGTTTTCTCATAGGGTTTGCATGAGGTTAGGGCAACATCACAAAAGAGTTATTCGTGCATCACAAGAATAAGATAAGATAAGATGAGGCAAATTTATCATTGTCTAACAAATAACCACAAATAGGTCAATGTGACTGCTATGTACAAAAGTATTAATACCCTGTGGAAGCACAGGTGCCACTCATATATAAAACCAAAAGCAGTTCTGATCTCTACTCGTCAGAAAAGATAGTACCGTTGGCCAGACTTAAGTGATACATGGGCTGCGCAGGTTTTTCAATTCCGGATCCCTGAATGACGCAAACTGTTCGGATTGAAATCACTGACTCCCCCTACCGCCCAGGGTAGGGCGCAAAGTCTGATACTTGGATCGATCTCAACCTAAGGAAAGTTCAAGGTGAAGAGGAAATATGGTTTGTTATACAGAAATTTTACAATCTTTATCTATCAACTAGAGTGCTTTTAAATGTATGAAACTTCAATGTGGAATGAAATGCAATTCTGATTGACAGCAAAATCTAAAATATGCAAATTAAAGTAGACAGCAAAAATTTCGGTATACATTATGCTTTTAGCTCAGATATGATCTTGACTACTACAAATACCTTCCGACTATGCTGAGGAACTGCATAATTTGTGCTTGATAAATAAATTCTTTGGATATTTTCGCAGTTGATCAACGACCCGATCTCTGCTTTAAAATTCTATTAGGGAGAGAGGGACAGGAAAAAAGATAGAGGGAACTGACCTCTTTGGACCTCCTTGGAGGACAGTTCGACCTGGTAGGGTGAGATAAAGTGGTTGACCTTGGAGGGAATGGAGCCGGTGACTCGAGGGCACAGTTTCGTGAATTTCAATATAGTCTTCAGGCGAAAGGTTGGGCGCCACCTTTTACACGAGCGAGGAAGTCTTACTCCTACCTTTGCAGCAGAGGCCGATGCAGAAAACGCTATGGGCTACGGCGATGTTTGTCAATGGCTTACAAACCCATTTTTATCAAAACCCTAAAGAGTATCAAAACCGTTTGAACTTTCTCCTCCCGTCATTCGGATTGAAGTTCTTGGCATTCGTTTCCATCATCATCCCTCTACCCCTTTACATTTTTTAGTGTTATAGTTTATTTTCCCGCTAAGAGAACCTAATTTAACTTTGATTGAAATGCCGTTGGGCTCCCTCACCTTTTCATGGGTATGAGCAAGATTTATGGGTTCTACTTCCTACCTATGTCATGTTGAATTGAATTTCGAAGATGGTAAAATCTTAACATTGAATGAATGAAATTTTAACTTTCATGAGATTAAAAATAGTTTATGGGACTATCAGCTTTCTTGCTTTTTTGTCATCTGTAATTCAATCATTTTCTTACTCAAATTGATGATGAGTTGACCTAACCTTGTAACAGTTCCCTCACTGAAAAGACAAGGCAATGCTAAAAGAAGACCAACAAGAGGAAAGTTAAAGGTCGACAAAAGAAGAGTGATTAGAGGAACCCGGGTGAAAAAGGGTCGACAATGTTTCATTTACGTGTTAGGTATGTTGATGAAAGTGTTTTTTTTTTCAATGACAATCCATTTGACATCGTGCTATGTTAGTGGAGAATTTAATGAGAATAGAATTGTTGACAAGGCAAAGGTTGGTTTATGTTCTGTAAGTCAAAGCCAATCACATCGATAGTAATCTAAAGGACATTGAAGTCGTGAGTAGGTTAAAAATTATGCATGGATGACAATCACTCAGGTAGTCAACCACGTCCAATCAACCAATACAAGAATTTGAACCACCATACTTGTCTCTTATTGTGACCGCAATGGTCAAGGAGGTTTAAAACTACAAGAAAGAGTTATCTGAAGTTCAATTAATTCCACCGATCCAATCAATTTAGCATGTTGCTCCAGTGAACTAAAAACTAGATATGGAGTAATGGTATCACTCATCATTAGTTACTGAAAACATTATCTCTCAGTAGATTTGAAGGTTCGGTGATAGTTCACATGTGCATCACCTAATTAGTTTTGTTGTAGTAAAATTTGGTGTGTTTTTTTATATCAATAAAAACTGTAGACAGTTTATACTTCATGAAGGGCTTTTTCCAATTACAAATCAATGTTATGTTATTTTCATGTAAAGGTTATGATTCTTGTTGGTGTATAATGAGTAATGAGTTTGTTAATTGTCGTCTTTTTAAGTTGATGGTGACAAAGGAGACACTATGATTATATGTTAGTTTTCAGTGTTTACAACACTATAGGGTTCTTTGTCATTCGTCGGTGGATTGCCTAATTAGTCTAAAACTAGCTTGAAACGCAGTGGATAACACAACTAAAAGATATTTGCACCTCAAGAGATTTGATTACCAATATTTGCACTCTAAAATATATTTGCACATCAAGGGATTTGATCCCTCTTAGCGCTTGATAGTTCTAAAGTTAAATGGATCTAGACTAGTAAATATTAATTTTTAATTAATAAAATACAAATAAAAGTAAAGTAATTTATTACAACTTTAATTTCTCTTTTTTTCAAGAAGGTGGTAAAAATTATCGTAACTCATTCGTTAATGAGTACAAATATTTGTTATTTGTTATTGCTCTTGGCAAAGTAAACTAACTCATCACTATTGTTCAAGAAAACCACGTCAATAAGTTGTCAGACATGGAGATTCTTTGTGATTGGACCATATCTGGTTTAGGATGATTGGTTTACGGCATCGTTAGGCGTCGTGAGCCAGCTGAGATCATTGTATTGGTCGATATTCTATTTCAGGAGAGGTAAGCTTTGGTTTCTATTTATTTTATTCTGGCCGAACCATGGTCAATCCGACCCAAGACTCTTAGCTTACTTTAAGGAGGTCATGACATTCAACAACTTAGTGGAAAATGGCCCTAAGTTTCAGAAAATCCCTCCTTCAAAGAATGTTAAGAAAATCGATGAGATTCTGAAGATCATGATCTTGGCCCCACAAGCTAGATTGAGGGCTCCGTGCCTAGCGAATCAGGGCCTAATCGAGTAATTAATGGGTCTATGGCCCTCCCCTAGATATATTAGATCTTGGATAGACACCAACTAGAAGCCATAAATGAAGGGGGAGGTGGTTTCTTCCTTTGTATGGAAGGGTTTTTTCACTTTTTATTTCGAGATTAAAAAAGATTGAGATATGGTTTTCAAAAGTGGGTTATATTTCATGGGACCTCAAGAGATCTATCTAGATCGATGCAACCCAAATTTCAACCCAGATTGTGATATCTCCACAGTTGTTCCAATATGGGTCAAATTTCCATATTTCCCTCTCCATTGTTGAAACAATACCACATTCAAGTTGATTGGCAACTCTTTGGGAAAATATATTGATTGTGCAGAACCCTAGGACTGTTTGTTTTCCTGTGCTCGAATATGTGTTGAAGTTGACTTGGAGAAGGCGATTTTGGCAACTATAAATCTTTGCATGGATAAATGGACTCATATATTGGAAGTTGACTATGACCAACTTCCCTTCAAATTTGGATTTGCCATGAATATGGGCATTTTTCTAGAAGTTGCACCAAATCACCAGTTACTCAAGAAAATCGGGGAGACTAAGGGGATCAATGGCAGCAATCTAAAAGACGAAAGGGCCCCAATAGACAACAACCCCCTCAGCAAGGAAAAACTGCTCAACAAGCTAAAGGCACGTCGAACAACACCATCACAAATAAAGAGGGCTCGAGTCAATTAGGAAATCACAAGAATATGAATAACAAGTAAGCATTGGCAAATCTCAATGAAGAAGAAGGCCCCTCGCAAAAATCTCTGGAACCTATTTTCCAACACCTTCCCTCTCAAAGCCTTGAGAAAATTATAGTGGAGGAGAATAAGTCTCATGAAGGCTCCCAAAATTCTTCAGATGACTCGTCAGAAGAAGAAGAGGATGCATACCATTCCTAAAAGGAAGCTACAAGTCATGCTCTTGTGGCTAGCTCAGTCGATGAGAAATCAGAGGTTGAAAAAACTAGAGAAATGGAAAGAAATATTCGACATACAAGGAGGAAAACTAACAAAAAAATCCACAAAGGGCAAACAGAAAAACGACAAAGAGTTGGGATATCAGAGCATTATATGCCACCAACTAGCGATCATGGAAGTAAAGAAGGGAGTAATAGCAGGCCCCTTGAAAGGGGCAACCCATTATAAAAGTAAATAATGAACATTGTCTCCTATAACTACATAGGCTTTGGTTTTAGCAAAAGAATAGCAGAAGCAAAAAACATAGTTACCAATCAAATAGGTACTGTTACCTCAAAACGAGAACTGTAACAAAAAAAAACATCAAAAAACCATGAAAAAACAACCAGGAAAAAAAAAGAAGAAGAAGAAGAAGAAGAGGAGTTGTATTTTAGAATAACCTTTTTTATTCTTGAGCAAACTTTTTTTTTGGGGTAAATTTTCAAAATTTTATATATATATATATATATATATTTTATTCTTGAGCAAACTTTTTTTTTGGGGTAAATTTTCAACATTTTTTAAAAAAAGTTGTATTATCGAATAACCTTATTTTTTGGGGGCAAATTTTCAATATTTTAAAAAAATGAAAGTAAAAGCAAATTTTTTTTGGTGCAAAAAAACACCTAAAAAATAGATTGTAAAAAAAAAAAAAAAACACATTTTTAAAGAATTGAAAAAAAAACAAAACAAAATTCTTTATACTTTTTTAAGTAACCAAAAAAGGAAAGAAAAAAATAAATAAATATAATAAAAATTTTAAAAATAAAAAACAAATAAATTTTAAAAAATAAAATAAATTTAAAATAAAAATTAAAAAATACATATATTAAATTAAAATAAATAAATAAATAAATAAATATATATATATATTTAAATTTTAAATATAAAAATTAAATTAAAACTATATATATTAAAATTTGAAAAAAAATTAAATATTATGATTAAAAATTAAAATAAATATTAAATTTTAATAAATAAATAAATCATTTTTAAAATTTAAAAAAATAAAAATAAAAAAATACTTCTAAAATTAAAAAGGAAAAAAATAAATAATTTAAAAATATTAAATTAAAAAATTAATTTAAACAAAAAAATATTTAGTTTAAAATATAAGAAATTAAATTTAAATAAGAATTTTTAAATATTAAATTTTATTTAATTAAAAAATAAATAAATTTAAACGAAGAAAAAAATAAAAATATATAATTATCGCATGGTGGATAACCACGGGTCGTCGAGAGTAAATTAAGACATATGTACATACAAATAATTATCAAGTTTCTTCTGCTCTGCGGCATTGAAGTTTTTTCGGGCCAGGAAGATTGGAGTCTAACATTTGCGCATGGTGGATAACCATGGGTTGTCGAGAGTGAATTAAGACATATGTATGCGGCATGATTTTCTGCTATGTGGCATGATTTTCTGCTCTGCGACATTGAATTCTTTCTGGGCCAGGAAGATTGGAGTTTAACAAAGACGAATTGAAATTTGTTCTGTTCTGCGGCATCGAATTTTAAATTACCTTCTGCTGCATAAAATTCTCTGTTCTGCAGCAACGAATTTTCTGCTCTGCGGCATCGAATTTTTTGCGGGTTCGATAGCATCTCTTTCTCGGTATGGCTCCCAGTTTCGCGAAGATAATTGTCGGCCCAGTTCCGCCCGCCTCTCAAAGTCAAGCTCCTGCCCATATTGTCAGTGAAGCCCTAGCTCCCACTGTACAGGTGGTCAAGGCCTCACTGGATGAGACCTTAAAGTTTTCTGAAAGTGCCTTAATCTGCTGATTTACTAGCTTTTGGCTGCGGTTGATAGCTCTCCACAGTTGTATCTCGGAGGCATGGAAGCTTGTCATTTCTAATGAAATTAATATCTACCCCTGTGCTCAGGGTTTCTTTATAGTAGATTTTGAAAACTATGAAAGCAGACAATGCATTTTAGATTTCGACCCTTGGTTTTGGGAAAACTCGGGCCTATTCATGAAGCCATGGAACCCATCATTCGATCCCTCAACAACAGTGATAACCTTAGCACCATTTTGGGTCAGATTGCCAAACCTACCTTTGCATCTCTGGAATCTCTCTTCGCTAAAAGCCATTGGAAATGAAATTGGAAAATTTTATTGCAGGCGCCCAGAAATAGAGGAGTATGTCAAAACCACCTATGCACGCATCTCTGTAGAAATGGACTTCAGCGCCGGTTTCCCAATTGAAATAATCCTAACAAGCAAAGACTATGTTTGGAACCAGAAACTTGACTATGAAAGTGTCCTCTTTAGATGTCGATCCTGCTTTGAGATAGGCCATCTAGCCAAAAATTGCCCAAAAGTCTCCCAGAAAAATTATGCCAAAAAGAATCACCATAGATCTACATGGTGGGAAGGAGCACAAAAGGAACATTACATTGTCATCAAGGAAGAATACTCTCTAGAAAACTTTGAATCGCAAGAAATCAGGCAAGAAAGAAACAACCATCTAGACAAGCAGGGGGAAAGCCCCGCCCAACAACAAAAAAATGAACTCGAGAGCCCCTCAAGTATCAACAACTACGAGGATTTGAATACCGAGCAAAAGAAATCTTCATTTAGTAGCAAAGCAGATCTCCCAGATCCCAAAGATAACACATCAGTGTCCCAAGAAATTAGAAGAGATGAAAGAGTTGCAAGATAAAGGAAGTTGGAAGATCGTAGAGAAGAAAAAGAAAGCTACAAAACCAATCTCGCCAAGAAAGATGAGAAGCTAGACAATTAAGAACTAAGAAAATTATAGGTCCGATAGACCAAAGTTTGGTCTTAGTGGACATTAATCATCATCATGAAATTTGAATAAATTTAAAAGATAAATTAAAAAAATTATATATATATATATATATATATATATATATATTATATATATATATATATAATTTTAAAAAAATGAAATTAATTATAAAAAAAAACAAAACAAAACAAACAAACAAACCTTGATGGGCCTCCTACCCAAGTGGTGGCCAATTTTTTTTTTTTTTATAATTAAATTATTGTTTTAGCTGCCACTTAGGTGGGAGGCCTATTAAGTTGTTGTTGTTCTTCTTCTTCTTCTTCTTCTCTTTTATTTTTCTAATAAGTTGTATTGTGGAATAACCCTTTTTTTTCGAGGTAAATTTTTTACATTTTTTTTTTTAAGTTGTATTCTCGAATAACTTTTTTTTTTTTTTGGTAAATTTTCAACATTTTTTTAAAATGGAAGTAAAAGCAATTTTTTTTGTGCAAAAATACACCCCGAAACAAATTGTGCTTAAACAAAAATTTTAGGAAAAAAAGAAAAAAGAAAAAAAAGAGAGAAGAATTTAAAAATAAAAAACAATATTCTTTATATTTTTTAAGTAAAAAAAATAAATTAAGAAAAGAAGAGAAGAAAAAAAAAAGAAAAAATAAAAACAAAAAACAAAAACAAAATTAAAATAAAAAAACAAATAAATTTTAAAAAATAAAATAAATTTAAAATATACAAATTAAATTAAAAATAAATAAATAATTAAAAAATATATATTAAATATTAATAAATTTAAAATTATATATATATATATATATAACATTAAAAAAATTGTTACTTCTAAGTTCAAAGAAAAAATGTGGTGTGAGAAAGATCTAGCATCTAAAAGAAAATTAAGGTATTATAAGGAGGTCATCAACCCCACCTTAGAAGATCAAAAGTATCTCTCTGTTTTAACTAGCTCAAAGAAGAAAATTAATATAGCCAAGATTAGAACGAACTCTCATGAGCTCCATAGTGAAACAGGTCATTGGACAATTCCTAAAACACCATGGATGGAAAGGATTTGTCATCTCTGTGAGAATATGAACATTGAAGATGAAAATCACTTCCTCTTAGAGTGCCCCGCGTACAACCACATTAGAGCTCAATTTCATGATCTTTGTTGCAACACTGACCTTCCTAGCCTTTTAAGATGTCAAAATTATAGTGAGATCGGGAGGCTTCTCTCCAAGCTTTTTGAGCATAAGAATAAAATCTTAAATCAAACTAAATAACTCTTTTCTTTAGGTTCGATAGACCAAAAATTTGTCTCAGTGGACGTTAACCATCATCATTATATATATATATATATATTACAATTAAAAAATAATAATAATAATAATAAATTTTAAATTCAAAAATATGTATTAAATTTTGAAAAAAAAAATTATGATTAAAAATTAAAATAAATATTAAATTTTAATTAATTAATTTATTAATTTAAAAAATATTTCTAAAATTAAAAATAAATAAAATTTTAAAATGGAAAAAAATAAATAATTTAAAAATATTAAAATAATAATAATAATAATAATAATATTTAATTTAAAATATAAGAAATTTTAAATTTTAAATATATTTAATTAAAAAATAAATAAATTTAAACAAAGAAAAAATAAATAAATAGATAGAATATATGAAATTTGAATAAATTTAAAAGACAAATTTAAAAAATTATATATATAGACTATTCACTTTTGCGTTGAAGAAAAGAAGGAGACGAGCGATGGCATTTAGGATTTTCGCCTCCTTGGCTGTTGTCATGACACAGTGCCTTGTTGCCCATGGCGGCCACAGACTTCCAATACATGCGCTCCCTCGGTGGCTCCCTCCTAGCCACAGCTGCTTCGACTGCGTCGGACACATGGGTCTCACAAACTCCGCCCTCTTGGCCGCAGAATTTCTACTCTCTGTCCTCTCAGCTGCAGAAATCAATGAACACCTCCGAAATGTGCAAGATGAGGGTGCCCCTACAAACGGCTCCATATCTTCACCTCGAGTCATCGCATCGGGCAAGCATATCTGTGAGCAGTCCATCTGCAAGCCAGGCTCTGACAGCTTCTGCCTGCATCGGCTTCTCCACTGCCCCTCGCTTCTCTGTCTTTCCCCGACAACCTCTTATCTGGGCGACCATTTGACAAAGCATCTCATCAAGAGCAAGGAAACAGTCTTGCAGCGCAACGTGCCATCTGGACCTGACTCGACTATCTGCTCTGGCAGCAAGGAACCCCCAAATTGTTACACGTTATTTTGTCACCATGACATTTGACTATCAATATAGGTTCATCATTACATGTATTACGCTCTTTTATAAGTCTAAAACCCTAATGTTCCTAAACCAAGTCTTGGAATTGGAGAAAATCTCATTAAAACCCTAAAAAGTCTAACTCCGCACTTTTCCTAGCCCTTGCCTACGGATCCGTAGATATTTGCTCTATAGCCTGCGGCACATCCCGCACGTTTTGCTTGTAAAACCTACGGACCCTTGTAAACAGTGAAATAAAGGAAAAAGTAAGTTCTAAAAGCCCAGCTGGACGAATATTCTCCTAACTGGAAGCTTATAGAACCGCGTTCAATTCAAGCTTTATCCCATACTCATGAGCTCTATCCCTTGGTCTATGGAGCTCAAATCCCTTCGTGAGAAGAATCCATCCCCCTCTTCATGGAACTGAAACTACCTCCATTTCCCTATAAATTGAGCTCATGTTTCAGTCTCAAGGGTAGACTATAGCTTGTAGAGACACATATGTGGTAATTGTTGGAGAATTCTTAAGAGAGCATACTCTCTATACTAGCCATTTTTGATATGAGAATGATCACACACTCATGTCCATAATTGTATGCTAGTTCAGAGAGAAGAAGGCTTGTCAATCTGAGAGAGAACGATTTTTTAGGACCCCAGAAGAACCCATATAACATCAAGGCGAAAGATTGTAAGGTTACTTCTTATTATACAAGTTAATACAAATGGATTCTATTTTATCATTGAATTGTTCATGTATCTAATTGAGTATTTCAATTCTTGGATTCCTTGATCACTGAGATTGATTAGTGTTTTCTCAATTATTAAATCTTACAGGTGCTTTTAATCCTTTTATCTGTCTTTGATCACAGGTTTCACATGTTGAAGTGACCTCTTTTGGAGCTATTGGATAGAAGATATCGGCAAGCGTTGGACTTCAAGTAGGGGCATGTCCTCATACTTTGTTATTTAATAATTTTGAATCACAAATGATCTAGAGAAAATGGTTTGCATTTGGTTGTTTGTTTCTATATATCCTTAGGATACTAGGGAGATCGTTCTTGTATGCAAGAAGGATTTATCTGCATAACAAAATGGTGACTCCGCTTGGGAATAGAACTTAGTTTTCCTTTTTATTTTTCAGTTTGAGTTTTAAGAGTCTTTTGAGTTTGATTAGTCTAAAACTGGGTTGGGTAGATAACTTATTAGAATCCTTGAAAAGGAAAGCTGAATATTCATTTTTTATTTTTATTTTTCTGTATTTTCCCTGGCCTCCGCGGTTTTTATTTAAAGACAGTGCGGTAGCCTCCGCAGTTTTTAGTTCAGAACAGTTCGGTACTGCACTGTTCTCCATTAGAACCTACGGACTTATGGAATTTTTTTGAAAAAATTAAATATTCTCTTTTTAGGAGCCAGATCACATGATTATTTATGTTTGCCCCAGTCTATCTTATTTGTCAAATCTTATGTGTGAATTTCGTTTTAACAACTTTTGTGTTAGTTTTCGTTAAGTTAATTGAGTGTTTTGAGTTTATTTTTGGAGAAATTCTTATTTTGATTTCCTTTGGTCATTACTTCGAGATTTGTATCAGTCTCTTAACAATGGTGTCTGAGTGTTAATCGTCTTTGAGTGTTTTTTACTTTTGACCTTTGGAACTCTCGCCCAAATTTTTTTACTTACACTTGATTGGTTCTTTAGATTACATTAGAATCATCTTGTGTTTGAGAATTCTCTTGCATAGATCACATTTGCTTAATTGTAATTCTCATTTTCATAATATGAATGAAAAATGTGCATAGATTACATTTGCATACTTTTCAAGTGAATTGTGCATCGATTACAACTGCAGAGTTTACATTCTGTAAAAATCAATCGTAGATTTAGATCAGTTTCTTTTATTTGAATTTACATTTTTTATGCTTGTTTTAAAAACATAAAAATAAAAAATGGAATTGATTAGCATTAGTTTTTCTTGCTAGAATTAGTGCATTAGAGAATTTGTTATATTTTCTCTTATTTATCAATGTTTGCATTGTTGGAAATGAATGGAAACTCTCTCCTTACTTTAGTTAGGATTCATCAAATTGAAAAGATTACATTATCATATTCGATTGCATTTAGTCTTGGGTCAGGTCATAACACCATTGGTTTCATATCAATTTACCCTTCGAGTAATAATAGCCCAAATAACACAACGCTTAATAAAATTCATCTAGAAATTTTTTACATTTTATAGGGCTCTTTCCACCAATCTAGTTTAGGCTAGTGCTTTGGAATAGGTTGTAGTTAACTTTCCAAAGCATCTAAACAAACAATAGTATCTTGCAGTAAGGAAAAATCCCAATTGTTGCAATTGTGCTCCGGGAAGCTCTTCTTAAAAGAGTCAAGCACGAGATCATGTCGGACCCAGTGAGGTAATCGTACCTATCTCATTGGCAAAGATAGAAGATGTGCACATAATACAAACAGTAAACCTCAGATAGACCATTGTCGAGGAGCCTGGGGTCACTTGTTGGTAAACCTTGGATTGTATCAAGGAGCCTTCAAGGGGATTGAGCTTTTTACTCTGCCCTTGCGTGTATATCAGATCGTAAATTGTTCCCCCATGTATAATTGTCTTAGTTGGTGACCTTAGTGGCCATAATATTTAGTATTTTTCCCAAGGTGACAGTGGAGGGAAGGTCCCACTGTACCTGGAACAAACGTTGGCTAGACTCACTTGGACTTTCTGGAGGGTATACTTCACTTTGAGATGGCATAGTGGAGGTACTTGCATCGGATTGTTTCATTAAGCAGGTTGTCAGGGTAATTGTTCCGAACGCTAGTTTTTCACATTGATCTCTGCGACGTTGGATTTCATCACCAACTAGTGATTTCGCTGTGAAAACAAACTATTTGTCTGTGGTTTGACTCCTATATTTGATAGCGCGTGTGCATTTGTTTGTTTTTACTTTTTAGAGACCTTAGGTGTGGATTGTGAATTTGAATTTTTAAATAAATTCACTAAAGTTGAATATAATGGCAACAATTCCAGAATTTACCAACCAAGGAATCCCTCTTAATGAGAATCCTAGTACTTTTCCTTGCTTTGGAAATGTTGGTCCTCCTTATATGGCTACATTGTCATTACCTGGATTTACCATATGTTTACCGGTATGGTTATTTTCAACTTCGTTGGCCTCGAATAATCAAATTGTTCCACCTCAACCGGATGCTTCACCTCAAAAGAGTTCACCATCTCAACATCACCAACCTCATGTTAACCCTTTACCTTCTTCGCCCAACATGTCTTCCTCCCTTTCTTCCTCTTCACTTGGTAAAAGCCTTGACGCTAGTAACCAGGTGGCTAAGAAGAAGAAGAAAGGGAAGAAGAAGAAGAAGCAAGATAAGAAAGAAGTCAGCCAACCAACCATGGTTGTCAGTGTTGGTAATGTTGAGGAAACTTCCAACATACATTGTAAACCCAAATACCCTTGCAAGCTTTGTAAGGGTGACCATTTCCTTATCAATTGTCCTGGTATTCCAAAGGTCTTGGAAGTATGGTCAGAAAGATCTCATCAACATACTGTTGATCCATCAACCAATTATTATCAGGTTCCTGGGAAAATGGGTAAAGTTAGGTTTCCTTGTAGGTTATGCAAAGGGAGTCATCAAACTCACATTTGCCCTCACATGGATGAAGCCTCAAAATTGTTGGAAAACCTTATTGTTCTACAATAACAACTTCCAATTGGTTACCGTAAAATTTCTCCCAACCTACCGTCAACTGAGGAAGTGATTGATCTAATTCCAAGTACAATCAATCCCACTCTTCAATTGGAGAGTGAAACTCATATCACTCAAGTTGATGATCGAGTAGTTGATCAAGTGATCGACTTTATTTCACATTCGGTCGATCCCACTCTCCCTGTAGAGAGTGAAATTCATACCACTCAGGTTCTTCTTGTTGCATCAGATTCTTCTACGCCAGGGGGCATTTCACCTGTTTCTATAGAGCCCCCTCCAAGTACCGAGGTCTTTTCCTTTGATTGGAATAGACTAACAGAACCTCGTCTTCCTTCCTCCTTCCCTTTCAAAATCATTGTGAAGGTTTGTGGTAAGAATGTGCGTCGTACAAATATAGATGAAGGTGCTTCTGTTAGTATTTTATCCTCAACTACTTGGCAAGCTTTGGGTTCCCCTCAGCTTGTGTCTATTACACAAAATCTGTCATCTTTTAACAGAACCATTAATGAACCTTTAGGGATCCTTCCTAATATTCATATTACCTTGGAAGGTAAAACTGTCTATATTGGTCTTATGGTAGGTCAAGGCCCCTTGGATTTCAATTTACTCCTTGGGCGAGACTATGTCTATGCAATGAAAGCTGTTGTATCAACACTCTTTCGCGTGATGTCTTTCCCTCACAATGGAAACATTGTGACTGTTGACCAGCTTTCATTCGTTAGTCTTGATTCGACTACCAATAATCCGACATCCCTGAATTTTACTTATAGGAAAGTGGTATCTACCTTGCTACGGGTTAATTATGTGGCAACTAGTCCCATGTTTTCAGTTACCGATGTAAGCGAGCCTCTCACTATTTGCTCGACTTCCTCTGACTTAGATTCGGTAATTGACATGGAAAACCCTATGGGATTATTTGAACGCGATGTTCTTATCCCTGTTAAGTCCCTTGACATGTGTTCATTCCAGAGAATTGTTCTTCCCTCTGATGAAGACCTCTTGGCAGCCATGATCGAGGAGTGTCTTTTGACATGTGTTTCTTCCCGTTAGAAGCCATGACAAGGTTTTGGAGAGAATAGTTCTTGTTACTGTGTCAACCTTGTTAAAAAATGAAATGGGTTTTTACGAGGAGAGTTCCTTTTACTGTGTAAACCTCATTAAAAATGAAACAGGTTTCCATGAGGATGGTTCTTTTGCTGTGTCAACCTCGTTAGAAAATGAAACAGGACCCATGAGGATAGTTCCTTTACTTTGTAAATTTCATTAAAAAATGAAACAGGACCCATGAGGATAGTTCTTTTACTGTGCCAACCTCGTTAAAAAATGAAATAGGACCCATGATGATAGTTATTTTACTGTGCCAACCTTGTTAAAAAATGAATCAGGTCCTCTTGAGCATAGTTTCTTTTTTTGTGTCAAGCTCGTTAAAAAATGAAACAGGTTTCCATGAGGATAGTGCCTTTTACTGTGTCAACCTCATTAAAAAATGAAACAAGTTCCCATGAGGAGAGTTCATGTTACTGTGTCAACCTCGTTAAAAAATGAAATAGATCCTTATGAGGATAGTTCTTTTACTGTGTCAACCTCGTTAAAAAATGAATCAGGTCCTCTTGAGTAGAGTTCCTTTTCTCGTGTCAAGCTTGTTAAAAAATGAAACAAGTTTCCATGAGCATAGTGCTTTTCCTTTGTCAAGATCATTAAAAAATGAAACAAATCCTCTCCTAATTGAGTCGAGTCTTTGATTAGATCTCGTAAGTGTCAAGTCGAGTCTTTCATCTGATCTCGTAAATGAACCTTCATTCCATCCACCTATGAACCAATAGTCCACTTTGGTGAATGAAATGAAGCTTGGGGGGCATGTGCTATAGCAAGTTACGCTTGGGGGGCATTGAAACCACTCTCAAGCATGATTTTTTACTTTGTTTCAAGCTTGTGTAAAAATGAAGCAAACCACTAACAAGCACAGTTTTCCTACGTTTCAAGCTCGTGTAAAAATGAAACCACTCTCAAGCAAATTTTTCTCTGTTTCAAGCTTGTGTTAAAATTAAACCTATCTTGAGTCCATTTCGGTTATTATTTTCAAGACTCATTAAACTCATGAAAATCCTGAGATTATTTTGCTATCTTTCATTCTCGTAAAACACATGAAAATGTTGAGTTATTTCCATCTTTTCCTGCTCGTAAATTAAATTGAAAGTCGGGCAACTGAGTATACTTTTATCACTTTTTCAGGAGGAGGAAAGTGAAAAATGAAACAAGTTTCCATGAGCATAGTTATTTTCTTGTGTCAAGCTCGTTAAAAAATGAAGCAAATCCTCTCCTAATTGAGTCGAGTCTTTGACAAGATCTCGTAAGTGTCAAGTCAAGTCTTTCATCTGATCTCGTAAATGATCCTTCATTCCATCCACCTATGAACCAGTAGTCCACGTTGGTGAATGAAATGAAGCTTGGGGGGCATGTGCTCTAGCAAGTTACGCTTGGGGGGCATTGAAACCACTCTCAAGCATGATTTTTTACTTTGTTTCAAGCTTGTGTAAAAATGAAACAAACCACTAACAAGCACAATTTTCCTACGTTTCAAGTTCGTGTAAAAATGAAACCACTCTCAAGCAAATTTTTCTCTATTTCAAGCTTGTGTAAAAATGAAACCTATCTTGAGTCCATTTCGGTTATTATTTTCAAGGCTCATTAAACTCATGAAAATCCTGAGATTATTTTGCTATCTTTCATTCTCGTAAAACAGATGAAAATGTCGAGTTCTTTCCATCTTTTCTTGCTCGTAAATTAAATTAAAAGTCGACCAACTGAGTATACTTTTATCACTTTTTCGGGCTCTTGAAAATTACGAAAAATGTGAAACCCTGGAGTTCTCTTTTAAGCCCTTTTCAGACTCTCTAAATATGAAAAGATTTTCGAGTACTTGACTATTTGAACTCGTTAAAGGAAATGAACAGTCGTCCCTTCAGTATAAGTTTACCCCTTTTCCGGACTGAAATGGACTATTTACGAAAAATTTATACGTTGACTAATCATGGTAAATAGAGTTTTCTCTTGTATTATTTTATCCTTTTTCGGGCTTGAGAGACTAAATTTACGAAAAAGTACACCCACAGAGTTTTCTTAAGTTTTTCTTCTGACTCCCTAAAATTGAAAAACACCGAATTTCACCTATACTGGACTTGTTAAAATTTAACAGTAAAGGACCTGTCGATTATATGTCGTTATGTGTTCAAGAGACAGTTCAAATAAACCATTCATTGCAAACATTTGTCTCCATTCGTGTTGACCATCCCTCAGTCAACCCTTGCAAATATTTCTTCAAAACTTGATCTAGTGGTTTTGTGTCGTGGGCTTTCCTGCGACGGGTTGCTTTCTATCGATGATAGCTCATCATCTAGAAAATTGATCTAGAATCCTATTAGTACCTTGAGATTTGCATGCCTTAATGGCAGGTTTCTTGCCTTCGACGACAGGTTGCATCATTGACCTTCGATTGAATGATTCCATGAAGTGTTCAACTGCAAATCATTCATTCACACTTCGTGGATTGTACTTAGTACTTTGAGATCCATTAAAATTATTGGTGGTTTCTCTCACACTTGTTAACAGTTCGCATCATTGACTGGTAATCAAGTGGTTTCTACCATGTTCGACTTCAACACAATCAATCACATGGATAGAATCGTACTAGTTTGGGAAGCAGAAATCAAGACTTCAACACAATCAATCACATGGATGTTCTACATGGTATCATAGTTGAAATCACTGTAGAAGAGAAGAATATGAGTTTTTACATGCAGGAGGAACAAGTTTTACAAATTTATTCTCCAAAGCTAGCAGCGGGATCAGGATGGGGTTCTATGGTTTGAGGCTCGAGTATGCTCTTAAGGGTAGATTGAATTACATCTCGTGGAGAGACCAGATGGAAGTAATCTTGGAGGACAACAGATTAAAGGATTTCATTGACAAGGATATCCCAAAACCAACTATAGTTTATGCACAGGACCTAACAAAGTGGAAGAAATGCGTAGCAAAGGCCGGATGAATTATACTGGAACAAGTTAAAGACCATATCATCTTGAACCTCCATGGAAAGGAAACTCCATATGCAATGTGGAAGACCTTAACAAATTTGTTTCAGAACAACAATGACCACAAGAAGTTGGCACTGAAGGACAAGCTCAGGAAAATCAAGATGGAGAAGGGCGACACAATACGAAAGTACTTGACCAAGTTTACCCAATGTCAGGATGAGCTTGGAAGTGTTGGTGTTACAGTTGCTAAAAACAATTTAGTGAGCATAACACTTCTAGGCCTTCACAAGAGCTGGCACAACTACTAGGATTCGGTAAATGGGAAGGAGAAGCTACCAGAGTGGGAGTGTTTTTGGTTCGACTTGGTGCAAGAAGAGATGCGGCAGAACACCAAAGATGGATCCTCATCCAAGCATGATGATGAGGAGATCTATGCCTTGGCCAGAAAGGTAAAGAAAGGGAAACATAATTCATCCCATTCCAAATCAGATTATGGTCAAGCAAGAAAGAAGAAGTATTTTGTAACAACCCTGGTGAAAATTCCATGTCATAAAAGTTAATAAAGGAAAAATAATAACCAAGGTCATGGGACACATATTCCAAGTTGAATGTTGGGAAAACATCCTAGTGTGGGTGTTCATATGGTTTATTGTGGCTATGGAAATTGGAAAAGGAAATGGCTAAGGCTTTGGAAAGGCAAAGTGACATTTATTGGCAGTTATTTATGAAAATAATGGAAAATCGAAGAAAAGGGAGGTGAAAGGTCACACATTGCATGTGAGGAGGAAAATGAAGGAAAATAATGGAAAATGAAGAAAATATAGGCCTCGTTAATAAAAATTCTCATGAGTATCAATTCATGGCTTTTGTTTAGTGTAGTTTTGGAGCTATCATTACTCTCTCTCTCTCTCTCTCTCTCTCTCATGTTCTTGGATACTTAGAGTTTCCTTGGAGAACTCTTGAAGAGTATGGCATACTTGGATATTTGGAGCAAGAAGGCAAAGGAAGAGGAGGAAAGTGCAAAATGGAACAAGTTTCCATGAGTATAGTTATTTTCCTGTGTCAAGCTCATTAAAAAATGAAACAAATCCTCTCCTAATTGAGTCGAGTCTTTGATTAGATCTCATAAGTATCAAGTCGAGTCTTTCATCTGATCTCGTTAATGAACCTTTATTTCATCCACCTATGGACCAGCAATCCACTTTGGTGAATGAAATGAAGCTTGGGGGGCATGTGCTCTAGCAAGTTACGCTTGGGGGGCATTGAAACCACTCTCAAGCATGATTTTTTACTTTGTTTCAAGCGTGTGTTAAAATGAAACAAACCACTAACAAGCACAATTTTCCTACGTTTCAAGCTCGTGTAAAAATGAAACCACTCTTAAGAAGAATTTTCTCTGTTTCAAGCTTGTGTAAAAATGAAACCTATCTTGAGTCCATTTCGATTATTATTTTCAAGACTCATTAAACTCATGAAAATCATGAGATTATTTTGCTATCTTTCATTCTCGTAAAACACATGAAAATGTCGAGTTCTTTCCATCTTTTCCTGCTCGTAAATTAAATTGAAAGTCGGCCAACTGAGTATACTTTTATCACTTTTTTGGGCTCTTGAAAATTACGAAAAAGCGAAACCCTGGAGTTCTCTTTTAAGCCCTTTTCAGACTCTTTAAATACGAAAATATTGTCGAGTACTTGACTATTCGAACTCGTTAAAGGAAATGAACAGTCGTCCCTTCAGTATAAGTTTACCCCTTTTCCGGACTGAAAAGGACTATTTACGAAAAAAGGTATACGTTGACTAATCATGGTCAATAGAGTTCTCTCCTGTATTATTTTATCCTTTTTCTGGCTTGAGAGACTAAATTTACGAAAAAGTACACCCACGGAGTTTTCTTAAGTTTTTATTATGACTCCTAAAATTGAAAAACACCGAGTTTCATCTATACTAGACTCGTTAAAATTTAACAGTAAAGGACCTATCGATTAAAAACAAGAATGAACCACTCCTTCTTAGGGTTCGATTTTAATACTAAGTTGGACTCATCCGAAGGATGAGCTTACACAACAAGAAAATTTTATCCTCCTAAAGCTTGTCAAAAATAAAGAGGTACTTGCTAGAAATGGTGGGGAGGGGGGGGGGAGAGAAAATGAATCCAGTTGTCACACTTTGTTTGAAAAGTAGTTTACCACTCTTGAACAAGACACTTTTTGTCACACTTGTACCTGGGTTGGGAAATTCCTTTGAATAACATTTAATCAAACCACATTGAAAGTCTTCAGCTAGTTTCTGGGTATTAGCTTTAGGTCAATTGTTACCAAACCATCTGCAGTGTCGTTATGTGTTCAAGAGACAGTTCAAATAAACCATTCATTGCAAACATTTTTCTCCATTCGCGTTGACCATCCCTGAGTCATCCCTTGCAAATATTTCTTCAAAACTTGATCTAATGGTTTTTGTGTCGTGGGCTTTCCTGCGACGAGTCACTTTTTATCGACGACAGCTCATCATCTAGAAAGTTGATCTAGAATCCTATCAATACCATGAGATCTGCATGCCTTAATGGCAGGTTTCTCACCTTCGACAACAGGTTGCATAATTGATATTCGATCGAATGATTCCGTGAAGTGTTCGACTACAAATCATTCATTCACACTTTGTGGATTATACTGAGTACTTTGAGAGCCATTAAAATTATTGGTGTTTTCTCTCACACTTGTTAACAATTCACATCATTAACTGGTAATCAAGTGGTTTCTACCATGTTCAACTTCAACACAATCAATCGCATGGATAGAATCGTACTAGTTCGGAAAGCAGAAATCAAGACCCTGGATCTAGTTTCCACCATCCAGGCTGCAAGGAGTTTTATTATTCATGATACAGTAAACTACTTATGACAGATGGCTGCGTCCATGCTGTGTCTACTATTGATGTAATTTAAAAAGTCATTTATGTACCAGAACATGTAGTTAGTTTTGATCTGAGTATGGGAATGCCTACCTCAGCGATGATATACATATATATGTTTGCATTAAATGTTTTTACAAGCTTTCGACTGGTATGTCCGCAATCCAATCCCTGGAAAGATAAAGCACTTCACTCTTCAGAACTACCTCAGACTTCGCACTTTAGGGGGGAATTTGTTACACGTTATTTTGTCACCATGACATTTGATTATTAATATAGGTTCATCATTACCTGTATTATGCTCCTTTAGTAGTATAAAACCCTAATGTCCCTAAACCAAGTCTTGGAATTGGAGAAAAGTTCATTAAAACCCTAAAAAGTCTAACTCCACACTTTTCCTAGCCCTTGCTTGCGGATCTGCAGATATTTGCTCTATAGCCTGCGGCACATCCTGCATGTTTTGCTTGTAAAACCTGCAAACCCCCGTAAACAGTCAAATAAAGGAAAAAGTAAGTTCTAGAAGCCCAGCTTGACGAATATTCTCCCAACTGGCAGCTTCTAGAAGCGCGTTCAGTTCAAGCTTTATCCCATAATCATGAGCTCTATCCCTTCACTCATGGAGCTTATCCCTTGGTCTATGGAGCTCAAATCCCTTCATGAGAGGAATCCATCCCCTTCTTTATGGAACTAAAACTACCTCCATTTCCCAATAAATTGAGCTCATGTTTCAGTCTCAAGGGAAGACTGTAGCTTGTAGAGACACATATGTGGTAATTGTTGAAGAATTTTTAAGAGAGCATACTCTCTATACTATCCATTTTTTATATGAGAATGATCACACACTCATGTCCATAATTTTATGCTAGTTCAGATAGAAGAAGGCTTGTCAATCTGAGAGAGAACGATTGTTTAGGAACCCGGAAGAACGTGTATAACATCAAAGCGAAAGGTTGTAAGGTTACTTCTTATTATACAAGTTAATACAAATGGATTCAATTTTCTCATTGAATTGTTCATGTATCTATTTGAGTATTTAAATTCTTGGATTCCTTGATCACTGAGATAGATTAGTGTTTTCTCAATTATTAAATCTTGCAGGTGCTTTTAATCCTTTTATCTGTCTTTGATCGCAGGTTTCACATGTTGAAGTGACCTCTTTTGGAGTGATTGGATAGAAGATTTCGGCAAGCGTTGGACTTCAAGTAGGGGCATGTCCTCATACTTTGTTATTTAATAATTTTGAATCCCAAATGATCTAGAGAAAATGGTTTGCATTTGGTTGTTTGTTTCTAGATATCCTTAGGATACTAGGGAGATTGTTCTTGTCCGCAAGAAGGATTTATCCGCATAACACAAATCCTCTGCCCCTGTCTTTTCAAATTCAGATTGCTCTCTTAACAGGAAAAACCATGCTTCTTTGGGTTCAATCCACGGACCTCGTACTTCACCTCGCAAAGGCCCTTGAACTCAGGCTGGGGATCCCCTCCTTATCCATGCGACTCCTTCATGAAGGTAAACAACTCGAAGACCCTTTCTGTTACACCAATTTTTGGTCATCTAACCTGTAACTATTAGATGGACCAAAGTACACCATGTAAGACCAATTTTACCCTAAGTAAAATTGCTTTCACTATGAAAAATAACTTAGTAATCTATAATTTATTAAGTTGTTTATGGTCTAAACAAGAAACCCCATGAGGAAATATTGAATAAATCCATATTTGTTTGATTTTCCTCAAAGAATAATTAGTTAAACAATATATTAATTAATATTCCTGGTCATATTTAACCCAAAACAAGAAAATTAATTAGATAAATCACTATTTATCTTATTATTTTTTAGGAATAATTATTTAAACATTATTTAAATAATATTCCTTGTTAAATTTGACTAAATCATTTATAAATAATTGAATAAATCACTATTTAATTATTACTCAACCACACTCTTAAAATAATAAATAAATCATTTATTTATTTATTATTTACAGATAAAGGGATTTAACCAAATTCAAATTCATTTTTCCTCCAACAAATATAATAAAATATTCCATAAAAGTTGGATCTAGATTTGGTTAATAATATTTTAACTATGCACCAATATCTAGACTAACTCAATATTTTGTTATAAATAGAAGGGTTTTTCCATTCATTCACTACCTTTTGTTGCCTAAAGATCACCCTGGATCTATACTTTTGATCTAACTTTGATCCTCCATCACTGTCATATTTTGCTACCATTTTTCTTGTGAGTTCCCTTTGAGTTTCATTTTTTGTTTGTGTTTTCTACACCATCAAGAGAGAGAGTTCTTAGATCTGAAGAGCTGAGGACATACAAGAACCCATCCGAGTGAGGGGGACTAGTAACATCTTTCTATGTTCCCTTTCCATGTGTCTTAAATACAAAAATTCTTTAAAAATATTCTTGTCTTGTCTATTGGATGCATGGAGCAACTCTTGCTTTTATTTACTGCTTAATGTCTTTTACTGCATAGATCTAGATTTTGCAGCATTTATCTTGGTCAACTAACTGCATATCTAAAGAAATTGGCATGCATCTTTTATGTTAGGGTTGTTTGTTATGCAAGTTAAAGTGATCTTTTTTCGTACGCTCACGTTAGAATTCATCCTAACAACTGGCGACTCCACAAGGGTTTATGATTACAACCGTTGTTGTTTTTTCATATCCCTACATGACCAGCTACTTCAAACCCTAGGGTTTTTCTTCAGCTTCTTGTTTTTCTCTTAACCTTTAAATCCCTAAAACAATAAAAATTCTAACTTTTGTGTGTTTCCGGACCCATTGCGCAGGTGACAGGCATCAGCCGCAACTAAGATGACACTTTCTTTTGAAACCTGCTCCTGAGAGTGCCGGAAGTGCAAGTCGCACTTTTTGGGCCAAAACACGCGACCTCAACCCTCAGGATGCAGAAAACAACCTCAAACCTGCGACCGATGCAAAAATCAGGTCATAAACTGCAACCTGTACTTTTTGCGGGAATTTTTTCTGAGTTTTTTCTGCCCTACTATTTAGGGTTTTCTGACCTCTGTCTTCGCCCGTTTTGGACCTGTACTTGCTCTGTTTTACTCGTCGAAGTGGGAAGCTAGCCCCCTAGGGCATCAGTACGCTTCCACCTTTCTAGGAGGAGTTTAGCTGAAGCAGGTCATCTGAAATTTTAGTGTGTTCAACCATTTTTCAGATCTGATCCCATACCTTCAGATCCATTTCAGATTGGTTATTCATCTATCCAAAACTCCTCTTTTAGTTTTTTTTGGTCCTCCTCTAGGGTCCCCTCCATTTCCCTTCGGGTTGTAGCCTTTCGCCACCTCATTTACAACAATTTTCCCTCTGGTTTTTTGCTGTTTTTTGCACTTATTTCTAACAGATTTGACCTTTAGATCCATTGGTTATTTTTGTGTGTTTTTACTAGATTTTTTCCCACCCATAGACTAGTTTTTGGGAAGCCCGCCTCCCTAGGTTTAGATTGATGCATCTTTGTAGATTTATTTACAGTTATACAACACACTTTTTTTTTTCTCTACACACGTCTGGGTTTAAAAATTAAAATTAACACACTTAACACACACACCCTAAGTGAAGAGCGCCTAGTTTACACCGCCAAGCAAAGACTATAGCATTGTAATCATTTGATCCCGCACCTCCCTGCCCTTGTTTCGACATTGTAATCATTTGATCCTGCACCTCCTTGCCCTTGTTGGTCTCTCTTCCTTTTATGATCCGTGTTTGTTCTTCCATCATTGCACCCCCAAGGTGTTTATCCTGTTAGAAACCTATAAATATAAGATTCATAATTTTGACTTGAATGATGGTAATCTTGTAAATATGTACATACTTTTCCTTCTGCAAGTTGTATTCTCATATTTTTGTAAAAAAAAAAGAAAACTGAGGAGGGTAAAAAGTCTTAAAAGAAAAATCAAAGGACTTAGAAAAAACAATATACCCCAAAAGAAAAAAATAAATAAAACATGAAAGTGTGCAAGTCTAAATGCCACTACTTTTACCTTTTGCAAATGATTATGGCAGAGTGTCAATAAATGCCATAGTCTGTGATGAGTTGAAAAATTTAATCTTGACTTGTCATCTTTCAATTTACTTGTTTTAGATAAAGAATAAAGAATTGTCATATAGTCTAATCATGACAATTCGATAGTTAGGTAGAGAATAATTGAATCCAACAGTTTAATCTGGATTCATGGATGAAATAAGTGTAGAATTAGATAGTTTTATTGCTTTCAGAAATAATAAATGTTGTAAAAGTTGCTAGCTCAAATGCACCTAATCAAAATGGAAGAAAAAATGTTAGCAGTTAAAATTGGGTAGGTAGAAGAAGGTGAGAAGTATCATTGTAAATATTATTCACCAGGGCTGCAAATAACTGACTTCCCTTCCCCATAGCCATTTATCATTCTAAACTATCAGTCAGAAAGGCTCAAGGCATTTCCTTGACTTCTGTTGGGACCGGACCCAAGGCTATATGGCTGACTAGTTGAAAATGTTAATTTGTTATATTAATCCAAAAAATCACATCATTTACCATTCATGCAGTCATTTCCATGAAAATTCATAAAGTAAAAAACCTCATTTTACTTAATGATACTTTAAATCCCCATTTGATTAATTCCCCACATTTCATAAAATATAAAAACCCTCAAAATAACATTTTATCCTAAGCAAAAGTGATGAAACTATCATAAATGCAAGCTTTGCTTTTATCTTCACTTTTACTGGTTATAATGATATGTTTTGAGTATTCACTTTTCCCCTTGTCATATTAACACCTAACATATTTTATTAACTCCTTATTAATTATCCTAGTCCTATTAATATAACTTCTTTTTATTTAATATTCCAAAAACCCATTTAATATATGCATTTGTGTCAAAGATATTAAGTCCATGTTGAAAAACATCCCAAAGTCACCCCTTTGACACAAAACTACCCATAAAAATATTCCCCCTCTCCCTTATAGTTTTAGTCCTTTGACAATTCTAAAACTATATAATAAAAATATTAAAAAAAGCATTAGACATGTTTTATATGTGTTTAAAACAAAAAATATAAAACTCGAAGTTTAATTTAAACTAAACTTCATAATAAACCCATTCCCTTCTTTATATTTCCCTTTCCCGACTCCCTTAACCCAAGGTTAAAACTATAATCTAATCCTTTTTCCCTGATATATATCTCACTACCTCATTTTTTAACCTTGATTAAAACCCCTTAATACCCTGCTCATCCACTTGATTCATTGTATAAAATATGTTTATACATAAAACTTCCACAAATCCCTCCTCACCACCGGGTTTATATTTCAGCCTTCAAATCATTCTAACTCTTGTTGATCAAACGTTTCTCATTGAACGCGAAGAACAAACTTCAGCCCCTTATCTTTCCCCATCGCGTTGATTATAAGCCATCCGATCTCCAAGCATCCCTAATCTAACGGTTAGAAACAAATCCGATAAATCCTTCCCTGCCCCCACCATTTCCTATCAGAACAAATTTAAACCGTTGATCTCTCCTTGTCAAATCAACAGTACAGATCAAAGCCCTGACCCCACTGCATTTACCCCGCAGCTTTCAATCCAATCCCGATCGTTCGCTCCACTCCGCCAGATCTAACGATGGAGATTCCATTTCGCATTTTTAAAGTGATCGAATGAAGTTGCCCAAAAATTTTGTGAAAAAAGTTGTTTTGATAAACCGCCACCTGCTACGTGTCCGAAATATATTGGATCGCATTCCAAAATGAAAAAAACCATTTACTGCTCGGAAGCAATGCGAAAACCATTACTGGTTCTCCATCCAAATCAAAACCGCTCCCGCCATTCCTGCAATAAATGTGATTGAAATATGATTAGACTTAAGGATTAATGCCTTAAAACTTAACCATTTTCATAGCATTTCACCTATTTGCACATACAAACCATAGAGGACCCTTTGCAGAGTCTCTTTACTCCATTTTCGAGCTATTTTCAAACCAGTTTGACTGATAACAAAGCCATTTCCTTTGAAAATTATTCCTGAGAACCTCCACGACCTCTGATAGCCCAATTCAACAGAATTGAAGACTGCGACGAAGCTGCAACCTTCATCGACCTCAATTATACCTTTTACAGGTATTTTTCCATCAATCCTATCTGGTAAAAATCATATTTCTAAGCCCTAGCCTATGTCAAAAACCTAAAGCACAAAGTCAAAACCTATTATAAAATCATTACATAAACCTTATTTCTAAGGTTCAGGAGTTGGTTTAAATACATTATAAAACTATATAAATCAACCCACAGCGCTTGCTAAACCGCACAGTTATGAAACCGTGTTGAAGTTTGTGAACAGGTCTATAGACCGTGGCGGAGTTATTTAAGTTGACAGTTGTAACAACGCAGATACCGCCGGGTATAAATGACATGTGAACGCGGTGGCAAATAAGTCAAACCGTGACCGTTGGGACAGACTGTAACCGTTGAAGCTCAATTGACCGCCCGCCTGATCACACGCAGTGGCTGCTGAGTCTCCGCCCAGTTAGCTAGCACTGCGGCTAAGGTTTTTATTATATAGTTTAAATATGGGTTTTCTGATTTAATACAACGCCTAAGGTCTATCACTTAATCCCTAGGTTTTATGTTCATGAATATGGAGATAGGATTCGAACCCTTATCCCTCCAATTTCGAAACCAACTGCTAAATGGAGAAAACAGAGATTCGAGTTCAGCCTATAAATCCATGACAAATTCAATCAAAGGAAAAAAGGGGGATGTTTTGAAGTTCAGTTTCAGCAGGACATAGGCAGATTTGTTTGTAGCATTTCTCAGCCATCGGGTATCGGAATTGAGTGCAGAGACATGCGTCGGAAATGCGAGAGAGAGTACTTTCTATTTACGAACTTCAAAAGTGCCTGTGAGCATAGTCATTATGATTCATTTATGTGTAAATAAATTTCTCACGATCAATCCTAATAAAATGAACGCCCACTTAAAAGTGGACCCGGAGATGTAGTCCACCAGGGACGAACTCCATAATCAACTGTTTGCTTCTTCTTCTCTCTATTTATTGTTGTGATTTAATCATTTATTTGCTTATGGTTTATGTCGCCTTTCATTTAAAAGCTTTCTTCAATTAACAATAAATCTAAAGGACAAACTAATCAAACTACTTAAGCACTTTATTCAATCACATTCAGATCACAAAATCATCTAGATCACCTCCATTTTTCCTAGTGGAACTTCTTGTTCCTGTATTTCTAATCCGAGTTCGTCAACTACCGGATTTACCCATGATATTTTACTTCTGTGATGTGGTTATAATTGCACTGAAAAGAGAATTAAAAGAACACATATGCATGCTTTAAGCAAGAGGAAATAGGACAACTATTAGCAACATAAGAACATGAGACGTTAAGGGATTTCACCCAGTGTGGGCTATGTCTCTGGGCCTGGTGTCAAAATGGGGTAGGTTGCTTCATATAGTGTTGGAAATGGTGATGATGTACAAGGACTATGTTTTCTGTCATACAAGGGTATATTCCCTCAACATGAGTGGATTGTCTCCCCTCGATACGTTCCGCTACAAGAACTCTCACTCAAAATAGCCCTCCTATAAACATGACATAATCTCGAACAAGGTGACGATGATGATCCCTTCCACAAGGTTACATAGGAACCATAACAATCCATGGCGAATACATCTCACATGAAGTAGAAACATAGATCCCACAACATACATCAAACAAGGATCTAAACAACATATTACATCTCAAATAAAATGGTAAAAGAGTCACATGATATCAATATTGAATATACCTCAACCCCTGAAGTTGGTTGAAGAAGTGGATGCTCAGCTGTTGAATCTGGCTGCACCATCGAATTCATGGCATCGAGAGGCATAAAATCAACTGTCCACACTTTGGAATTTAACACTGTCACTCCAATTTGGAAAATAGCTGAAAAATGGGAAGCTCTTCTACTGAAACGAACATCATCATCGAACTCATGTCGCCGAGAGGTGTAGAATCGACATAAAATTTGCCAAAAACTGACTCTGGCAAGTTCTGTGCCTCAGGGAATATTTCTGATGCCCCTCAAGATTCCCTGGGGTATGGTTCCACCCTCTCTTGGGATCAAGGGTCTACCCTGCTGCTCACACGTGCTCCGTTGCCCCTCCCGTCGCTCTCCAGAACTATGACTTATAAGGTTGAATGGGAGCAACACTTTCAAAGTTCCATCGTTTGACTTGTTGGTGGTGGGCGAGAGTAATCTGACGGAGGACGAGGTTCAAATCCCCACCTCCCCCATTCTTGGCGAATGTTATTTTAATAAATAGTGTGTGATTGTGTTGGTATGTCAAGTGGAGCTGCCGTGTGGATGGGGCCGGTCCTCCGGTTGTGGGTTCGAATCCCACCGACTTCATCCTTTCGATCTTTTTTAAAGAAATTCGAGTGGTGGTATGGGTCGGGTCCACCGGAGGTGGCCCGCCCACCCACATAATATTGGATGTTGGTTGTAACTTTTATTTGTGTGGAGCCACCACGTGGGCGGGGCCAGCAGACTTACCGGCAATTGGTTCAACTCCCACCAGTTCTGGCCATATGATATGGGCTTCGACCTTTATATGGAGTTTAAAAGTGGCGTGGGCCAGGTACACCGGAGGTGGCCCGCCCATTGTATATGTTAACACAACATTTGTTTCCGTGGGCAGAGGGTGTGGAAGGGGTCATGGCCACAATGAAAATTAAAAAATAATGGTTATTTAAAAAAAATTCCCAAATAAGGGTTATCGGATGATTTAAAGAGGCCACAATTTCACCCGCTCTCAGGTTGTGGGTTTCCTGCAGTTGACGGTGAAATTGTAGGACATTTAAACCTCGCCCATTGCCCAACTTTGGCCGCAACTTTGACTTGCTCTAAATTCTCCAGACGGGCTCCGATTGGAGATCCATTTGCACCATTGGAATCAAGGTGACGAGCACATCAATCAAAACCTGGTTCGAGATCAATCCTACCACTTTGAATTTTGACCGTTTCTGAGCCGTCTTGGTCTCTTGAGGGTGTTTGGAGCCACCAAGATCAATCCTCCCCACTAAGGAGCTTTTGGTCCACTAAAAGCATGAAAATAATATGCAACGTATTTGTACCTTGTCTGCACCACAAGTGTTCTGAAAGGTCACCCTTCATTCCCCTTCACCTTTGTTCTTCAGAGCCATAAGTGATGAGCCGACACCTGCATCCTCCGAAAACCTGTAGTACATTATTCTTACAAATTACATGCTTAATTACATGACCAACTATGACCCAGGCATCCCATACTTGCCACGAATTTATAAATCATATTCTATGGTCAAGTTCACAGCAAAATTAAATCAATACCCCAAGTATAAATACAACGCCAAAACATCATTGTTGCTTCACAAGTGATGGAAAATACATCATTACATTTTAACATGCAACACATGATTTACAAAATAAGGCCATGAAACACAAGCACACCTATAAAAACCATCTCTCACTTATCAAATTGAATGGGCTATCCCCCTATGGCGCATTTGGTTGTCGAATAATTGTTTCAACTTGTTCATATATGGACACTTTTTCCTTGAGTCGTTGCTTTGAATGGAGCCTCCAACACGTGGCTCTTTGATGACCACTTTTGCCGCAATGACTACAATAGGTCTTCTTCCTCCAAACCTTCTTTACCTTCTTCTTTTCCTATGATGGAGAAGGCCTTTGACGCCTCATCCTCTTCCGTGTTGCCATTCTTTTCCAACACTTTCATCACAAGTACAAAGGCAGATACTACATTGGAAAAGTTCACAGCAAAGCAAAGTCAAATTATTAACTTCCCCTCTCATTTTCCCTAAACATTTCACTAATTTCCCTAAGCACTAAGGTATTTGAAGATTAAAGGGGCTCAAGGCATTTCCTTGACTTTTGGAGGGACCGGACCCTCGGCCCAATAATTGAAAAGACCCAAGTACTTGAAGTTATCCATTATCACATTCATTCACCTCTCAAAATCTTTTCCTAAGTAAAATCCCATTTTACTTAGGAAAATCCTTCAATATTTCATGAAAAGCCCTCAAAATCACTTTTTATTCTAAGTCTAAGTGATGAAAGTATAATAATGATATTTACTTTTGAATTCTCACTTTCTTGGTTATATTTAAGTATTTTGAGTTTACCTTGTCCTTTGTCATATTAACTCTAATTTATTTATTAAATCCCTATTGAAATAATCTTTTTCCTATAGTATATAACTCCTCCTATATAAATATCCCAAAAACCTTTGTATTATGATTTTAAGCCAAAGTTAAATAAATCCCACATATTCAAATAAAAAATATCCACTTTACAAACCCTTTGGCTAAAATATATCCGTATATATCAACCCCGCCCCCTATGGTAAACAAATCATATCGGTTTATTACCATATAATAAAAACATAAGAAAAAGGCTTTAAGCATATGTTTTATATGTTTAAAACGGAAAAATAAAACCCGAAGTCTAAATTCAAATCAAATTTCGAAAATTAACCCATTCATTACCCCCAACCGTCATTATATGCGAAGAGGTTAATTAATCATCAGGATTAATTAATAATCTTTCCAGCCAATCGAAATCCTCCCGGAATGATTAATGGATATTAAACGCGTCGGGCCCGCTCATTAATTCCTATGCCATCTCCCCATCCCAAATCACCGTTCGATTGCCCGCTCGGAGATCCACGGCCCTCGTTCATTTCCTTGCACATCCTTCGTCCGATAGATAACTTGAGAAATCAAAGCGGTTTTCAAATAGTGTCTCGACCATGTGTCATTCAATTTGTGGAATCGCTGCCGATTCACATAAAACCACCCTCCTCCAAAGGTGGTGCGGAATAAACCTCTTACCACCGTTCCCCCATGACTCGCCTCCCGTACGCCAACGTTATCCCATGAAATAATAAAATATTCCCCACCCGTTTGACTTTGCCAATAAAACAAAACATTCGCGTCTTTTTCATCATTTTGTACGCCAGAGAAAGAATACGCCTTCCGCGCAGAAAAATTCAAATTTCGAATTTGTGAAGTCCGCCAACCTTATCCTTTCAAAGAAGATTGTAGACAAGCCTCTCAGAATATTATCCGCCATAACCAGTACCTGTTCAAATCACTGTTCATTCAGAGCTTACCCGCCAATATCAACCGTTTACCCGTTTAAACACAAACACCCTAGTGTTGCTCATTTTCACCTGATTGTGCAGTAAAACCCTTTGTAACCCAGCTGCACCACCTGAAGCCTCTGTTAACCAATTCGAGCATGGTTTACCTCCCAAAAAATCATTCTATATTCACTCCACAGACATCTCAAAATCAAATGAAACATTTTCGACCTCCCCTACAAACCAATGCTTTCTTAACAATTTGTTTTGTTTTACAGGTGATCAGAAGACCACATCCTTGGATAAACAATCTTAATACTAGTCATAA